>JADLZL010007278.1:0-63409 GCA_015844335.1 Chrysopogon serrulatus
TTCTTTATCGCCTTCTTACGCTCCTTGGGATTACTGTTCGTGATTTGAGGTTGGGTGCGGGAGCTGGAAGAAGAGTTTAATCCAGTTCTCGCCTCAAGAAGCTTGAAGCTGGATTTAAGTCTTTTTGCTAAACAGTTCAGGTAATATGACTTATTTATTTTATTTTCGGCTTGTCCTTTTTCCTTACTTTCCTTTCATCTAAATGCAGGAATACGTCGGTGATTCGACATCTTCTTTGGCTCGTCCCCGAGTCTCAAAAGAAGTTGTTGGATGAGGCTTCTTTTCTTTTTGGCGCTTGATGAGGAGCATCAAGGACGCCAATCCTCGAGAGGCGCCTTAAGAGCTCAAGTTGTTGCGGTGAGCATGAACAAGAAGTCGGCTACAATTGAATCCGAAAAGAAGGTTTTCGAGATCTCCAAGGTACTTGTGTATGCTCTTTTACGTGTATAACTTTGTTCTTTGCTTTTTTCTCGACTTCCTTCATTTTTCTTTTTGCAGCTTTGAAGAAAAAGTACTGCAAGAGACTGAAGCTTTGAAGCTTGAAGTGAAAACCTTTCGCAATGACTTCGGAGAAGGTAAAGGAGGATGCTGAAGAGATTTTAGCCAGGGCTCGACTGATTAGGCGTGGTGCTGATCGAGATCTTTTGCAGGCTAAGGCATCAGTAGAGGACTTGACGGTTCGTCTAAAGGCCTCGGAGGATAGATGGTCAGCTTTCTTTGAGTTACATTCAAGGACTTGCCACCATCTTTGAGGAGGCCCTGAAGATCTTTGGCTTGACACAGGTCCAATTTATCCCTCGGTGACCCGAGCGGACCATCAACTTTGCGAAGGATGCTGTTTTGCTCGGTGTCAAGGGTGTATTGGCTTGTGTCCGGCTGCTTGATGGCAACTTGCCTCTTGAGAGAGTCTTTGGGCCGGGACTCATACTCCTGAGGCTGAGCGGGCACTTTCGGATTCTGAAGCCGCTATCTTGCCCTTAGCTCGAGAGTTTACCGAACTTGTAGAATTCTTTGCCATGCGTCTTGATGAAGATGATGATTAGGTGTAGAAGATTGTAATGATACTTGACGCCTTCTTGAGGCTTTTTTGTATATAAGCTTTTTTTTCTTGGATCTTATTGAATGCCTTGTTTTTGTCTTGAGATGCTTATATGCTTTGTCGTCTGTCGTCCGGCTTGAGTCGAGATGTGTTGGCTGTCATGTTGCCCCCATCTAGGTGCGTAGAAGAAGTCGGTATATTTCGGATCGAGGGTCCTCATCGATGTTGTAGAAACAACAAGGATATACTGAGTTGACTTTTAGCTATTTTGCACTTCAAATAATTTGCGAGCGTTTTTGCTTAGTTCGAACCGTGGGCCCTCATCCGAGTTCTATATTCTAGAAGTCGGGATCTTTTGAGCTCTCTGTTGGCTCTCATCTAGTTCTGAAAAGAAGCTAGGATAGGGCGAGTGTTAGCTCTTTAGCCGTACTCTCATCGGTGTTGTGAAAACAACCCAGAATGGTTGGGCTCATGCTAGGTTGTAGCCATTTTGTACTTCAACAATTAGTTCGGACCGTAGGCCCTCATCCGAGTTCTATACTCTAGAAGTCGGGATAGGTCGAGCTCTCTGTTGGCTCTCATCTAGTTCTGAAAAGAAGCTAGGATAGGGCGAGTGTTGACTATTTTAGCCGTACTCTCATCGGTGTTGTGAAAATAACCCGGAATGGTTGGGCTCAGGCTAGGTTGTAGCCATTTTGCACTTCAACAATTAGTTCAGACCGTAGGCCCTCATCCGAGTTCTATACTCTAGAAGTCGGGATAGGTTGAGCTCTCTGTTGGCTCTCATCTAGTTTTGAAAAGAAGCTAGGATGGGGCGAGTGTTGACTATTTTAGCCGTACTCTCATCGGTGTTGTGAAAACAATCCGGAATGGTTGGGCTCAGGCTAGGTTGTAGCCATTTTGCACTTCAACAATTAGTTCGGACCGTAGGCCCTCATCCGAGTTCTATACTCTAGAAGTCGGGATAGGTCGAGCTCTCTGTTGGCTCTCATCTAGTTCGAAAAAGAAGCTTTTGTAATCTTTATTGATCAATAAGCCTTTATTGGAGGAATGGTACATGTATTTTGATTTCTAGGCAAAAAATCGTCGCAACTGAGAGATGTGCCATGAATTTTTTATTGGTGCTCCATCTTCTATCATTAGTTCGTAGGATCCAGGTCCTGTTACTTTTGCTACTATGAAGGGGCCTTCCCATGGACTGAGTAGTTTGTGCCTCCCGTCTGGTTTTTGAATTTTTCGGAGGACTAGATCGCCAGCTTGTAAGGTTCTTGGTTGAACGCTTTTGTCATAATATCTTCTCAATCCTTGCATGTATCTTGCTGATTGTAGTGTTGCATTGACCCTTACTTCTTCTAAGCTATCGATTTCTAGTCTCCTGGCCTCTTCTGCTTCCCCTTCGTTATATTGCTCAATTTTGGGAGATGTCGGATCAAGTCTGGCTGGTAGTACGCTTTCGATCCGTATACTAAAGAAAAAAAGGTGAATAGCCGGTTGCTCTCGCTTATTTGAGTTCTTAGCCCCCGGACTACTTTTGGTATCTCATCTATCCACTTTGCTCGTAATCTTTGAGGTCTTTATATAGTCTTGGTTTTAAGCACGCCAAGATGAGACCGTTGGCTCTTTCTACTTGCCCGTTTGCTTGAGGATGAGCTGCGATGCATAATCAATCTTTGAATCCACAGTCTTGAGTCCGACTTTTTGAATTTATTAGGCGTGAATGGTGATCCAGTGTCTGTGATTATTCTATTTGGCATCCCGAATCGTGCATGATTTCTTGGATGAACTCTTGTGCTTTGGTCGAGCTGTATTTTACCAATGGCTTGTATTCTATCCATTTGGTGAACTTGTCGATGGCCATAAAAATGTACTCGAACCCTCCTTTGGATTTCTTGAGTGGTCCGACTTGGTCGAGTCCCCGGCATGAGAATGGCCATGCGGGTGGAATGCATATTAGATTGTGAGTGGAACATGTGCTTGTCTTGCAAATATTTGACAATTTTTTACAAAGTGTTTGACTAGTTCTTCGGCGTCTTTTCGGTCTTTGTTGGCCAATAGAATCCTGATCTGAATGCTTTTCCGACTAGTGTCCTTGAAGATGCATGATTTCCGCAGCATCCAGAGTGCATTTCTAATAGTATTTCTTTCCATTTTGATGTTGAGACACATTTTAGTAGTACGCCTGATGATGCTGCTCTTTTGTAAAGATTGTCTCCTACTAAGACGTAGTTTTTGCTTCTTCTGAGGACCCGAGTTGCTTCTGTTTTGTTACCGGGTAACTTCTTTTCTTTGATGTAATCTATGAATACTTGCATCCATGTTGAGTTGTGCATCTTGATCATCGAGAATTTGCTCTTGTTACGTCTTCTTCTCGTCTTCTTTTTTTCATCGATTTGATAGATGGTTTGTTTAGTTTTTTACAAAAACTCACGTGGGTACTTTTGCCCAATCGAGCCTAGTTTGGCAAATACATCATTTGCAACATTTGAATCCCGTAATATATGATGGATCTCTAGTCCTCAAAAATTCTTTTCGAGTTTTCTGATTTCTACACAATAAGCATCCATGTTCTCCTTGGTGCGATCCCATTCTTTATTGACTTGGTTGACTACTACTGCTGAATCTCCGTAGACTAGTAGTCTTTTGATTCCAAGTGAAGTTGCGACTTGTAGGCCGTGGATGAGTGCTTCGTACTACGCTTCGTTGTTGGTAGCTTGCCATAAGATTTGCGAGAACATATCCGAAGTTGTTTTCCATCAGTGCGATAAGTAGTACTCCTGCTCCTGCCCCTCCTAGTTTTAAGGATCCATCGAAGTACATTTTTCAATGGTCTAGGATGACATCTGGAGTTGGTTGTTGTATTTCGATCCATTCTGCGATGAAGTCGGATAATGCTTGGGATTTGATTGCTTTTCTTGGGGTAAATTCTATTTTGAGTGCCCCGAGTTCTACTGCCCATTTTGAAATTCGTCCTGTTGAGTCTCGGTTCCTTAGGATATCTCCAAGTGGAAAATCTGTTATGACGACTACTTTGTGATCTTTAAAATAATGTCTGAGCTTCCTTGATGTTATTAGTATTGCGTAGAGTAGTTTCTTCACGTGTGGATATCTCACTTTTGATATTGTGAGTACTTCACTTATGTAGTAGACTGGCCTTTGTACTTTGTAGATGTGCCTTTGTTCTTCTCTTTCAACCACGATGGCTGTGCTTACTACTGAAGTTGTTGTAGTAATGTAGAGCATGAGATCTTCGTCTTTCTTTGGTGGTACTAATACTGGAGATGTACTGATATATGCCTTTAACTTGTCGAAGGCTTCTTGTGCTTCTTCGTTCCAAGTGAATTTGTCTGTCTTCTTTAGTAATTTAAAGAAGGGTAGGCTCTTTTCCCCAAGTCTTGAGATAAATCTGTTGAGTGCTGCCATGCAACCTATTAGCTTTTGTAGAACTTTGATATCTACAGGTGGGCCCATATCGGTTATTGCCTTGATTTGTTTTGTGCTTGCTTCGATTCCTCTTTGGCTGACTAGAAATCCGAGTAGTTGTCCTGATGATACGCTAAATACACACTTGTTGGGATTGAGTTTCCACTTCCATTTTTTGAGATTGTTGAAGGTTTGTTGTAGGTCTTCAATCAGGGAATCCGGGTTCTTTGTTTTGACGACTACGTCATCCACATATGCTTCTGCGTTCTTTCCAATTTGATCGCCTAAACAAGCCTAAATTGTTCTTTGGTATGTTGCCCCTGTATTTTTGAGCCCAAAAGACATTGTTTTGTAACAATAGGCGCCGAAAGGTGTGATGAAAGAAGTCTTGCTTTGGTCTTCTTCTTTTAGTGCAATCTGATGATATCCCCGAGTAGCGATCTAGAAAGGATAACAAAGCCGATCCCTTTGTTGAGTCCACTATTTGATCAATTCTAGGTAAACCGAAAGGATCTTTAGGACAATGTTTGTTGAGGTGCGTGTAGTCGACACACATACGCCATTCATCCGTGTTCTTTTTTATGTACTAGAGCGGGGTTTGCCAACCAAACGGATGTAAGATTTCTTTTATGAATCCTGCCGCTAGTAGTCGGGCTATTTCTTTCTTTATTGCTTCTTTCTTGTGTCGGTGAAAAACGTCGTAGCCTTTGCTTGATCGGTTTTGCTCCTTTGTTGACTTCAATTTTGTGCTCGACCAACTCCCTTGGGACTCCGGGCATATCGGTGGTTTTCGGGCAAATATATCTTTGTTGTCCCGTAAGAAGTTGGTGAGCGTGAGTTCCTATTTGATAGGTAGATGTGCACCGATCGTGGTAGTCTTGGATGGATCGCTTTGTCCCTAGATCAATCTTTTTGGTGCCTTCACCTTCATTTGTTGTGAGGGTGCTTTGTTTTTTAATTTGGGATCTCTAGTTCTTACGTTCTTATTTACGCAACTGCCGAGTTGATTTCGCCTTGTACTTTTGAGGATATCTATATAGCTTGCACATCGCATTCGTAGGCTCATTTTAGGTCTCCTACGAGAGAAAGTACCCGTGTGGTCTGGCATTTTGAGTAGTAGATATGGATAGTGTGGTATAGCCAAGAATTTTGCTAGTGCTGGTCTTCCCAATATTGCATGATATGATGATTCAAAATCTATAACTTCGAATTTGATGAGTTCTATGCGATAATTCGTAGGATTTCCAAATGTTACTGGTAGTGTAATTTATCTGAGAGACATAGCTGGTCTCCCGGGTACTACTCCGTAGAATGGTATACTTGTAGGCGTGATCATTTTTGAAAATTCTGGTCCCATCTTCTTCAAGGTGTCTGAAAATATGATGTTAAGTCCTGCTCCTCCATCAATGAGTACTTTGGTTACTGTTATGGCGGCAATTGTTGGTCCGAGTACTAATGGATATAGTCCTGCGTTCCCAACACTTGTCCATTGATCTTCACGTGAAAACTGAATTGGATATTGAGACCAGTTTAGATATCTAGGTGTTGCTGGTTCTGTTGCCATGATTATTCACCAAGCAAGTTTGTCTTCTTGTTTGCTCCTGGAACCAGGGACTCCTGAGAATATTACTGATACTATTGCTCTTGGATTTTGAAATCCGTTGTCGGTTGGGTTGTCTTCTTCTTTCTTCTCTCTGTTTTCTTCTTTGTCTTGTTTGTCCTTCTTCATATATCTTTCTTGGAAGATGCGACACTCTCCCATAGGATGAATTCCTGTTGGGTGATAGATGCATTTCATATTCTCCGGATCTTCAAACTTTCTTGCTTGGGGTAGTATTTTTCTTTTTTTACGTGGAGGCCACCACATTGTCTGAATATCTCTTTTTGTTGTGGTACTCCTGTCTATTGTCTTGGTTGTTCCATCTTCTTGAGTTGTCTTGGAATCTTGAGTTGTCTAGGTATCTCGAGTTGTCTTGGTATCTTGAGTTGTCTTGGCATCTCAAGTTGTCTTGGCTATTCCATCTTGGGTTGTTTTGATCGTTCGAGTTGTTTCTTCTATCTGTGTTGTTTCTTCTTTCTGAGTTGTTCCTGTTATCTAAAAATCTTTCTCGTGTCTTCTCTTCTACCGTAATCATCTTTTCAACTGTTCTTTTGAACTCGTCATTTGTTCGTGGGTTTTCTTTGCAGAAGTCGTGAAACATCCATCTTACTTTCAAACCATACGAAAATGCTTCTATTACTTCTCTCTCGGTGATGTCGTGTACTTGCGCTCTGAGCTCCCCAAATCTTCTATAGAAGTCTCTGAGGCTTTCTCCTGGATTTTGTTTCAATCCCTTTAATTCGGCTTGTGTTATTGGGTGGATGAGTATTCCTGTGAAATTTTCACGAGAAAGCTTTCAAGATCGCCCCATGTTTTGATGGATCCGGGGACGTAACTTGTCGAACCATTGAAGTGGTAATGTTTCCAGTGCCATTGGAAAAAATAGTGCTTTAATGTCGTCATCTCCTCCGGCTAGTTCTATTGATTGAGAGTAAATTCTAAGCCATTGCATTGGTTCTGTCTTGCCATCATATTTTGAGTGATTGGACGGTTTGAATTTGTGAGGTAACTTGACTGTAAGTAATCTTCCTGCGAAGCAAGGAAATCTGTCGGGTACTTTTTCTGGCTTGTAGTCGGAGTCTGCCTGACTGTCGTATCTTGAAATAATCTGGGAGGGCTTCGCGGTGGTGTTGGTAATCTCCCTCTATTTTCTCCTGTTCTTTCGATCCAATCGTGATGTGGTTGAGTTCTTCTGCTATGGTTTAGAGTTGATAACCTTTCGAACGCGGAAACTCTTTGAGTTCTTTGACTTGTCTATTCAGATGGTATATGACGGGGAGGTACTCGGTCATCTTGTATTCTTTGCGCGGTATCTCTGAGTAGATTTCTAAGCCTGGCTTGTTCTTCACTTGGTCGTTGTATGGCGTCGATTTCATTGATTAATTCTTGTATCTTGTCGACTGGATCAAGTCTGGTTCTTGCTGTAGCCCGTCTTTCCTCGGCTTCTTTCTCGGCTCTCTTTCGGTTGTACTCGGCTAAGTCCTCTTCGTATTTGCGCCACGCTTCCCTGCGTTCCTGAACTCGGTTTCTTCCCCCCCCTTTTCTTGTTTCTTCTTTCTCTTGCTGCCCTCTGGCTGTCAGTTTTCCCTTCTTTTGTGGTAGAGTTTTGTGGGATATCCGCTTCGATTCTTTCGAAGATGCGTAGTCGGGTTGGATAGGCGGTACCGGGGGTTGCCTCATCATGAACACCTCTTTGTGCTTCTTGGGTGGATAGCCGATTCTTCCTCTTCTAAGGGTTTACCATATTGAAAAGGAAGGGAGGTGGAGTACTTATCTTGTTTGAGGACGTTCCATTGGGTGAGATCGTAAGATTCCATTGCCTTCTGAGTGAGATTTTGATATATCCGTGCCGAGTTGTTGAAACCGTGGTAAAAAGAACTCGGCTTGTCTTGTAGATTTGTGTTTCTAGTTTCCTCTGTCAGCTTGAGTTTTGAAAAAATCTCTTGTATCTTTAGCTCGGGTTCTTGAAGTAGTCGACTATGGAGAATTCCTTGATCGTCTGCTTCGCAGACCCAGCTTCTGAAGATGAAAATTGATCCTGGCGGAAAAATCATCGTGTGTAGGTCCGTCGAGCCTTTGTCGTTGATTTCGCCGAAGGCCCCCTACTGGCGCGCCGGTGTCGGTGTTTAGCCACCGATAGCACGCCACGGGGTTCCGTAGCGATTGATTCGGATCTCGGCGAATAACCGGAACTCGGCGGTTTCACGCAAAGAGACACACGGTTTATCCTGGTTCGAGCCCTCGTCGTCGAGTAAAAGCTCTACTCCAGTCGGCCTTGGCCTTTTGCGTTGGATTGATGTGTGATTGTGTGTTGTTTGTCTGTTACAAAAGAGGGTGCTCTGGCTCCTTTTTATGAGAGGAAAGGAGCCAGAGCTGCGGTTTCTAATCCTAGTCGGACTTGTAGGAAGAGTCCCGCTCCTATTACAGAAGTTACTTTCTATTTGTCTAACTAGGATGATCTGTTATCTATTCGGATCCGGCCTTCTTGCATTTGTCCTGACGGGAGCCGTGCTGGTGAATAGCCGTCTACGTCCCATATCGACAGTCGGCCGCCACCACATCGCGCGGAGCCATTCCCGGACTTGCCCTCGACAGTGGGATGCACATACCGACAATCATCCGCGCCAGCAAGGCAGACGAGGAGGATCGAAGAGGACGCCTCCAAGGAGGCAGCAACGTTCGTAGATATTGTTGTTCGGGCTTTTGCCCTAGCCTCAACCAACCCACCCACTTACTTAGGGATGTGACTACGCCGTGCTAGAGGGAGCTGCACCAACCACCACACAGGGATGGCAAGGGGGCGTGACGCTCCAAACATTACAACCCACATGGATCCCAGGGCATCGGGTAGAGGGATGGCAAGGGGGCGTGACGCTCCTAGACATCACAACCCACACGGATCCCAGGGCATCGGGTAGCCAAACAGCCAGCCAGTCAAGCAGCTCGCCGCCGGCCAGCCAACAAGCCAGTCAGACGTGGCCGCCGTGCTCGAGCTTGCCGGTGCCCGACTGCGTGGTGAGCACAAACCGAACTATTCTTTCGCCTCTTATATATTCAATATAATTCAGGGGGTGTTTGGATTCCAGGGGCAAAAGTTTTGCCCTGTCCCATCGAATCTTGTCACATATATATGAAGTATTAAATGTAGTCTAAAAAATAATTAATTGCCGCATTGTGCCCGAATCTTTTAAGCCTAATTAGTCTATAATTTGACAATGTGGTGCTACAGTAAACATTTACTAAACGGATTAATTCTTAAAAAATTTGTCTCATGATTTCATGATGAGTCCTGTAATTTATTTTTTTATTAGTATATATATTCAATATACAGGTAAAACTTTTTCTACACCATTCAAACAGTCATTCAGAGAACTAGACATCAACATACGTTTACGTTGATTTAGTTATGTTGTAGAAGGTCCTCGTTAGCAGCAGCTGGCATATCTCGGCTTCACCTAACGTGAGGTAGCATGGACTTTGTCTGTACTCCCTCCGTCCCAAAAAGAATGACATTCTCGCTTCTCGAGAAACGACTGCCGGTAATTTTTATAAATAATAAATGTTATCGATTAGTATCACAATTAGTATCATCGGAAAGATCTTTAGATCTAATTTTTTAACAAATTTATTTGGAGATATAAATATTGTACATATTTTCTACAAATCGAGTTAAAGTTGTGGCATGAACACCCAAAACGTTCTTTTTTTTTGGACGGAGGGAGTAAGCAGTAACTCGAGATTCTCTTTCGATAGAGAGAAGACAAAGACAGTGCATTTTTGTCAGTGCATGTGGGAGTGAGCACTGAGATAGGGAGGGGCCCGTGGGAGCTGCTGGGATATTGGAACGCCCCACCAACTAGCCTGATCTGAATGATGATCTGATCGGAGCGATAGATAGCAGGTACTACTGGACTATAGCAACCACGTCATGGTACGTACGTGTCCCGCATGCAAATTTTTAGTCCTAAAGAATGGCTCCGTACAGCTGTACACATGATGATTCTCTTGTGCTACCGTGGGAGACTGCATGACGTCCGACTGGTCCTGGCTAGCAGTTGTCCAGTATGGTGAAGTCAGAGGTTTATCCGGTCCACATGACCAGTGGTATTAGAAATTCTTTTGCGCTCTTCTAACAAAACGATTTCAGATTTTAGAAATTCTTTTGTGTTTTTCTTTTCTTTTCAAAATAATTTGGATGCCGGTCGACTCAAAAAAATTGGTTTTACAAGTTAGTTTTTCTTCTTTAAGTACTGTATAATGAGAAGCCAAAGCTGATAAAAGCTCTAGCAAACATGTCTCAAAATCACTTAAGGCACATCCAACGCTCCTCGCTGGACAGCAACTTCGTCAGGCCATATAAGATCGGATAGATAAAGGTATATAGATGGTATCTCCGTAGAGCTGCAGAGTGGCCTGCTGAAGCCATAGCTCCTTCAACTGACACAGGACAGGAAAACTACTGAAGAACCAGGACGGGAGAAAAAGAAATACCTAGAAAGCACTTTTCAACTAAAAAAAGATGACATACCTGGAAAGAGAGAGTTGTGGTTAGTAGCCTGCGATGGGGGGTGACATTTTCAATTTAACCACTCCTATATGTAAAAAAACCTGTTTCCTTGGGGCTAACGTTCCTACTCTCGCTGTTTCACGGAGAATGATGTTTTGGCTCCGTACCAGATGCAGTAATAATTATCTGAATCTAGACATAGGGGATGTATAGGTGCATTAAACATTGTGTGTATCTAGACATTTACTGCTATTCCTAGAACGACACACGCAGTGGGATAGAGGGAGTGTATGCCTGTGGTGGGCATGCTCTTACTGTAAGAACAAACCAGAAAGTACAAGTGAAACCATTAATTCTCATTCAGGTGATTTAAACCCCTCCCCCTCTTTCCGTCTTTGAGCATTGCTATAAGTTCAATTTGTCTTCGGCTCAAGCAGGCCTAGAATCAAGAGAGTGATGTCACACGTCCAACATCGTTAGCAAAATAAATGGGCAACCAGAGCTCCAAAAGGAAGAGGCACGGGCTCGTGCCCTAGATGGGGAGTGCCGGATCGGCCAAATGAGGCCAAAGAGGCCCGCAAGAGGGGAAGGGCGTCACCACCTCTAGGGCGCGCGTGTCGTGGCCTCCGCTGCCGCTGCCTTGCCAATCGCTACATCATCGAGTTAGTTACCTTAATAGAGTTCTAATAGATTTGAAAAGATTTAGAATTGTTTAGGAAAGGAGAATCCAATTACTATAAGAATCTTTCAAAATTGTTTAGGGATTAAGTCTTCTTAGACTATAAATACGAGGAGAGTTGTAACCGTTGAGATTAAGCAAGAAAACAGTCGAAAGGCTTATCTCCTTCCTCTCTCTTCTCGTAACGCCGCCCCCCTCTCTCTCTCTCCTCTCCCATGCATGCGCCTCCTTGCCCTAGTATGTCGCGCCCTTCCCACACCGCCAAGCCATCTCTCATCTTCGCCGTCGCTGCCGCTAGCCTAACCACCCTTCCCACCGCGCTATTACAAGTGACATGTTAGAGTGGCACGGAGTTAGCAAGGGCATGCAATTAATGTTACATGGTTTTGTAAAAATTACACAATAACATGTCATACACAAGGATCGGATATAGATAGCCAACATCTACAGTTATTAAGTTAAAAAAATGCTATATAGATAGTCTAGCTTGGATGGGTACATATAGTTTTGCAGAGTATATCAATTCAGCATATCGTGGCGTGGATGATATATGGCTGGCCAATGGGCACCAAGAAGAGCAAGTGCTTTGTCAGTTTATGCCTACAATATTCGATAGATAATAATACAAACACATATTATATATTACTATATTATTACACATATATATCCAGTGCGGCCATCAGATGGTTGTCTCCATCGATCAACCATCTGAACAGGGTTCATGACGTCACCATGTGGTGTGGAATGTGGATCTGCCCATAGATTTCCATACCTGCATTATTCTTGCGTGGTTGGACGTGCATGCGCCGCAATCGGAAGCGCTCTCGGCCGTCCGTCCATCCACAAATGGTTGGGGCTCTTGTTTCTTTGCGAGGAAAAAAAAAGGTGATGTGTAGGCTGATACCGTACGCACCGTGTAACGCATGGGGCCTGGGCATGCTGTGTGCGTGAGGAGGTGACCTATTATACTACTATATATATATATATATATATATATATACATGTACTGCATGGTACCTTTACATGTACTGCCCTCCGTCCCTTATTAACGTTTTTTTTGTACTGTAATATTTATATGCTAAATAAATTTGTTAAAAACTAGAAAAGACCGTCCGTTCGTGATATTTACTATTTCTTCAGTGCAAGTGTGTCGTATATGTGAAAAACCGTCCGTTCGTGTATCTTCAGTGCAAGTGTGTCGTATGTACTCCTACTCGTAGTACATAGAGGTCGCTAGATAGCTTTCACGGTCCGTTCGTGTATCTTCAGTGCCAGCGTGTCGTATGTACTCCTACTCGTAGTACATAGAGGTCGCTATCTATCTTTCACGGAATGGCTACAGGTTTGTTGGCTAGCCGGCCTCACCGAAACCGCAGCTCGGTCAACTGGGGAAACCAGCGGCAGGACAGCCCAACACCAGCTCCAGGCAGAAGCAGGATGCATTGCACGCACCCAGCCGCATTCTCGCTCTCGACTCGTGATCGGTGCCTGGGTGGCGCGACTTCCACGGTGGCCCCAACACGTGTGCCCCCGCTTCACGTGCCCCTCCTCTCCCTCGCCTCGCCGTCCGTGCGTCCCACATCCACATGACCGACCCCCAGTCGCCGACGCCGTCAATCTCGCCGTCACATGCCAAGCCTTCCATTCCATTCCTCTACCGCCTCTTGGTCTTGCTATAAAACAACGCAACCAACCAGAAGAGAAGCCAATCCATCACCGCCACCGCCTGAGCCGCTCTGCCGAGCAATGGAAGCCGCCGGAGCCACATCGTCCCGCCTGGCCCGCTCCGCCTCCCTCTACGCCGCGCGCCACCGGCCCCACCGCTCCCGCACCGGCACCGGCACCGGCACCGGCACCGCCAGGTTCCCGCCGTCCCCACAGCTCACCCCGCTCTCGGCCGCCGCGTCGCCGCGCGCCCTCCCGCTCCGCCGCACCAGGTCCGACGCCACCGAGCTGTCCTACGTAGCGAGATCCGCCGTCCTCCTCCGCCACGCCCCGATCTTCGAGGCGGACGAGGAGGAGCGCCAGCAGGACGCCGGCGCCGGCACCGGCGGGAACGGCGGCGGCAGCCACGGAGGCCGCGGCGGCGGCGCCGGCGGCGGCCAGGGCCAAGGCAGCGGCTGCGGCATGGGCGAGTACTACCGCCGCGTGCTGCGGGTGGACCCCGGGAACCCGCTGCTCCTGCGCAACTACGGCAAGTACCTGCACGAGGTGGAGGGCGACCTGGCGGGCGCCGAGGGCTGCTACGCGCGCGCGCTGCTGGCGTGCCCCGGCGACGCCGACCTGCTCAGCCTCTACGGCCGCGTCATCTGGGAGGCGCGCCAGGAGAAGGACCGCGCCGCCGACTACTTCGAGCGCGCTGTGCAGGCCGCGCCGGATGACTGGTGAGGACCACTCCGACTCCGACCCTTCCGCGGGTGGTCATTGATCGATGGATGGATCGATTGATTGTTGATTGGTACTACTATGATCGTTGTGCAGCTACGTGCTCGGCTCCTACGCGAGCTTCCTGTGGGACGCCGACGACGACGAGGAGGAGGGGGAGGCAGGCACCCGAGCGGCCGATGTGAAAGAGGAAACAACAAGCGCCGTGGTCGCGTCGTCGTGCGACTCCCCGGCGTTGGTGCCCGCGTGCTGATGGATCCGCGCGCGCGTCGGGGTGGACCGGTGGTCAGCGGCTTCGTCTACTGTTTGTTGCAGCTACGTTACTGTGTGTACATAGGAGGACGTACGTACGCGGACCGCATCGGGCGGCGGCGGAGGGAATCGCAGCGTAAATCAAATCAACTGGCGCCGTCGATCGAGCCGGCGAAAAATAACGAGCGAGGAGCCTAGCAGACGGGCACTGCTGGGGATGCGACGAGCGGCGAGAATGAGACGACGATGGCGGCAGCAGCAAAACAAGAGCTGTCCGGTGTCCGGTCTGGCCGTCGACGGGCATGCACCTCGCTTCCCTCTAATCATTTACTACCCAGCTTAGGCTTACTGAAGGATCCATGTACTGTATAGCTAGCGGTAGTCGGTAGTCACTGTACCATTTCGTCTGTCTTTTTGTGTGGCTCCATGTTTCTTGCTTCGATCCAGCTCAATAAAATCACTACTAGTAGTAGCAGTACTAGTGTGCGTCGTTGCAGATGTGTGTACTTCTAAGAATTAGCAAGAATAGATCTGAACTAACTAGTGATTAAAAAATGTGCTAGCTCGTAAAAATTACTGTAGAAATAGGGAGTTGCCCAAAAAAAAAAAAGACAAAAAACAGCCTATCGGAAACAGAGCCTCCGAAACTTGTTTATGTACGGCGACAAATCGCGAGCAAGTGTGCAACGCTTTCATGTTCTGTATGGAACAAAACAGTTTTGAGTTTTGACCTCAGCGTTTTTCCTCTTATTCGCCATGCCTTTATACAATCCTTACGCACAGTAATTACCCTAACCCTCAGGTTCCTCCTAGCTAGTTCATGGAACACACCAGAAAAATGTACAACAATGTTTTTTCTATAGAAAACCCGTCAGAACTATTATGCTAATGAGAATGAAATTATGCACGGGTAGCAAAATAGCAACATCTCCACGGATTTTGCCTAGTGGATTTGTTCTCTACAAGGATAAAATGATTCTGGACATGAGCCCATGGGCTTTGAATCCTCCTTAACTCTGTTCCGTTCAACGTGGGCTGTATATATATGTTTCATAATAATGGAACGAGGTTTTAGCCTCTCCATCGGAGGATGGTATATAACTGATAGTCACAAAAACTCAATGCCATAAGGCTTATAGATACAAAGGAAAAAACAAAGTTCATCCTAACTAGTGAGCACGACGAATAAAGCAGAACACTAGGTTCCAATATGATTCATGAAGCTCCAACCGAACTTTGTGAAGACAGCCATGATCAGTGTCTCCCATCTTCTATATCCCTCCAAGAACTGTGGTCTCTCTTCTTCCTTGTATAGCATGGTTCATTCTCATATCCAGTATGTCGTCCTAAAAATTACCTGCATCGATGTGTTAGGATTAACTTTGTTGAATGTCATATCATTTCAATTCAAGCCAGATTGACCAACAAAGCATAGCAGCTCCCACCGAAATTTGGCTTCTATGTTTTAGGTTGAAACCATGTAGCCAGGAGCCTAGTAAGTTGGCGAAACTCACAGGAGGTTGAATTTTATAGGTGATATGTACAAAGCGTGCAAAATAGCAATTGGAGAACAAATGATGAATAGTTTTAACAGAATTATAAAGACAACATCGGCACTTCCTTGCCCGTTCTAGCTTCTTGGCTAAATTATTTTTTGTAAGGGTTATCCTTTTTTAAGATACCACAAGAACATCTTATTTTTTAGGTGGTATCTTTAATTTCTAACGAGGACTTTTGTGGGAGAGAACATGCTCTTGGGTGTAAGTTGAGTACATGGATCAGACTGTGAACCGACCATTTTTAGTGAGATTCAATTGAAAATATCCTTGGCATTCGAGAGGTGGACTTATACTACTTTTGACACTAGATCGAGCCAAGCCGTCCGGCTTGTATTGACTGATGTATGGAGAAGAATGTCCTTTATTCCCTTTTTCCAACTTCTGAAAAGCCCAAAGACATTTTCCCTTACTAGCGAGCAAAAGTACCTCACGCAGCATATATGTGATCCAAAGATAAAATCAAATTGACCTATATTCTAAATGCAGTCCAAGAGTCCATCACAAAGGGCCGGGGGAAGCAAAAGACATCGTCAGCATCATTTACTACTAGTGGTCTGTACTGTGCATGCAAGTAGCTAGAATAACAGCATCAGAATGAAGCAACTAACGATCGGAAAGCACTAGCACAAGCACTGGCCATGGCAGCCGCCAAGGACGAAGAATCCGGCCTTCGTCGACCAACTTGTTCAAGATTCGATACCCAGGCCTGCCCGTACCTGCAGGTTCTATCATTGTCGTCGCCATCTGCGTATGCTCTTTCATCCAAAAAATATCGTATTCTCTTTCATCCAAAAAAATACAACTCAAAGCCAAAATATTTACTAAATTTATACAAAAGAAAGTTACTGAATTTTAGGTGCCTGATTTGCAACTCATAATTGATTTTTTTTTTTCTATAGCCAAATAACGACAAAATTGTATGTTGCCTAAACAACAGAAGATCGGAAAACAACTCACAAGAGACAACTATTACAATCAAATGGACAATTCACAAGAGACAAATAATTTTTTTTAGTCAAACAATGACAAAGTTGTATATTATTTTGAACAACAATGAAAAACCAGACACCTAAGATATAGTAGTGTAAAAAATGATATATATAGATAACATAAATAAATATAATAGAACCATAATATTGATACTATAATTTTTTATAATTTTGATTAATTTATATTCTTTGACCAATGACAGCCATAAAAATATCCTTTTCAAGACGAGCATAAGGAGTACTCCACTTTTCTTTATTAGCTCATCCCCACTACATTCACAGCCGCTCATATAGGCCATCAGAATCCCATTTTTCTTTTGTTAATGCTCCAATAAATCTTGTTAATAAAAGCATAGCAGTACTATACTAGTAGTAGTACGAGTACATCTTTTTCCCATGGTATCACGAGGACAGGGATGGCAGCAGTCGTGCCTTCACCAGATGCTGCCGCTTTTCCCAGTCTATAGTAGAATCTGATTCTCTTACTGTTAAGCTGTGACTGTGAACGATTCTTTGATCTGGCGGTCTGGCCTGTGGTGACTCTGTCAGCGATTCTGATAGAGAGGTTGGAGATTCCACGGGCCCTGGCGGGCAGGCCAGGCTGGCTGGGCCCATGGGCGTGTAGCACGTGCGGGGTACCGACATGGCACGTGGCGCTGTATCACTTGCCGCGTGGCAGCAGTTCTGTTGCTCCATCACCATCTGGACGGCCGTGGTGGCACCCCAATATACGTACAGTATACCCATGCCACGAGCCACGAGACATCAGCAGGACAGTAGCCGTCCGTTACCATTCTGGCTTTCCGCGGACGTAAGACTTAGGGTCTGTTTGTTAGGCACTAAAAGCCTTGTTCGGATGGCCCTTATAATTCCAACTTTTTCCACTCTCTCTCCATCACATCAATTTCTACCCATATATATGGACCATTAAATGTTAGTAAAAAAAATAACTAATTACACAGTTTGTTGTAAAATGTTAACATAAATAAATATAATAGAACCATAATATTGTAAATCTATAATTTTTTATAATTTTGATTAATTTATATTCTTTTGATCAATGACAGCCATAAAAATATCCTTTTCAAGACGAGCATAACAATACTTTTCTTTTTAGCTCATCCCCACTACATTCAAACAAACAGAATCCCATTTTTCTTTTGTTAATGCTCCATTATCTTGTTAATAAAAGCATAGCAGTACTATACTTAGTAATACGAGTACATCTTTTCCCATGGTATCACGAGGACAGGGATGGCAGCAAATTGTTTCACCACATGTAAATAGTATTAAATATAAATAAAAAAATAACTAATTACTGGCGGTTGGGTTGTAAATCTGTCAGCGATTCTGATAGGGAGGTTGGAGATTCCACGAATCTTTTGAGGCCTAGTTGGGGTGTAGCACGTGCGGGGTACCGACATGGACAATATTTACCAAATAAAAGTTCTGTTGCTCCATCACCATCTGGACGGCCGTGGTGGCACCCCAATATACGATGGGGCCACGAGAATTTTTCCAACCGTTACCATTCTGGCTTTCCGAACGTAAGACTTTAAAATTTAGTTCCTAAAGTTTTCTAGTGTATTTGGTTATAGGGACTAAAATAAACTAAAAACGTATTAAAGAGGAGCATGTGCTCTTATAATTTAGGCTTTAGTCTCTTTTAGTTTCTTGTTCTTGACTAAAGCTACTAAAATTTAGCACTTCTAAAAGTAAGAGGTGTTTAAAAGTTTAGGGACTAAAACGGACTAAATTTTAGTCACTAAACTTTAGTCCATGTGAAACAAACAGGCCCTTAGCTACACTCTCTCCATCTCAAATTACAAGATACATTCTAAAAATCTTGAAGAGTTATTTTTTAAGTTTAATCAAAATTATAAAAAACCATAAATATTTATGATATTAAATAGGTATACAATAAAATATAACTAATGAAGAATCTAATGGTACTTAGTTGGTGTCATAGATGTTATTATTTTATTATATAAATTTGGTTAAATTTAAAAAAATAACTCTCTAAAATTCTTAGATTACCTTATAATTTAAGATGGAGGGAGTAAAATTTAATTTGTCATGTTAAGGATTTTTTTCGAGAGTCACACTAAGAATCTAGTCAATTATGATTTTGGCTAATATTTAGTTAGCTGGCAAAATCTGTTAGTCTCTCACATTTAGTTTGTCAAATTTTTAACAATTTTTTCTAACTTTTAGCTTGTTAAAATTTTTGGCATGACAAATTTTAATCCCCAACTACTCACAGAGAGTTCTCGTTGTATGTGTCAAGGCAGCATAGCATAAGTAAGGTCCAGCAGTCCACCTAAACCAGGATCATGACACACGGGGATAGACTAGACCCACACACAACTCCATCCACCTCATATTGTATTTTTCATTTCACTCATGCAAGTTGACTAATAAAACATACTCTTTCCATTATAAATTATCAATGTTTTAGCTTTCTTGGATACAATAGTTTTAATACATATATAGATATACTTCCTTTATCCCTGAATAATTAGATTATAGAGTTGTCTTAAATTAACCCTTTTAAACTTTAATTGAATTCTTTTAAAAAATCACATAAAAATTATGACATCAAATTAGTATCATTATATATATACCATAGAATAATTTCACCATATCCTCATTTTGTGTCATAGATATTGTTACTCTTTTCTATAAAGTTAGTCAAACTTAAGCTAGTTTAACTAAAATATTTTGTAATTTATAATGCACATATTATTTATTTATTACCCACTTAACCAATGATTCTTTTTATTCTAAATAGTCTGAGCTCGTGACTGGCCGCTGAAGGACCATGTTATCATTGGTTCGATACAAGGTAGTTAATATCAAATCAAACAAGAGATGAACACAATGATATAGCCTCGAGGTTCCATTTAGGCCTCCCATAGAATGAGCATACCATTATTCCACGTTCCCTGAAAGGTAGAATGAAAATAGTTTCCATTACATGGTCTCCAGTGTCAAGCCAGGAATGAGAAGGCACAAACACATTTACTCAAAATCTCATGTGGGCGTACAATTTTTCTTCTTCTCGTCCTAAGAAGAATTGTTTTTGAACCATGGCTACAAAAGTAGTTGAAGCTCATAGTCAGATGAATGGATGTGGGTGTGATGATGGTAGAGGCTCCAAAGTTTGGCCTTTGGAGCTAACAATTTATAGACAGGTGTGGAATCTATGTGGTGGAACCTCAAGACTATATCATTAAATCTGAGACAAATCAATCACAATGAAGTCCATGAAATCTGAGACAAATCAATCACAATGAAGTCCAATGCTGACACAATGATTTATCTCGGGGTTTACTTACTTACCGGCAAGCTACGTTCTCGTTGTAGCGATACACCCACTTGGAGGTTTACGGGCTAATAGGCTTCACACGCCTAATCCACACTCGAGTACTGCACAACCAACATAAGATGGAGATCACAAGCTATGGGCAATTCATTAAAGATGTCTTTCATGATCTCCTATGGGAAAAGCTCAAGAAACCCTCACAAATCACCAGGAGGTGGCCACAAACTATCACTAACTCGTGCCAACGCTCCTCCACTGCTCCAAGTTGTGTAGGTGGCGGCAACCACCAAGAGAAATAGGAGAATCCGTAGTGAACACAATCACTAGTCCCACTAGATGCTAGAACACTAAACAAATGCACTACAATCACTCTTAATCTCATTGGATTAATGGATCAATGATGGCGATGAGTGCAAGAAGTTTGGCATAACTCACAAGGATGTATCAACCATCAAAATATCCAAGAGAGGAGCAAGAACCACCCAAACACCTTATATAGAACCCTCAACGAAATAGAACTGTTTGAAAATGGGCTGCCTGCGTATTGACCGAACATGCAAGTCGGGATGACCGAATGCATCCCATTGCACTATAAAGTCCACATGTACTCACCATTTAAAACTTCTCATTCGCGCCCAACGACAAGCCTCACTCGTGTGTTGTCAGATACACATAGGACATGTTAGCTCAACAGACCGGACGTCCGGCGCTCATGAGTTCGGTCGATTCCAGAGAGGGTCCAGAGCATGTTATCGGGTGCTACTAACCGGATGTACCGTGAGTTCGGTCGCAACTCCAACCAAAACCGTCGCTTGCGTCAGCACGACTAGACACGGCACCGGAGCATCTGATTGATCAGACCAACGTCAACTCAGAGAACTCCCAAGAGCTCCAAATGTGACCGAACGCGTCTATTCACCTCTAAGCAGATGTGCTCACACGCGCACAGTGCATCGGACGCGCCCGGTCCCTATGGAACTAGCGTTCAGTCACTCCAAAAAAATTGCTTGCTCTCATGTGCCAACACAAAGTACCTCACCACTTATGCATGTGTGTTGACATTCTTCAAAGCATTTTCTAGGATTAGGTTAGCTCACACTAGGTCCAAATGCCCATGCATAGTGTTGAATCACCTATTGGCACTTAGAAAATCGCATTAGCTTCGAGAACATCCCGAATAGTATGACTATCTATTTCTAAACCCACTCACACCCACTTGGTGTCTAGAGTGGTAAAACAAAATGGTCCTAACAATTATACCATTGCCTTGAGCTTATTTTATTTTTCTCTTTCTTCTTTTCTAAGTGTGGAGCACTTGACCATCATCTTTTAGAGTTCACTACCATCATCATGATCTTCTCCTAGTCTCCATCACTTGACTTGTACCATCCTATCTCTAGCTACACACACTTAGCTTAAATAAAACTAGACGAATTCCATGGCTCTCATATTGTTATTATAAACATTGAGTATTTAGAATTTTGGATATAATTTAGAAATGTAAGCAGTTAGTATTTATTGGACAAATCAGAAAGGTATAATAAGCATTCTTCATTATCGTGCAAAAAGCCAATAAATATTAAAATGTAGGATCCAAACTTTTTAAGATTATGCAGGATTTTTTTAAAAAATGATAAAACATTGGAAAGGAGGCTAAAAATGAAAATCAAACTAAATGAAAAGGTAATAATATTTCATCTATGAGATCATCAAATCGATAAAACCAGAAAATGATCATATATGTGAATGGGCCTGTGGTCTAGTGGTAGGACTGTCCAGTGGAACGCTACCCACCAGAGATCAAATCCTAGTACTCGCACCTTTTCCTGGGATTTTTTAGGATTTATCGGCGTTATGCATTAAGTGGTAGGGACGTTCCCGTCGACGAGGAGGCGCCAGTGGTGACTTTGAGAATCTCCAGATCTGCCGACTCAGTCCTTTGAAAGTGCTCATAGGGGTAGTGTTTGCGTACGTGTGTTCATAGAGTTAAGTGAGCGTTTGTACTGAAAAAAAATGATCATACATAAAAAAGCCATCGTACGATAACTTTTAGACACGCACCTGTGTTTCAACTATGTTGATTGATGATTGCCATCTGCCCATCTACATGGTGGGCCTTAACCAGACCTTATCTCTCCCGTAACTTCCCTCATTCCATTAATTAATTCACTGAATTACCCATTAGCTTTCTCAGGTTCTCTGCCACAACCGCAGTGGAGCTCAGGAGGCAGCTTCTTTGTTTCTCAAGGCTACAACCCTACGTATTCTGATTCGATGACGATCAAGGAGCTAGAAAGTCCTGCTTGCACCGAGGGAGAGGGAGGGTTGAGGTCAACAAATGAGGCAGAAGAATGAGAATTTAAAGGAAGCCTATTGAACGATCTCTTGCATGACCTTTCGATTGGTGTTTCTGTGCTGTTTCTGAATGAATCTATTAAATCGTTGAGCACTCAGCCGTGGCCGCCGCACGCATGACATATCGAAGGGGAAGCGGTAGGGAACAGAAGGCTGGCGGCCCTGTTGACCGGTTGCAACCACGTTCTGATGGTTGGATAGATGAATCGGATGGCTCAAATTAAATAATGACGTGGATTGCTATGAGATTAGATAGAATAGATAGTGGGGGTTATCTTTATAAGAAATATAGATTAGTTTCAAAGGTTTCATCAATTATTTAAAAATAAACTAGGGCTTTCGATCGCCTCGATCTGCATGGGGACATATCTTTTGTAGCTTATGCTAGAGACATATTGTGAAACAAGAGGTACCACTATAGCATATCAAGACATAGATAGGACTGATTGGCAATGACACAACAAACTTCTTTGTAGTATCGTTGCGTGCGTGCGTGCATGAGTATGAGACCAACTTTGGATAGAAAGGTTAACCTTGATGCATTGTAAATGGGTTCTCCCACTCCCGCCGTAGAAGAAGACGTTCCTAGTTAAGAACGAGAACATATTTGAGCCCGTCATCACTAGGGCGATGGTTTTTACCCTAAATAAAGGTCTGAACTTGGTAAAATCCTCATGTGCTGAGTTGATTAGGCTTTTGCCCTCTGTCTCTATGCTGAACACCGAGCTAGCATCGTTTTTCACTATTTTCCTTATGCATCAGAGCAATATTGTTAGTATAATTCAAACACAAAGGACAATCGGGCACATATGCATGTGGGTTGATTTTCAATTTACTCAAATTCTCTTGCTAAGAGCTTTTCCAAGAGTTCCTATACAATTTTCCAATCCATGATATTTTATATGATTGAAAAAAATACATCTTCAACAACCTTCAATTCCACCTCTCAATATTTTGGCACTTGAAAAATCAATCCTACCATATGGACAAATACACGTGTGTCCATTGCGTCAATCTAAAATGGAAGGATGCATGAAAGAATAAGATGTAGCATTAAATTTCTGATTTTAATATACAAGAGAAAAAGAAAATATAAATACAATTAAGGTAATTAGAAATAGTTACCAGAATCTTTTTTAGAAACTAATAGTTATAAGATTCGTAATGTAAAATTACCTTGTGTTAATACAAGGTCCCGTCCTGGGAAGAAATTTTAGGAGCGAGGATACCAGTGAACCCGGTCCATAGGGTGCAGCACAACGAAAGTCGAAAGGCGAAATGTGTAAAGCTAATGGCGAGGATTGCATATAAAAGACAAGGCATCACATCCGTGTCGCACCTTTGGCTTTTCTGGCTTTATAATCCATGGTTCACCCTTTTATCCACCCCTGCCTAATTTTCCATCAAATCAAATTTCAATCTCAATCGATCGATTCCTCCCGAGCCCGACCCGATGGCCTCCGACGCCGCCGCCGAGCCCTCCTCCGGCGTCACCCCCCCCCCGCGCTACGCCATCGGCTACGCGCTCGCGCCGAAGAAGCAGCAGAGCTTCATCCAGCCGTCGCTGGTGGCCCAGGCGGCGGCGCGGGGCATGGACCTCGTCCCCGTGGATGCGTCGCGGCCCCTGGCGGAGCAAGGGCCCTTCCACCTCCTCATCCACAAGCTCTACGGGGACGACTGGCGCGCCCAGCTCGTGGCCTTCGCCGCGCGCCACCCGGCCGTCCCCGTCGTCGACCCGCCCGACGCCATCGACCGCCTCCACAACCGCATCTCCATGCTCCAGGTCGTCTCCGAGCTCGACCACGCCACCGACCAGGACAGCACCTTCGGCATCCCCAGCCAGGTCGTCGTCTACGACGCCGCCGCGCTCGCCGACTCCGGACTCCTTGCCGCCCTCCGCTTCCCGCTCATCGCCAAGCCCCTCGTCGCCGACGGCACCGCCAAGTCCCACAAGATGTCACTCGTCTACCACCGCGAGGGCCTCGCCAAGCTCCGCCCGCCGCTTGTGCTCCAGGAGTTCGTCAACCACGGTGGCGTCATCTTCAAGGTCTACGTCGTCGGCGGCCACGTCACTTGCGTCAAGCGCCGCAGCCTGCCGGACGTGTCCCTCGAGGACGACGCATCCGGCCAGGGATCCGTCTCCTTCTCCCAGGTCTCTAACCTCCCCACTGAGCGCACGGCGGAGGAGTACTACGGCGAAAAGAGTCTCGAGGACGCCGTCATACCGCCCGCCGCATTCATCAACCAGATCGCGGGCGGCCTCCGCCGCGCGCTGGGCCTGCAGCTCTTCAACTTCGACATGATCCGGGACGTCCGCGCCGGGGACCGCTATCTCGTTATTGACATCAACTATTTCCCGGGCTACGCCAAGATGCCAGGATACGAGACTGTCCTCACGGATTTCTTCTGGGAGATGGTCCATAAGGATGGCGTGGATGACCAACAGGAGGAGAAAGGGGCCAACCATGTTGTCGTGAAATAAGATGATAGCACTGGATATCTGGCGAATGCTGCTGGTTCTAGATGCAGAATTCGATGAGGGCATTTAGTTGGTTGTATCTGGCGAATGCTGCTGGTTCAGGATGCAGAATTCGATGAGGGGATTTAGTTGGATTTCAACTGGCAGCACGCGGAGGACCTGTGGCCTGCTGTGTAAATCCTTTCTCCTAACTCTTTCCATACCAGTTATTTAGGTATCTCTGTTTTCCTGGGTAAGTCGGCTTCATCTAGTTTAGTCTGTCAGAACAAAAGAGAGGAACATAACTCAAACCGGAATTCTAATGAAAAATGAGCTCTCTATCTGCAATCCTTTTGTTCTTGAGCAATGGATGGATGGCAAATGCCGTATCTCTTCATGCAACTCAGTGAATTAAGGTAGCTTCTGTTATGGAATCCAATCGGCTTGTTCTTTTTTCTGTGCTTAACTGGACTTCTTATACATCTTTGTTTAGTTTGAAGCAAGAACCTAGAGAAATGCATCAGTATCGTCCACTGGTCAAATGTTGCCCCCAACAGTGCTTATCTCAATCCTAGTGGTATTGCAATGGTGATTATACATTGTGTATCACGATGAACTGTTGTGTCATCAAACGGGATGGGTGATAGTTGATGCAATCACCTTATTTGCATGCGAAGTAGGTACCTGTCCCAATGAATTATTGTCACTGGACGGAATGGTTGATAGTTATGCAATTGCGATTGTCGTATTTGCTTGCGAAGTAGAAGCTATTTGTAACGACACCAGATTTATCAGGCCCACAAGGTTGAATATGTTCCGCCAGAATTACTGCCACTTGTTTCAGTATTTGTTCATTGAATTGATTGTAAACTAGAGAAAATATTGTATTCATTCAAAATCGAGTGAACTTTTGCTTGTGACACTTGTTGGAGTTTACCCTCATTGGAATCTTGGCCAATCAGCATGGGCCATTACATGCATCTCGGCAAAAGCTGTGTAACGACAAGTTGTGCGTTTGTACTCGGTAGTCCTTCATAATGCAAATTGTTTTAAGTTAGTGTATTCCCATTTTGTCTTATTCGTGTTTTGTTCGATATAAGCTGGTTGATTTACACGATGTCATGTCATTCCTTCATATTCTGGGCAACCTTCATGTTTTTATGGGGTGATTGAAGTTGGACAACTTTTTTTTTTTTTTTTTTTCCCCTTTTTGCCAAGGGAGGATAGTTAGGAAGGATTTATCAGCTATATTACACCAATCACCAACAATAAGTTCTGTTTAGTTCCTTAACCCATTGCAGCTGTCGAAGTAACAAAATAAGTATTCTTCCTTACCAGATTGCAAAGGTAAATAAACTAATAATTGTAGACCTTGAGGATCCTGTGCTTCTTCCCTTCTTGAAACATTGGGTATAACACTTGAAATTCCTGGTGTTTTTTGGGATTTGGACTCAAGGGCTTCATTCAGGAATTGTCATCAAGTATGAAATTAGCTGCTACAGCATAACATTAAAATCATTCCTGTAATTTACAGATTATAGTTTGTATTCGAAATGAGTTTGTTTTCTTGCAATGTTTGTCCACTTGATTGATTATAAAATGATGATGTAGGTAAATTCCATATTCTGTTTTTGGAGTCTTGAATAGTGGAGATGGGCTTGCTTGTATGTTACTGTGACTGTTCTGAACAAAATCAACTCATGAACATATCTAACTAGGCAATTAACAGGTTAGTACCCTGATTCATCTTGGCAGGACCTGCCTTAGCCTTAAATTTGGTTGAAGGAATACATATGTATGAAATTCCAGCTCAGCTTCAGTTATGGTAATATGCAAAAGCTGTTTAGGGTCAATCCTTGTTGCAGATTGGTATAGGATCCTCCTTTAATTCAAGCCTGTCAGAAATAGTACTTCCTTTACAGTCATTAGTGTTGAACAACGGGTCTTGATTTACAGGGCCGGAAGCAATGTCTCAGTATTTTTTTTTTCTCTGGTTTTCTATTTTGAGCTGAGTTTCGGAGGTGTCTAGGCTAGCGATTTGGTCTGTAATTCTGTGGTTTCAGCCTTTCAGGTGGTCTGAAACCAAATGTTTATTTAGTTATTATGAATTATGAATGTGCATCTGGTTTCTTATCTCAGATGAGTTATTATTATTATTATGTTTCAAAAGCATATGCAATGTTAGAATGTTGGGTGTTTGATTGGTTCCGCTGTGAGGATTTGTACATGCTTTAAGCGCATAATTTTTTAATCTTCATTTTTGGTTTGCTGGATCTGATCCTTTCCTCCAGAGTTCAGGGCCATTGCATCTCCTACCATGCTACACCCGCAAGCTGATCACCAGATTGTTCACTGACTGCTTCTCTCCCCAGATTGTGTTGTCCCCAGGATTTAATAGATGGCATGAGCACATGTGCATGTTAGGAGTGAATTGTCGGTTCATCTTGTGATTTTTTACCTGATAGCACAGATTTGGCAAGTTATGACTGCTCTGTAGTATGCATTGTCGGACAAGCATATGCATCTGTGGATCACTGAGCTCCATTTTGTGCTTGGACGATCGTCAGTGCATGCCCAAAGTTGGGAAATATATCGGGTTAGAAATAAAGGTACCTGAAGCATATTGTAGCGACGAATGTTGAGCTATCAAGAATTGAACTCTAGGCCAACGCACGGACGTTGTATGGTTATTACTGGATCCGGATCCTTGGCCTCAGGCACATCCACCATAGTCATAACTTTCGAAATCTGACATGGGCTTGTATGGTTATTACCAGAAGCATACTGTAACCAGTCATAACGAATGTTCGTTCAGTGACTGCATTGTATGGTTATTACTTGAAGCATACTGTAACGGATGTTGAGTCATAAAGAAACTAATAAACTAATTGGAGACACTCATAGGCTTCATACAAGAAAAGATAATATTAAGAATCTGACATGCAACAAAAGGAAAGATACTATGCAAGAAAACGTAAGGTGGAAGAGACCGGTCAGAAATCGTGCGTTGTTTGCTCCTTTCACTTTCGTTTTTTTTTCCTGTTCGTTTCACTTTCGTATATCATGCATGTACCTTCTCAGTTAGCTTGCGCATGCGTGGTTTGTTCGTAGTACCCACCTTCGACTAGATTTTTGAACTAATTATTAGGTGCCATAGGTGTTTAACGCTGAGTGGTTCTTGTTCTGGTTTCATAACGGTATTAGTCTTGGAAGAGGCTCCTCTCCTTCCACTGTTCCACAGATTTATGGGCACCATCTCCAAATTATCGTTATTCACCGTCTCCGATTTATCGTTATTTGAGGCCTCTCGCCACGGATCACTGCAAGCGTTTGGCAGCGTGTTCGTGCTCAAGTCGGGGCTTGCGGTCCGCCCAAACCAAACAAAAACAACGTAATCAACTTCATTATCTGATTATTACGTAGTACATCCACTGAACGAAACAGTCAACATTGATTGCCTTTCGTATCCTTGCTGATCAAAAGGTGCTGTTAAAAATGAAAACACACACAAAAAAAAAAAAGTCTCGATAAACTTAACACCAATTTGAAGAACAAGGCAGGCACCGATGTTCAAGTGACGATTTGCTCAATTACACAGCTCCACAACAACAGGTACGAGCATAAGAATGTTTTCTTGGACAACATTTTATTTCAAGTCTATCAGCAACTTCAGATGTAAAAGACGAACTGCAACAGTTCCAAGTTACTTCTTTCAATTCAATGGAAGGATCAGATCACCTGCACAGGGACAAGAATAAGACAGTTACTCATGCAGTTCAATGCACAATGCTTTTTTAATGTCACTTCTATATTCCATGATCGATTTCTATAAATACACAAGGATTGTGATGATATATGAAACAGAGCAACCAACATGAGAGAAGAATGATTATGTATTCCCATGAAATGTGCAATGAAGTAAACAAACAAGAGAAGAAACCCATTTGAGTCAAATATTGCAATCTGGAACTAAGAAATCATATGTGAACAAAACAGACAACAGAGCCATAACAAATATTCTGTAATAGTTGTGACTTGTCAGAATAGTATATCTTCTTTTCTTTTTGTGAGCATGACTGCATGAGAACATTACAGAATATAGAGTGCTAGAAAATGATGTCCATATGAAATTAATAATTTTATATTATTCAGATCAAACTCAATCAAGCAAACACTATATAAAATGATACAAAGATGCTCTTCCTTCTTCCAGGAAGGAAACTGTTATCTAAGCAGCATGCAGAGACTTTGGAGAGCTGTATGAATGTATGATGTTTTCCAGTATTTTCAGCTATTATAATAAGTATTTTCAGCCATTCAATTTGTCCTTAGCTCTGATCACCTGTTCAAAACAGGCACTCCCTCTGTTCCAAATTATTTTCTATTGGTTTTGGTAAAATTCATTGGGGTCGGTAGACACCAACAAAAATGGCTTATCATGCCATGTTCAAAACAGGCACTCCCTCTGTTCCAAATTATTTGCGCAGCGGCTTATCAGCCATTGGAACAGTATTTTTCTCTCACAAAAAATGAGTCGTTTTGGATTTTCGAGATGCATAGCTTTTACTATATAATTAGACATAATGCGCATCTAGGTGCGCAGAAAAATCTATATATCTATAAAAGCCAGAACCACTTTTTGGAACAGAGGGACTACTAGTGAATTAGTTTAACACATCTTTAGATACTCTTCATACAACGCCACTCTGAAGGCCCAAAGTCTTTGATGGTTTCATGTAATCATTGTTGTAGGCTGAAGTTGTAGGGAGGTAACCTGGATACTTAATATCCTCAATTTTGTTGCATCAGAGTATTTAAGTTAAAATCTACATAAAACAGGTATAGAAAGTAACTTAAGATTGGAAATTCAACTGATGGAATTACTAATTGACTGCTACCACTACTGATGGGTACAACCAAACCAAGATATTAGATTTTTTTAACTCAGCTGTGTGATATGTAACTTGGGCCCAGGCATGGAACACCTGCCAGTCTATGTAATATCACGATAGTACCCTTTTGTAGAGGACATGAGGATTCATGCTCAGCAAAAGAAAATCCTTATACAAAAATTAAATGGAAAAGGCAGTTCACATACAGAGACAACTGAAAATCTTCCTGTATTTATCGGTGCCAGTTTAGCATTCCGCATTCATTGTGTCATATTCCGTTCTCTAGTTCTGGTTAGCCCTTCCAGGTTATTAAGAGTGATTGCAATGTATTTCCAGTATCACAAATGGCTTTTGAATGAATTTGGGTTTCCAACACACAGATTGATTACCGCACAACATTCATAGAAAGGAAAACATTTCATTTGAAGGTGTGCTTAGTTTCAGCAGGCCTCACCTCTCCAATCCTGGAACAGCAGCACGAGAAGCCGAGGCAGCAGCGCCGCTACTCCACCTCGACGGTCTTCTTGGGCTCTGCGAACCAGAGAAGAAGCAATCAAATAAACCTATCGATCAGGATCAGAGGGTAAGACGACGCATGAAGGGACTCAGACCGTGAAACTCGGGCGGGCGGGCATCCTTGCCCCAACCCACACCGCGGGTAGCCTCTAGGTACTGGTCGACGAGGTGGCGGCACTTCTGGTGGTGGTTGATGCCCTCGATGCGGTAGCACCAGCGGAGGCGCTCCCGGATGATCTTGGCGGTCTCGATCTGGATCCATTTCTCCCGCACCAGGTGTTCCCGGTACTCCAGCATCGCCACCGGGTCCCCATACGGGTTCTTCGGGTCGAAGTTATCCGGCGGCAGCTCGTCGAACTCAACCTTCGCCTTGCGCACCATCTTCTCCGATCGCCGCCGCCGCCTCTACGATTGTGTTTGGGGATGGATTGGTGTGCTCCGCTCGGTCGGATGGGAAACGAAGCTGATGGGGTTGATGAGTCCATTATGCGAAACAGGCCAGTGGGCTGTCACTGACTCGAGTCGGCCCAATAGAATGACTAGAGTCGGCCCAACAGAATGAAGCGTAGGTGGGCCAAGAGACCAAGCTTCTGTCGCCGTTCCCTGCTGCTGAGATTGGGGCAGGAGGAGAGGGCGGATCCGAGCGGAGCCAGCGCGGCGCGATGAGCTCCCCGGCGAGGTCGACCGTCTCGGCAGCGAGTGGGGGAGCCGTCTCGGCCGCCGAAGACGTCGCCGATTCCATCGACGCGCTCTACCGCAAGGACGAGGCCATGGTTGGTGAGACTCCTCTCTCCCTTGTGCAAGCCCTGGCAGGTTGATGCCTCAGAGTGACTGACCGATTGGGTTGGCCTTGCAGAACTCAAGACTGAGGTGATGGAGGCGCTGCAGAGGGAGGTGAGATCGCTCGACGACGACAGCTGGATGTTCGCCGCGCCGCGGTCCCGCATCAACCTCGTCTCCAGGCCTGGTAAGAAGGGAACACGACAATAGCAAGGGATTCCTCCTCGAATTAGTTGCAGAACGTGCTCTTCTGATCAGTTTTCTTTTTAATCTGTCTATATGGCTTGAGTGTAGCACAGCTTAGTGTTCCTAATGCATGAGCTGTCTATATTCCTGGCACGAGTGCTACCGATTTGATTTGTACCCCATTGGGGGCATGTGTTTATCAGGTGCTTACCTGCCCAAGCAACACGGGAAACTCTCGGAGCTGGGGCAAGCATCCAAGAAAACAAGGAACTTCTAGGGTGTAGATGTTTGTGCTTGCAAGAAGCCTAGTCCATGACTCTATGATGTGTAGTGAAGGCTGGGATTCCATCTAGGCTGTGCCATCAAGGATGATTTGATCCAGTATCAAACCAATCTGGTTGCTTCATGCTAATTCAACTTTGGGCACATGTAAGGATTTTCAAGTGATTGAGATGTCATTGTCATGGTATTGTTCATGACTTGTGCCTTTCCTATCTTCTACAAATTCAGGCTGCCTTGTTTTTCTTACATTCATGATCCATCCTTTTCTTTCTGAAACAGATATGCATGATTTCTATAAAGGCACAATTGCCATTTTAGTTGGAGAAACAGCATATACATCGATAAGCATTAAACAAAGTCGCCATTGGAATACCCTTAATTCAGGTGTAAGTTGAAAAGCTTGCAAATTAAAATCCATATCTTGGCATAAAAATGAAACATAGATATGTTCTTTTGTCTGGGCTGTCTTTTTGTATGGCACTGTCCCATGTCTCGTATTAGTCTGATGGATGCCAGAATAGACATATATCATTTATTGATCTTAATTGCTTACTCCTTCGTTATACCTACCTTAACGATGACAAATTTTCATATATAGAACAATTTTGTTACCAAAAATGTCTGTTACCCGTGTTGAACTTGACAATGAATGTGCAGTGTCAATAGATGCTGTTAGGGGCTTGGAGCTCTGTCCAATGTCCATTGGTTCTACAAATTGTTTTGCTTAATTGGCAATGCTTATGTGTTCTGCAGTGAAGGCAAGGCACTTGACTTAGCTTGTATGACAATCCTTGTATTTCCTATGATTTTTCCTTTCTTTTTTTTGTCAAATGTAAATGAACACTGCCATACACCAATGCATATGAACAAAATTGGGAAATCTGTGAAAATGGTGTGAATGATGTGACAGTAGTCAGTAGGGTCTGCGTTTTAGCTTTATTATAGAGGCCATGCTTTGCAGTGCCTTCAGAAATGCAACTTTTTGCTAGTACCTAGTACGAAAGAAGTTGGCTTTGCACCCCTTATTTCTTCTAGAGATAGTGTTCTTTGTCAGAATAGCACTGAAGAATGATGCTTCGACTTGTGCTCGAAGTTGACTTTGTGCTTGCATTTTCCATCATGGGTAGAGTAGTGGAGGAAATAGTTGAAAATGTCAGGAGCCATACCACCTTTTTCTTCTTTTTGGTGTTTGTGTAATATAGTAGTCCATAATGTCGGGAGAGTTTATGATGCTACTTCCAGTTCAATATGCTATGAAGTAGCGTATATTCAGTTGCTTTCAGTTGCTTGTCGATTTACTGAAGCCTTTGCTTGCCCCTAAACTAGCAAAAACACTGAATAATTGTAGCCTTGCCTGAGATCAACTTTCCTGAACATGATGCTCTTTCTTTTTCCCCTCTCATTTGAGACACTGATTGATTGGATGTCATCATGCATAAAATTGCAGTCCAATGTTCCAGTGGTCTACTGCTTGCTCTGTTTTGATTGACTACCCATATGACAATGTCTTCAGTCAGATATTTTGTTTACTTTTTTGGTTTGGCATACATACGTTGTCCTTTGGTTGCTTTGACTTTGCATTAGTATGTGCAGGTTCTATCTCTGTTATGCCACAACTCACATGCTGTTTATTGACATGCAGTTGGTAATCTCAAAGCTATACCACAGAAACAGCCAAGAAATAAAACAAAACAATAATTTTAAAGGCTAGGAAGTGATACAATAGTCTCCTTTAATCATTTGAATATGCTAATGTTGAGTCCTGGTGCAGTTGGTTGCGCATTGCTCACCGAGTAGCAGCCTCTCCGCAGGATTTCTGCGGGGGAGACACACACACACTCGCCTGGGAGCCTTGTGTCCTATGGTAATACCAAACAATAACTTAATATTTGCATAACTTGTTGATTTTTATGAAATGGTTATTATTTAACCTATGGCCAATGTTGGCCTTTGCTGCTGCTTGGTATTAGCTGATAGCCTGATATTGAGCATTTGCTTGTCGGCAGATCTAACAGTGTATCTGCTTTGTGTTTTGGGGGACCTTTCCGTGCAAGTGCTGTTCTATGGTTGCTAGTGGGTGTTTCTTCTATTTCCTGTTACTTGTACCTTTGGTGGTGCCGAGGTTCCATCTTGTTTCACTGTAATGGGGCATGCAGCAGGATATGCGATGCCTTTTTTTTTTTTTTTTTTTTTTTGTTTGGGTGCGGTGTCGGTGGATAAATTTGGAGTAATGATCGACTGTGAGAATCTGTAACACGAATAGATCCTTTTCTGCTCTTGTGCAGTCACAGGCTCACAGCACCATTGCTTTATGATATACAATATATACAGGGTGAGTTGCTTTACGAATAAGACCTTTGGTGTCATCCATAACACTACCACTGGAGAGTTGCCATGCTATAGGGTGACGACACCGACGTTGCCAATTAAACTTGCTGTCTTTCTGTTTTTATTTTATCGATGGATGGAAAGGATGCCCGAATTTAAATAGGATATGTAAGGCACGTTTGCTCGAGAACCATGCTCGTCATTTATTTTCTTTCTATATGGCTATTAATACTTAACGAGTTGTGACAAACTGACAGCATCGAATTGTCAATGGCCATGTGACATGTCTGGTTGCTATCAGTAGGATTTAAACTGGCTGATAAGTTGAAATGGCTAATTTTTTTTAGTAAAAAGAGGTTATTAGCTAGATATAACAAAGTACAATCGTTTCTAAGAGAATCAAATGCACATGCAGATGCTTCCTCTCCTCTAACCTTAGAAGATTTACATTGTCTAGCTAACCTAGCCAAAACATTGGTCACATTGTTTCCCTCTCTTTACTTGAGACATCCTCCAGTCCCATGAGGCCTTTTGCCTCTGCGATGACGACGCCAATCTCCGACTTATCTCTATCCAAGTTTTTCATTATTATCATAATGATCCTTGAGCAATCCGTTTCCATGATGACCTGTGTGACTCCCCTTTGAAGAGTGCACTGGAGCCTTTTTCACGTAAATCAAAGCCTCCGCTTCTACTAGGCTCCCACAATTCTCAAGTACCGAGAAAATGACCCTGTCCTCTGCTTCTACTGTGCTGCCGAAATGGCTGATTTGGTGTAAGCAAAACACTGAAGCAACGGCTGATAAGCTAAAGCGAATAGGACATATGTTAAGCATGCATGTATGTTTGTATTTGTTTAGACAAGAAAGCTGCTAATTATGGGGAATCAAATCCAAACGTAAACGCTGAAGTGCCCATACCTCTTACTACTACCAGGAGCTCGGATCTCTGGTGGTTCTGCTGAGTGCTGACTCAGTATATCAGCTATCACCATTGCACCACCCATGCCCGGTGAGTACTCCACTCTGTTGGGGTGGGGCCTGTGGGGGGTCAAAGGACCGCTGGAGGAGGCATTTGTGACTTGTGAGCACCTGCAGTGCAGGTGCACAGGACCGCCTGAGCACAGCAGCGAGCTCTCGGTCCGTCGGTCGTGCACTCGTGCTGGCTGGCTAGCTGGCTGGGCACGCACACACTGACACACATGTGCCGCTGGCTGGAACCAGCTCGGTCTCGATATCGGTCTCTCTCCTGAACCGATCGTGATCGAAAGATACAGACATGAAAAGATAAGCAGGACGAAGGCATCATCTACAGAAGACATGATGTTCCCTGCTCGTTGGAGGGCGCAAATACGTTTCCCATCCCAATCCCAATCCTAATCCCAAGCCTCGGTCTCTCTCCTGAACCGATCGTGATCGAAAGATACAGACCAAACCCCCTCCAACCAATCGGTCCGCACAACTGACACACATGTGCCGCTGGCTGGAACCCTCATCTCGAATCCCCTGAAAAATCCCCGCCCTCCCTCCATGATCGTATCAGCATTCAGCAGCAGACAGAAATGGCAGACGCCGAGAAACATGCGACTATTATGGCGATGATTTGTGCAAAGCATTTCTCTCTCTTTTCAAGCAGGATTCAAATCGAACTCCAAATGGGATGATGAAGACCCTCACCAGTTCACCACCGCCACGAAGCCATGAATACCATTCTCACTTTTCAGTGACACCAGAAAAGGCGAACCAGACAAAGAAAAAATAATGGCACCAAGGAAAAAAGGCAAACAGCAAAAGTGACGCTCCTCATCCTCCGCTGCGTCATCGGCGTCCCAACGGCTAGCTTCGCGTCTCCTGCGCTGACATCACCGCCGCCGCGCCATCCCCAACCTCCGCCCGCGGGACTGCTGCGGCCGCCTCGGGTCCTCCTTCAGCCGCCGGTACACGCCGCTGGACGCGCCCGCTGCAACGCAAACAACCAAACAGCGAGAGACGAGGCGTGAGAAGGTGACAGCACAAGGCCGCGCGCGAAACTCTCGCTTGCCTGCGTCGTCCGCGATGGAGATCCTCGGGCTTGGGCACGCACCTCCGCCTGCGCCAGCGGCGGTGGCCTCAAGGAGCGTGCGGTGACGGTGGCGGCGGCGGCCAGCACGGGCGAATCTGCACGGGCAACGCAACAGTCACCGAGGGTCGATTAGCGACTGCGGAGCGTTAGGGTGGGTGGGCGGCCTGCGCAGCGGCGGAGACATACCGGTGAGCGCCGCGGAGGGGTCATGGGACAGCAGGAAGAGGACGAGGAAGCACAGGAGAGTGAGGACGGGGACCAGGTGGATGGACCTGTCCGGCGCCGGGGCCCTGATGGCCACCGCCTTCGTCGCCTTCTCGTCCTCCGCCTCCGCCTCCTCGTCGACGGCCACGCTCAGGCGGGAGGACCTCCCGCCCGGCGACCCCAGGGAGAGGCGCTGCATTGCGGCGGCGGCGGCGGCGGTGATTTTTTTTTTTTTTTCTGTTGCCGGGGATGCGGGAGGGGAGCGCGGAGGAGGGATAGAGGAGGGTGAGGCCGTGGCCGTGCGGGGTTTTAATATGAATGGAGCGTGTGTATTCTAGCTTGTCCCACACGAGAGGTGGAGTTTTTTACTGCGCATGGAAAATGCCAGCATGCAGCATGTGTGGCGCGACAGGAGGACTGGTGCTGGCGTACGTGTGCCAACTGTAATAATAAACTTATTTTTTTTTTCGAACACGACTTCACGTGTCATTTTTATTAAGAAGAAGGTGGCCGAGGACACGGCAAATACAACAAACACAACACAAAACGGACCACAGAGACATTGATCAAACAAACACGATAAATAGGAGAAGAAAACCAAAGCCTTCCACCACGCCTAAAACACAAGGTCCAAGAAGTCTGGCAGGGGCAGGACTCGGCGTTGGAGGAGCTTCGTGGGCGCATCAACGGAGCCTTCAGGAAGGGGATGACGCCCGCGGACGCCAACTCCGTTGGGACATGCACCCAGGGGATCTTTCGTTCCCGGCTAGCTCTCAGCGGCAGACGAGGAGCGGCCGCCGAGACGCTTTCAAGAAGGTGATGACGTTTGATCGCCATCGCCGCCGGTCCGAGGCCCATGGCCCGAGGATAAGGTTTTCACCAAGGCCGCCTTGGACGGGGCTTTGCCGCAAAGACGCCGTTGGATGCCATCGTGATGTCCGCCTCCCGTACCGTCGACAACGGGCTGGGTGGAGGAGAAGTGCCGGCCGAGAGAACCGCCAGAGGGGCCAGACGGCCGGGCTGGTCACCGCCCGGCCACCCCGAGCATGGCGGGAGGGCGCCGCTAGAGCGGCCGCCAAGGCACGGGCGGGAGCACAGCCCCTGTTCAGTCTCGGGAGGCCGAGGAGGGGCCGACCGGCCGCCCCGCCGCCCACCCCGGAAAAGAGGTTGGCCGGGATCCGCCGGTGGCCGCCATCCCGCTTTGACCCGCCGCTGCGCCTCCGCACGGCGGGGGAGGGAAACAGCGGGCGCGAGGCCGCCCCGCCGCCACGGACTGTCCGTCTGCGCCGGAGTTGTTGGCGGTGGCTTCCCCACCGCAACGACCCGGCCGGGGCACGCCCGCCCGAGGCCGGGGTGCGGTGGGGCTGGGGGCGGGTCACGGCCGGACGGGCGGCACGCCTAAGGGTCCTCCTTGCCAGGGGCAAGCCTAGGTGGCACCAGTAAGCCGTCCCGCCGCCCACCACGCGGTGAGCCGGGACTTACCGGGCCGGCCCAACCCGAAGCCGCCCCTAGGGCTAACTGCGGCGGCATGGATGGAGGTCGAGCTCTTCCCCCGCATCGACCGGGCCGGGGATGCAGGGTGTGTGCAACGGAGCCTCGCGGCGGCGGCGGGCGGGTGGGGATGCCTAAGGCGCATCCCCGGCGCCGCGATGCGCCGCGGACTCACGGGCCCCCCGGCCGCGAGACCGGGGCGCGCGAGGGGAGGGGCTGGGCGGCCCGCAGCCACCCGGCCGCGCGCCCCGTGCGCCACAGCCCCTTCTGCCCTAGCGGCGCGCGGCGGCGCCTCGTGGCCGGCCGGGCCCGGGCATTTCGCCGCAGCGCTTCCGAGCGCTCCCGCCTTAGCCGGGAGCCATGAGGCGGCGGCGCAGCGAAGGGGCGAGGCGGCGCCGGCGGCCAGCGCCAGCGCCCAGCCGGATCGGCCCGTGAGGCGCGCCGCGCCGGTAACCGCCACCACGCCGGGCGCCGAAACCCACTGGCCCGGCCGGGAGGCCAGGCGGGCCGGGCCCCGACGCGCCCGAATCCGGCCGTGGAGTGGCCGGATCCGGCCAAGGAGGAACCACTTGGCCGCCCGCCGCCCGACGGCCACCGCCCGAGGAGACGGGGAGGAAGTGGGAGCGGGGAAGGAGGGAAGGGGGGAGGAGGGGAGGGCGCGAGGTGGGCCTTGTTGAGCGCCACCTGGCGGCAGCCGCCGGCGAGGAGGGCGGCGACCCGGCCCGATCGGGCGAGGGAGGAGGGAGGAGGAGGCGGGCGGCGGGGGCCCGGGTCGCCCCCACGGGAGGAGGGAGACGACGCGAGGGACGGAGATACCCGCCCGATAGAGAAGATTTTGGCCTTGGTACAACAGAGAAGCTTTTGACAAAGCTTTTTCGTAATAATAAACTTATTACTATTACTACATACGAAGCTATATTTGCATGTGTGATCCCATTTATGCGTCGCGTAATTGCTTACGTCAAACTATCATCGATTAATGGTAAGTAGTGGATAGTGTGGCACGATGACATAAATAGCTAAATGTATGTTAGTGGATTACGTGTTCTACTAACGTATATATTAGAATTGCAGATGTTAATTGGATGTAATTGCATTGGTTAGTAGATTTTTAAGGTAGACAACTTGTATTTTAAGATAGAACATTTAGTAAAGTTTAGGATCGTAAGATTAGATATATAATTCTTGTAAAAGGAGTCAAAATAATTTTAGTTTTAATCAAGTTTATAGAAAGTAGCAATAAGTTTTATTTAAGGTAAGTATCATTGAATTAATTACAGAATAGGTTTAACTAAATATACAAAAGAATATTAATATTTATGATATTAAATAAGTATCTAAAATTAATTATCAATTATATTTTGATAATAAACATATTTGGTGGTTCAAATCTAAAAATAAATTCTTTTTTGCAGAAGGAGTGCATATGTTTAGGTGTTTTATTGCATGCGCATTCATGACTTGTTTGGATCCAATGAGCTAACAATTAGTTCAAATATTTGAGTTTTGTGGACTAGTGATCTAGTAACTAGTTGGTCTTAAATTAGTCATTAATTCATCCACTAGTTCATTTATTTGGATTCTTATGGACTAATTATTCATCAACTAGCTACTAGTTCATAGGATCCAAATATGGCCTTATTGTTGATGCTAGCTACGATTGTAGATATGTAAGAAAATTAATAAAGAAGATAGATTAGAACCTGTTTGGATGCCCTCCTATTATAATAGTTCATTTGTATTAATTAAATTTTGATCTAAAGAGGATTGATTATGTGATGGATTATTGTGTCAAGACTTTTGATTACCATAATCCCATAATCTAGGTGAGATCAAATTATAGGGGATTATGGGTGCTGGACGTATTTCTCCCCAACTAATTGTTCAAACTTGACAAACTATAAAGTATGAGGTAGGAATTTCTCACTCTAATCAACCACAATCAATCACCTTGATCCACCGACCCAAACACTCTGATTATTATAATCTATAATCTTGATTATAATAATCTTATGCATAGTTTATATTATAGCAATAAGCTGTAATCCAAATAGTCTCTTAATTAGAGATAATTATTATGGTTATTTAAGTAAGTAAGGTTGAAACTTTGTTCCCTTATCTAAGAAAAAGAAAGTAAAGAGAGATTAAGAAGCTGATATGATGATATGAAGCTAAAGGAAATATATTCATGTGGAAAGGAAAATTCAATCAGCTACTCAAGGAAAGTAGGCGACTCCAAATAGGAATTGTGCATTGATAACATGGAGCCGTGCACATGCTAAATAAAGATTATGCATCTTCTATGGCATTATGAGATTTGATCCTTTTAGTCAAGAACAACGCCACAAATCTCTTGAGGGGCAAAAGATTCTTACCTCGTTAGCTCAAAGATTTCGTATCAAAATCCATAAAGTCCAGAAAGATGTTGCACTTGCAAGCACATGACCAAAGGCTTAGGATAGCAATAATTGTGTGTATCAAGAACTGATACTCACATTCGCGAAAAAAAAGAAGGCGGAATAGCTAAATTCATCCTCGAACTATCGTCGAAAACCCAGTTTAATCCCTGAACTACGAAAATGGCCGTTCTAGTCCTCAAACTTTCACAGCTGGCTCAATTTCATCCCTAAACTATGAAAACGATCGTTCCGTCCTCAAACTTTCACAGCGGCTCAATTTCATCCCTGGTCCGACGTGGAACGCCACACTGGCTCGTCTCGTCATCACCCAGTTAGCTGAAATCAGTTTCTATGAAAGGACCGAGGATGCGCCTAGAGGGGGGTGAATAGGCGTTTCTAAAAATTAACACCTTCAAATGCGGAAACGATTAGTGTCGGAGTTTCCGATGAAATAAAAACTCCAAATCAGAGAAATAAACCCCCTCACAACATAATCACAAAGAATATAATCAATGAACAATAGAACAGCAAGCTGAAACCCTGCAACACAAAGTTAGAACAGATAGTGGCGATGGAGCACTCAGGGCAATACCGGACGCGTCCGGTATGCACACCGGACGTGTCCGGTATACACGGGTTCTGCAGGAACCCCCTGAAACCTGCGCCTTTCGATTCCAAAGCTCGACACCGGTTACGGGTACCTCAAGGTGACCTTTGGAGCTCAGTGAACCTGCAGACAACCTTAAATACCGTAAGTGGATCACAAACACAATATGAAATAGAATTGAGACACGGTATTTGTTTTACCGAAGTTCGGACTCCTTCAAGTCCTACTCTCCGTTGAGGCAGCTGCGAGCGACCCAACGGCCGAGCTCTAGAGGACCACGCAGGTCACCCTAGCCGAAGTCTCTTTCAACTCCTTTTGCTCGAATCGTTCTAGGGGACCACGCAGGTCTCCCTAGTCGGAGTCTTTGCAAACTCCGATTCCTTGAGTCCACTCTAGAGGACCACGCAGGTCACCCTAGCCGGAGTCTTTTCCAACTCCCTTTTCTCCTTCTACTAATTTGATTCCTTCCATTTCAGCGGTGGAATCAACCGTTACAAACTTTTCGAGCCACACCACAATCTCTTGGGTGGTCTCCGGCGACGCCTAACCGTCTAGGACCGAAGATCCAAGAGTAACAAATGCGAATTACGAGATTTGACAATATGCACAAGTGCTCAAGAGGTGACTTGCTCTCAATCTTGAATTTCACTCAACCTACAATTGGATTTGGCAATGGGAATCAATCACACACTAAGAGAGGGTTGGAGAGTGTTTGCAAAGCTTTAGGAAGGTTTGGGAACCAGCAGAATCAGCAGCCTCCAAAGGTGGAGGCTTGGGGGTATAAATAGCCACTTTAAAAAACTAGTCGTTTTCTAGTCAAGTTAAAAGATCTGGGGACGCGTCCGGTAGGCATCCGGTATGTGCTACACAAAGACAAAAGCGGACTTTTCGGGACTTGGCACAAAAATGACCTACCTCGGTACTACCGGTGTTTCACCGGTACCACCGGTGACCACCTGGTACTACCGATCAAAGACCACCGGTACTACCAGGTCTGACTTTTTCTTTTTCGCTCCCCCAACGGTGCACTTACCCCCAAAGCATACATGAATGCAGTATGCATACGGACGCGTCCGGTATACCTGATCGATCAAGCGAGCCAATCGATCTCTCTTGCTCTCTTCCACTCAAACCTCACATGGGTTGGCTTGAGCACTTATGTATAGTATCTATCAACATGATGCATCCCTCTTAATAGGCTTTCCTATTCAGCTCAAGACATTTAAATAAAAACAAATTGTGCCACTTGAGTTGATTCGATTCACTTTCAAGACCATAGCTTTTGATCTTCATCACTTGAGGGTGCAATCATGTCCACTTGATCTTTCTTCTTTGAGCATAGCCATCTTGAGCATATGCCTTGATTCCATTCATTCCATATGAGTTATTCTAAATGGACCAAGTCATTTTCATTATCCTTTCACCAATAATGATATTGATCCTAAACACAAATGCAACCATCATAGCTTGATTGATACCTCGACTAAATGCAAGTATTTTCTTCTTCACCTTAGCTAGGTTCTTCGGCCGTCAAGCCGTCGCTTGCCCTTCACCCTTGCTTAGTACCTCGAAGCCTTTCCTTGCTATCTTCACCTTCTCAAGCCATCAAGTCACATCATGTGTTGAATCATCAATTAGAAACATATCCATTTATATTGGTGTCTTCTTCAATCTTTATACTAGCAAGCTTTCAATCTAAGACCATCATATATTCAATCCAATCATGTCTCTATAATCAATTCCAAAGTATGCTTGCTTAATCATTGAAATATCATACTATAAAAGCCTTTGCATGAAATCTATTTGCATTGTTGTCTTGTGTTTGAGCTAGTTTAATCATACAACAACACATCATTTTGGCTTTGTACATATGGATCAAATACCTGTGAGATAACCAATTTCCTGCATAGCACTTAGCAATAGCATTAGTCTTTTAATCGCATTGTCATCCAATCATCCAAAACCCACTAAAGAGCTAGATGCACTTTCATTACGAATGACCGCAAGAATGAATTATTCTTATTTCAACCGGTTGTAACTAGTTGTAACTCTTCAATACAATATCGATGAAGATAATTTTTAATATAAAAATTGTAGATCTTGATAAGATCTACAACTTGATGCTTGTAATTTGATGCACCGCTGATAGAAAATTAATATAATTTTTTGTAGATATATTGCTTCAAAATAATCGTGTTAAAAATTTTGGCACTATAATAATCGTGTTCTCAGAACACCCCGGCCCGGGGCTTAGTAGAATTAGTATGATACTCATACTAATTTATAAATTTTTTGGAATCTCATCTCGAAAGAATTCCACGGTTAAGCGTGCTTGGTCCTGGAGCAATTTTAGGATGGGTGACCTAGGAAATTGTTCTTGGGTGCGCATGAGTGAGGACAAAGTGCTTGTGAGAAAAGACTAGTGTTGGTCTGCGGGCGGACAAGTATTGATCCTATTAAAGTCGTCGGATGTAAAGCGGGCCCGGCCTCGAGGAGGCGGGATGTTACAAATGGTATCGAGCCGACTCGCGGTTTTCACGGGCGCGTGTGTGTCGCAGCTTGCGCAAGCATGGTGCACGTGGTCGGGTGGAGCCGTCGTGGTCACACAAAGATGGTATATGCGCCGGCACCTTGGATACACGGACATGGCCAAGAGAGAAGGTTCCTGGCCTGGGGTTGATCGACGAGGATGTCGATCTCTTAAGGGGGTGAGGATGTAACACCCCGGCCCAGAGCTTAATAGAATTAGTATGATACTCATATCAATAAGTTGCAACTTCTTTTTGGAAGCTCATATTGAAAGAACTCCAGGGTTAAGCGTGTTTGGTCCGGAGCAATTTCGAGATGGGTGACCTAACCGGGAATTCGTTCGGTAAAGCGCATGAGTGAGGATAAAGTGCGTGAGAAAAGACTAGTGTTGGTCTATAAGCAAAGTATTGATCCTATTAAAAGCCGCCGATAACGGGCCCGGCCTCGAGGAGGCGGGATGTTACATGTTCTATCGCTTCATTTGTATTAGAAAATTAATATATTTTTTGTATCGAGTTAAATGAATATATTTTTTATACTTTTTATACCATTTTTAGAATGGTTTTCTAATTTCAAAAAGACGCTTTCAAAAAACAGCAATTAAATTAAATTAACGTTCTCAAATAAAAAACATTAAAACTAGAAAGTTATAGATATTATTAAGATTTATAATTTTTATACAAAAATCATTTTTATCGGATGTTGTATTGAAGAGGTACAACTAGTTGCAACCGGTTATAATAAGAACAAATCGATTTGTGTGCTTTAAGAAACCGAATCCGGATGATCGGGCGATGACGAGACGAAGCCGCCGGGGCGCTCCACATTGAACCGTAGACAAAACCGAGCCGGCCGCGAAAGTTTGAGGATGAAAACGGTCGTTTTTCATAGTTTAGGGACTAAAATTGAAGTCTGGCCGTGAAAGTTTGAGGACTAGAATGACCGTTTTTTTTGTAGTTCGGGGACTAAACCGAGATTTCAGCGATAGTTCAAGAACGAATTTGGCTATTTCAAAAAAAAAAAAAAAAAAAAAAACTGATACCCGCGGGCACCCGCGAGATGAATACCAAACCAAACCCGCCCCCGCGCACCCGACCCGATTCATTGCCTCCCAATTCGCCTCCCATCCTTCCCAGCGTGCCCTCGCTGTTTCGCTCCTCTTCGTCGCTTGGCGCTTCCAGAAAAACCCCAAAAGACGTCTCGCGTCGTCTCCACTAGGCACGTCTGAAACCTCGCGGGCCGGTATTGGAACTTGGAAGCAGGAAAGCGCAACGCACGAAGCAAATCCCACACAGGCCACAGCTCCGCTCCTCATCGCCGTCGCAACCGATTAGATGGTGATGGAGGCGGCGGCGGCCTCCGACGAAACCCTAGCCGCCGTCTTCACCCAGCTCAAGCCACACACCGTCGCTCTCCTCGAACTCCTCCGCAGTCGCCGGCCCGCCTCCAGCTCCGCCGCCTCCCTCCGTGAAATGGCCGCCTTCCTGCGAGCCGCCCCGGCCCTGGCTCTGCAGCTTTGCTTCGAGTAATCCTCACTTTTCTTGCTCTTGTTTTTACTGTTTTGGTTTGGGTATATGTTTAATTTGTGTTTCGTCCTATCCCCGTTTCAGTTATACAGTGTTTCCACTGCTCCTGCTCCTGGATGCGGCGGTGCAGTGCAGGAAGCAAGGCAATGCGCCGGGGCAGGGTGCAGGGGGCATTGATATAAGTGATGCCGTCGCCGAAGTTGGACTGACCTGCCTTGAGGTCCTCCTCACCAAGTGTCGCCTCACCTCGGTCAATCAGGTCACCCGCTTGATTCTGCTCTACTATCTCATGGGATCCCTTAACTACATTCTACCAATTAGCTGCTTTACTGAAAACCTGACTCCACAGTGTAACTAACTAGTACTTGTTGCAGTTTATTTTGGGTTAGTTGAGGACGGTATGAAATGATCTAATATTTGCTTCAGCAGTTGATTCTGGTTCAGTTGAGGATGGTATGAAATGAATTAGGCAGACAGTATGGATTCTGTTTGTAACTCTCGCTGTTTTTCATTTTCTTTTTCTACTAGATGGTAGCAATGCTGAAAAAGTTGACTTCCGGGGCTATGCTTTCACCTTCAGAGGCCTCAGAGGAATTCCGTGGTGCAATTATAAGATGCTTCAGGGTCTTGGTTTTGCAGTTACAGCCATGCTTGGACCATTTTTGTTCTTGCAAAGGAACGGTCTTGCCTACGACCCCAACCAGTACAGGCTTGGAGGTTGGAAGTGTAGTCCGCTCAAATTACTCTGCACAGCCAGAGGAGTGCTTGCTTGCATTTCTTCAGTCGCAAAATGCTTCAGCTGCCGTAGGACACTGTCTCTCACTTCTTCTACAAGTATGGTGGCCATTCCTGAATATTCATTTGTATGCATTTGTTCTCTGGGTGACACAGCTTTAATTCTAATATGCTTTGTTTTCATATAAAGGCATCAGAACTTGAGGCATCAAGAGGGCACCGTGGAAGTGCAGATGTTAGGAAGGAATCATTGCACACACTGCGCATTCTTATTGGCAAGGTAAGAAGGCACATACAAGCTCCCGTTATGCATCCATGCAGAAATGCTTATTGAGTACATATTTTTTTAAGGATCCCTAAGCATACAACAGGTTGCGATTCCCCTTGCTATGCAGTTGATAGCAGTACCATAGTTCTTTTAAACCTTGATATCCTTTCTCAAATTATTGAAATGCAGTTCTGTGATCTGGATCTTTAGTTGTCGGAAACTTCTCAGTTCTTCTGTCCAGCCTTGGTTAATGAATCTACAGATTACAGAATGCCTTGAACTCTGACTATATCTGAGTAGTGTGGACTGTGGAAAGTTTGCTGTGGATTGGTGGTCCAATTGGCATAATTACTATCAATACTCGTCTTTAAACAAAAAAAAAAAATATTTAACTAATGCTATATATTCCTATGTCCATATATGATAGGGCGATATCTTATTGCACAAGGCAAGAGAATCGGCCTTTTTTTGTGCTTGGCATGCACTAGTACCTTTCTTTTCGTGACAGATTTCTTGTTGCATGAAGGTGTTTCTCAGTAGTTTTTTTTATTGCAGCATAATTCCCTTTTCTTTGCCCATCACGCCTACAATTCATTTACTTCGTTTTCTTGTCAGGTGGGCTCTGCTGACGCACTTGCCTTCTTCCTTCCTGGAATTGTCAGTCGCCTTGGGAAGGTTCTCTACACAGCTAAGACTACGATTAGTGGTGCTGCTGGGAGTTCTTTGAGCATTGAACAAGCCATTCTTGGATTGACTGAGGCTTTGATGATAGTCCTAAGTGACAAGGAAAATCTTAGTGCACTTGGTAAGCATATGAATGAGAATCGTTCTCATTCTCCTGGTGGCAGCGGTTCAACTGAGCATGTATTGCAAATGCTTCGCCAGTTACCAACCAAAAGTTTATCAGACGAGATAGGCCATGATGGGACTACAGATGACTCCGTCTCCAATGTCAATAATTCCTTTGCTGATAGAAAGGCACTACATGTGAAGCGGACCAAAAAATGGCTTGAGGAAACAGCTAGTAATGTTGATAAATTGCTTAGTGCCACATTCCCACATGTATGTTTTCCTTTGGTTAACTTATACAGTTAAATAAAAATGCCCTGTTCGGAACATGGGAAATTTTCCCCGTTCCTGCATGCGTTTTTTCCTATGAAATTGAACTGATTTCTGGGAAATTCATGTACAATTCCTGCGTTCCAAACAGGCTCATATTCTTTTAAGTTGGTTTAACATTATGTCATTTTTTGCAGCTTGCTATTCATTCATCTGAGAAGGTGAGGAAGTCAGTGGTTAGCGGTGTAAAAGGGCTCTTGTCTAGTTGCAGTTCTACATTAGAAAGAACCAAGATGCTACTTTTGGTATGTGAACTTTAGTATTTTTATTACCTTTGAGACCATGAAAATTCTGTACACATATTTTACAACTTTGGCATCATAGCTGCATGCATTTTATCATTTGAAATTGATTTACCATGCATATGTTAGCCTTTTGTAGCAGTCTCTTAGTGCTTGACCCAGTGCTATATTATTTTGTAATTTTATTGTTGCAGGAATGCTTATGTGTTCTGGCATGTGATGAGGCTGCAGCTGTGTCTGAGGCTGCTCAAGATGCTCTTGATTATCTTTTCAACCAGGGCCACAATCTTGTAACAGAAAATGAGATTTCTGATACATTTACTAGGTTCTGGCCACTTTCATTTCTGAAACAGCTAAGTTGATGGTCTATGAAAGCAAAGTTTGAACTGTTTTTTATATTAAACAGGCTGGTTGAAAGGCTACCACAAGTGGTACTTGGAAGCGAGGAGACAACCGCACTTTCACATGCTAGGATGTTGTTGGCTCTGACCTTTTATGCTGGCCCTCAGTTTCTGATAAATCATCTTCACCGTTCTCCTGTAAGCTCACTCTCGTGGATGTTCTTGACATTTCTTACATAGATATATGATCCCCCTGCTGACTTTTAATTTGATCCCTTGTCTGTATCTGTCATTTTTCTGTTGACTTCGAAATTGGTTATCCTGGCAGGTTATTGCTGCTCGTTTCTTTGATTGTTTGGGTTTATGCATAGGTCATAGCTCACAGTTTTCTGGTTCCATGGACAAGCTAATTGTATCAAAGCCACTATCTATTGGGTATCTTTATTCAGTTGCTGAGTTGAAGAGTGGTGCCTATTCTAAAGATACAACTCACAAATCTCAGCATGCCATGTCGACATCTGCATCCTCCAAAATATCTGTTATCAATGACAATGCTTTGCCAAATGCATTACTTGGTACAGTTGAATATGAGTTGCCCCATGTGCCTTCATGGTTTTTTCATGCTGGTAGTCAGAAGCTTTACGAGGTTCTTGCTGGAATAATTAGGCTTGTTGGCCTATCAACCGTGTCAGGTACCTTGTGAATTACTTTGCTTGTCAAATTTATGATTCATGGGCTGTTTCACTTGTCACATTATGAAGGATACCATTTTTGTTGAGAGGAAATGAAGGATACACTTTTATGTTGTAATTGTTGCTCATCATATTTATTTGTTTAATGATGCTAGGGAAAGGAACTGCTACATCCTTATCTCTCTTTGTTGATATTCTGCTCGATCAATTTAGGAGGTTGAGCACTGAGCTGAGAGCCAAAGATATTTACAAAGATGGTCTGCAGCGGTGGTACATGAAAAGTGAAGCTGGACAAACATTACGCCAAGCAAGTTCAGCTGCCTGCATGCTCAATGAGCTCATGTATGGTTTGTCAGGTCGATCACTTGGTATGTTTTTACAACTTTTCAACAACAGATCAGCACAGATGTCAAGGACAGTTTGTCAGGAAAATCAACGGCTGGCTTGTGTTAAACATAATGGAGTTACTAATGAAAGAGAAGTGTGGGGCATTAATGAACAAAAGGGCACTAAAGACAACATTCTTCATTGCATCGGCAGTATTCTGCATGAGTATGTATCACCAGAAGTGTGGGATCTTCCAACAGAGAAGGACACTGAGCTACACCTAATAGAGTTGAACCTGCCATTGCACTTCTACCGTGATACAACTGCGCTGCACACGGTAATAGTGGATAATCTTGATTCATAATTGGATTTGTTTCACTTTTTTTTTTTTCTACTCTATTCAAGTATATCCATTTGGTATATATATTGTCTGCTCAAGTTTTTAGGTTATTTTAGGTCTTGCTTGAAGGAATTGGAGTCTTGGGTGTGCTTCTTGGTCAAGATTTTGCACTTAGTGGGTTTATGCACTCTTCCCTTTATCTTCTGCTCCGTGAACTTATCAGCTCAAGTGCTCAGATAAGAACTGCGTCTGATGCTGTCCTAAGAGCCCTTGCTACTGCTGGCGGTCATTGTTCGGTAATATGTTGCCTTAGTTCAGGCTATGATTTTTGTAATCATTATTTGATAGTGTATTTAAAATGTCTTCCTGCCTGTACAGGTTGGCCAATTTGTCGTCGCAAATGCAGACTACATTATTGACTCTCTTTGCAGGCAATTGCGCCACCTGGACCTGAACCCCCATGTCCCTGATGTTCTTGCTTCCATGCTGTGTTACATTGGTGCTTCTCATGATATCTTACCATTCTTGGAAGAACCGGTATGATGTAGAGTGGCTGTATTTTTAAAATTGGTGGCGTGTCTGTGCTTTTAAGAAATATTTGCAACAGCGATTCATCTGCCAACTCAGCACAGTGATGCCCACTCAACTACTCTTGAATTAGTACACTTTTATTTTTGAACTGTTTATTTTTATTATACAATGGGATATGACAATCTAGATAGGGTGGTAAGGAATAAGGGATTTCCTTTAATAAGAAAGAAACCTAAATTTGCAAGCAGGATACATATATGTGGTTTCATAACTTTGTTTCAAAAAATATGTGGTTCCATAATGATGCATTAAATTCTTACAGATGCAAGCAGTTTCTTCTGAGCTAGAGGTTCTTGGTAGGCATGATCACCCACATTTAACTGTTCCATTTCTGAAGGTATTATTCTATACACACTTGCAGTGTTACACTTAGTTATGTTTGACTGATATGGGATCTTTATTGTTAGATTGATCCTTGTCTAGATAGTTCTACTAGTAGTAGAAGTACAAGTTTGTTTTGGCTTGCAAGTAGTGGTAGTCAAATTAGACTTTGCTGTTAGTTGTTAACAGCAGGAAGTAGTAGCCAAATTTAGTTTTGCTAGGGTACAGCTGTGTAACAGCTAGTTTTGGTGAGTTTACAGTGTGTAACAGCTGCTAGGAAGCTGGTTTGGGTTGCAAACCATGCCATGCTATATATATGTAACCATATACCATCAATAGAGTTAGCTCTTTGCCTCATTCACTCAGGGTTGCAGCTCTAGCCACTGCTGGAGCTGGTGTGCAGCAAGTGTGTGTGTAGAGAGCTCAAAGCTCTTCTTCCACCTTGGTTCAGGGAGGGAGAGGAGGAAGGTGAGCAGGTCCTGCTGACCTGGCTGCTGGTTCAGCGGCTAACATTTATGAGCTCATGTGTCAGTTTATGTTGTCACGATTTGACACATTTAGCTATAACATGAGCTCACCCAAGTTTGATAGCTTCGCACAGCTGGGATCACATTTGTATGGAGGATTTAATAATATTCGTTGTTGACTCCATAAAGTTGCTGTGTGGTAGGGTATTAATCAGTAGTACAATGACTATTTTAGACAAGTCTTTCTAATAAAATGGTTTGTTTTATTATCTCTGAATTAAATGAATACTCTGTTCCATATTGCAAGTTGTTTTAGATTTGTTCTGAGGCCATTCTCATTCTCAGTGCTAGATTTCATTGCACAGTTGCACTGTTTCCAATAGTAACTTGTGGGAAATGAAATGGAACAAGACCCAAAATGCATAGCTTCATTTTACAGTTTCATAGGCTTACGTATTTAAATGCTGCATGATGTTATGAAATGAAATGCTCCAAGTGGCGTTCCACTCTATTTCCAACACATGGGGATGAAATAAAACACTCCCAGTGGAGTTCCACTCTGTTTCCAATGTGTTGGTAACTGTGCGCACTGGGTTTCATCTCCTCTCTCTTCATAATTCCTGTGCCACGTCTTTAAATGCAAATGAAACTCCCACTGGACTGGCCTAAGTCAAACGTCCATCTACAGCATCAAAAAGTCCATTAGATACACCATGAAATACATCTTGATAATGTATTTGTTTGATATTGTAGATGTTAATATATTTTTTCCCATAAACTTGGTCAAATCTAGTCAAGTTTGACTTAGGACAAAGCTAAAATGACTTACAATTTGGAACCGAGGGAGTATATCTAAGCCCACAAATTTTATAAACTCAGAAATTCTATTCAAAGTCATGCAAAAGCAAATATGGATAAATCTATGGTAATATTTACATTGGTATGTGCAAGATTAATTGTCACTATTATTCCTGTTGGATGTACGCCATCATTCTCTTTTATTTAACAATGACATGGTCTCCCAAATTATATTTTAACCATTTATTTATTTTACAGTACATGTTTATACTTATAGACTTATGATAATTGGATAATATATTTAAATACAAATCTAACCATGTCAAGTTTGTATTGTAATTGTAATAATTAGAAATGGTTAGCCAATTATTGGTCAAAGATTTTAAAGTTTACATCTTAATATGCGTGTGCGCCTTATAAAAGAGAATGGAGAGAGTACTTGTTTTCATCATCTTTTTCTTTGTAGGAGTGTTCCCATGCATTATGATAATACTATTATCATAATCATAATACTAAATATTTTATTTGAGTAAGTAATTTATCTCTGTGTGCCCTTTTTGGTTTATCTAGGCAGTTTCTGAGATTTCCAAGGCATGTAGGCATGAATCTACTTGTTTGCCAGTTGAGGCGCAATCATTTTATGTGAAGGTCAGTTCTGAGGGTCAAGAAGTAAAAAATACGATTGAGAAGAGAATGGAATCCAGTGCAACATCTGGTAATAGCTTGACACGATTCAATTCTTGTTTTTCAGTATATTCTTCAGCACCTCGATTGGGTTGTAGTTTTATTATCATTTGACAAATGATCAAATTACACAGCATGGATACGGATACGTGTATCGGTATCGGATGGATACGGATACGCGGATACGTCATTTTTCTAAAAATTGCATATAAGCTCCACTATATCATTGTAGGAGTTTGTTTCTCATTTCTGTATTATCTACTGATATTTGATAATGCATGGTATGCTAATATGCCCCTCAAATTCTTGGTTGAAGATCTGATTCATATTTCTTATGATACTTGCACCCATTTATTTCTTTCTTTATTTACTTTCCTTTGAAACTTTGAATGTTCATATTCTTTAACAGACATTTAAACATGATGGTAGTTAACTATCATTTCTTTCTTTCTTTTTTTACCATACTGTAAAACATTTTTTTTTCCTGTTATCTTGTATTCAGTTTCCATCTATGCTCTACCCAACTTGCTTGAGAATAAAATGCTTCCCTGTTGTCACTGCTGTATGGTACTCTGGAACACGTTGCAATGTAACATGGTTCAACTGTTGTATCCTGCAAAATGTGGTTTAGGGTCTGTTTGGATGTAGACATTCAGGGACATGTAATTGAATTGGGTTCAATACCAAATCAGCCTTGGCATTGAAATTGGCCACGATTTAAATTTTGTTGTTTGGATGATTATTCAATTGGCTTCTGGAATCCTAGAAAGGCTCCAGTCCTGAGGAAAAGGAGAAGGCCCGCTGACCATTGGGAAGAAGAGAAGGGCTCGCTGACCTTCGACCATGGAGAAGAGAAGGGTCCGCAGGCCACTGGCCATGGGGTAGAAGGGAAGGGCCCACCGACCATGGGGTAGAAGGGAAGGGCTTGCTGGTCGCTGGCCATGGGAAAGAGAAGAGGCCACCGACCATGGGGAAGAGCGCAGAGGTTTATCGGGGGTGGCATATCGGAGGTGGAGGCCTGTCGGGGGTGGCGCATCGGGGGTGGCTCATCGGACGACAGCGGCACATTGGGTCTGGAGGTGTGTCGGACGGCGAAGCTTTGGGGTGGCTCGTGGCAGTGCGTCGGGGAGGGCCCAAGCAGGTGAATGCAGAGCAATACGGGGGCAAGGGCTCTATGCAAGTATAGTGAATACCACATGGTATTGGGGTCAAATTTCCATTTCCGAATTCTTCCAAATTCTGAGGCTGAATACATACATCCAAACTGAGTATTAGTTTTTTTGTTATTTTTTCGGCACTTCGTATGAAAAAAACTGATTTACTTTATTCAAGGGGACCTCACATTGTAGTATCACTAATATCCTGCCTTCGTTATTGCATCAGAAAGAATGAATGTTGATGCTCGACCTTATTTTATGACCTTGGAATACTGGGAGGATTTACTCTGTAAGTTAAATGAGATGAGAAGATATAGGAGAATAGTTGGGTCTCTTGCAGGCTCTTGTTTGACAGCTACCATCCCTCTTCTCTCTTCGATTAAGGAAACAGCATGTCTTGTGGCCCTTGACATTGTGGAGGTATTTTCCTTTTCTGTATGTATTTTAATAAATGGAAGTTGTGAATTTTTTTTTTCATTCTTTTGCTTGGAGGGAAAACATCACCTTCTTAATAGTTTATATGGCTCCTCCTTTTTCATGTGTTGCACTGTTTTCTTTGCTGTTCTTTCAGCCATCATTTGCAATGATATTCCAAATTGATTTTTATTAACTTGGTTGATATACTGTTTGTTCTTTATATAAATGAATTACTAGCATATGATATACAATACCGTGGGATAGCTATGCATAAGTTATTTATTTTCCAATTTTTGTATCAATGGGATGACACTGTAATCATTCCAATTGCTTTTGCAGTCTTGCTACCTTATATTACTTGGAGACATAATCTATAGTCATTTTTATTAAAAAAAAAGTATTGGTGAAAAAAAAAAAATCCTTCAATGTTACATTAGTAACATATACCTCAAATTTCTTGTTTCGTCCCAGTGTAGAAGTTATTTCTGATGGTTGTAGTCATAACATCAATGCTATCTACTGTCTCCAGAATGCCACTATATCTATTGCCAAGGTTGAGGAGGCTTATAAGTGTGAATGTCAAAGCAAAGGAGTTATTGAGGAGGCCATCCAGTTTCTTTCATTTGACGAGCTTCTTGATGGTACAGATGCCACCGAAGATGTCGATGAAAATAGGCTACTCCCAGCAATGAACAAACTATGGCCTTACTTGATTATCTGTCTAAGGAACAAGATCTCAGTGGTAGGTTTTTTCACATCTGGTTGTTTTCCATTGTGTAAGTTATTTGGGTTGTTTATTACCACCCTACATCATTGATTCATCAATGTTACTAACTCTTCCAGATTATGAAGACATTTTGGCTTTTTCTAGATCTAGATACATAGCTCTTAGAAAAGCCAAATCATCTTTTATAATTTGGAATGGATTTTTTTTTTTGTTGCTCGCTTTGCACGAAGTCATGGTTCTTGGTTTTGATCTACAAGAATACACCATGTAGCTGTTTGACAAGGACCAGACATGTGTCATGATGGCAATGGGTCAGGTTCAGACCCGAGCCCCACGGGTTTTGGACCCGACGGGGGCGGGGGCGGGTCTACTTTTTGCCTCACAGGTGTCGGGTTCGGGGCCTGACAGGGCGGGTTTGTATCCCGTGGGAGCCCACGGGCCTGAAAAGGCCTGAAAACTAGAGTTCTCATTTTGCCTGCATCTGTACAATTATGGCATAGCCCAGCTAGAAGCCCTAGGTATATAAGCAAGTTCTCAATCCCCAATCCGTCTCTTTTACCCACACCGTGTACCTCTCAGCCGCCGCCCGCCAGCAGCCATCTTCCTTGCGACCTGCCAAACCAGTTCGTCGAGGCGGCCAGGGCGGCATCGGTGTGCCGTGGGTCGGCAAGCTGCTGGCAACTGGGCGCACAGCACAGCCTCGTGATCTCGTGTACTCGTCTGCTCGTAATCGCTGCCTGCTGCTACAGGCAAACAGGAATCCTAGACAGGCCTTTTGACCTCTCGTACTATTTTAATCTAGCTATTCATTTGCTTCCGTGCGACCTTGCATGTGCTACTTCTTGTTGGAACTTCTGATTAATTCATTATTGGGCATAGCCCTAAACCATATAGTCTCATACATGGGCCTCATGGGCTTAGCCTCATGGGCCTAATACATACATACTCCAACACCCCCCCGCAAGCCCCGAACTACCGGCGCAGTGGAGTTTCTGATTGGACATGAAAAGAAGCACATACACACGAGCCCCCCCCACAGACGCAACTAGCCACGGGTGATGTTGAGGCCGGAGCGAAATTCGGTGAAGGTCGAGGACGGGAGGCCCTTTGTGAAGATGTCGGCGGGAGGAGGTGGTTGGTACGTGAAGGACCCGCGCCTCACCGATGGCAACCCGATCACGGACAAAGTGAAGGTCGATCTCGACATGCTTGGTCCGTTGGTGCTGAACGGGGTTGGTGGAGAGGTAGACCCACCGACGTTGTCGCGATGAGACCCGTCTTTGCGGTGGAGAGGGTCGTGGAGCTCGCCAAGGAGCCGGCGGAGCCGGGGAGGCCTCGCCCACGCCGTTGGCGGATGGGCGGTACTCAGCCTCAAAGACTGGAGCGGGGAGGCCACCGGTTGGCGCTTGGGACGACCAGGACACCGGGTTGCCGCCCAGAAGACAAGCAGAGCCGGAGGTGGAGCCGCCGAGTGTCCGGACAGCGCCGCCCTGGGATCGGCGTCCGTGTAGACAACCATCTCGGTGGAGGAAGACCGCCGGTGGAGGAGCAAGCCGTAGTCAACGGTACCTCGAGGTAGCGAAGGAGACGCTTGAGAGCAGTGAGGTGGGGCTCCCGGGGATCATGCATATGGAGACATAGCTGCTGAACTGCATAGGTGATGTCCGGCCGGGTGAAGGTGAGGTACTGAAGTGCTCCAGCAAGACTCCGATATGCAGTGGGATCTGTCACTGGGGTTCCCTCGGTCTCGGACAGCTTGCCCTGGGTGTCAACTGGAGTGGAGCAGGGTTTGCAGTCAGTCATCCCAGCTCGCTCCAGGATATCAAGAGTGTACTGCCGCTGGTGAAGAAGAAGCCCGGCAGGGTGAGGTTCAACAGTGACCCCGAGGAAGTGATGGAGCACACCCAGATCCTTCATGGCGAACTCCTGCTGAAGTGAGGAGATGATGCGGCGGAGTAGTGACTCACTGGAGGCCGTGAGGACAATATCATCAACATAGAGCAGCAGGTATGCGGTCTCAGCTCCATGGTGATAGATAAACAGTGACGTGTCGGACTTGGCCTCCACGAACCCCCGGTGTCGATAGGAAAGCAAACAAATCGGTGGTTCCACGCCGGGGGCCTCGCTTGAGGCCGTAGAGAGACTGTTGAGCCGGCCAGACCATATATCGTGGCGAGAAGAATCAACAAAACCCGCCGGCCGACCGCGCAAGAAACCTGTCTCGGTGAGAAGACCATGCAGAAAAGCATTCTTCACGTCCGGTGATGCACGGGCGGGGAGCGAGTGAGAGCTGTGGAGAGCACCGCGTGCGGACGGTGGCCGGCTTGACCACGGGGCTGAAGGTCTCATCATAGTCGACCCCAGGGCGCTGAGTGAAGCCCCGGAGAACCCAGCGAGCCTTGTACCTCTCAAGAGTACCATCAGCCCGGCGCTTGTGTGTCCAGATCCACTTGCCGGTGACGACATTGGAGCCCGGCGGACGGGGCACCAGATCCCACGTCTGGTTGGCGAGGAGTGCCGCGTACTCCTCTTCCATCGCGCGGCGCCAGTGAGGGTCGGACAAGGCCTCGCGGACGGAAGAGGGTACAGGAGAGACCTGCGAGTCCCCGGGCATCGTCGCAAGAGCCCGGGGCTGCAGGGTACCGGCCGCGTGTCGCGTCACCATATGGTGAACATGACGCGGGTGTCGGTGAAGAAGCGGTGGGTGGTACACCGGCGTCGCGACACGGGCAGCCGGGGGCCGCGGCGGCGGAGTCGGTGTCGCCGGCGGGGAAGAGGCCGCCTGCGGTGTAGAGGACCCCGGCGAAGAAGGGGTCACCGGTGGTGACGGCGGCGGCGGCGGTGGCTCGGTCCGTGCACGACGCCGGGTAGACGAGCACCCGGCTAGGGCGAAGCGCAGCATGGGCGGGGGCCGCCCCGGAAGACGTGGCGGCGGTGGCCGTGCACGGCGCTGTAAACGCGCCGGCTAGGCGAAGCGCGCAGTGGAGCCGAGTCGACGGTCCGGGACCCCGTCGGTGTGCAGTGACGGGGGGCCGGCCCGGAAGGTGAACCCTCGATGAGGGGTCAGGGCTAGAGTCACCGGCGGGAGCCGAGGGGGCACGGTCCCGTCGAAGAGCACGGTGTAGCGGTACCTGCAGGATACAACAGTAAAGGTGGCTCGACCACCGTGTCAGTGGGAAACAACAGGGAGAGGTCAGAATCCGGAGTAGAGGTGGGTGTGGTGGTGGTGGTGGAGTAGGGAAAGACGGACTCATCGAACACCACATGACGAGAAATGAGGACCCGACGAGAGGTAAGGTCAAAGCAGCGGTACCCCTTGTGATCCGGGGGAGTACCCGAGGAAGACACGTAGAGTCGATCGGGAGCCGCCTTTGTGCGGAGTGTGGCTGTGGTGTTAGGGTAACACGCACACCCGAAGACTCGAAGGTGATCGCATCGGGGGGGGTACCGAAGAGAGAGCGTGGTGTGGTGTGGGTCTTTGGGCAAGCGGCGGAAGAAGGAAGACGGTTTAGGAGATAGGTGGCGGTGTGTAAGCTCTCGGCCCCGAAGCGAGCGAGGAAGTGACGCCTAAAAGCGTAAGAGTGCGCATGGTGTCATTGGTGGTGCGAATCATGCGCTCAGCCTTGCCGCTCGAGATGAAGTATATGGGCAAGACATGCGAATCGACACCGTGAGAAAGGAAGAAGGCACGAGAGGCGGAGTTATCGAACTCACGGCCATTGTCGCACTGGACGGCCTTGATGGTGAGGCCGAACTACGTGGAGACCCAAGCGAAAAAGTGGAGAATCGCGGGAAAAGCATCCGACTTGGCACGCAAAGGAAAAGTCCACGAATAATGAGACAAATCATCAACAATCACAAGATAGTACTTATAACCGAGCTGGCGATGACGGGGAGATGTCCAGAGGTCGCAATGTACAAGATCAAAAATACAGGCCGCATGAGAAGAACTATGAAAAGGAAGACAAACATGACGGCCCAGTTGGCACGCATGACACAAATGCTCATCGTGAGCCCGAGGACATCGAATGTCGGAACTACGATCGAAGCCGCATCAGGGCATCACGTCCAGGGTGGCCGAGGCGCCAGTGCCAAGTAGTGGAAGAAGTGGTGGTAAAAGCAGCTGACAAATCAGATGGTGAAGAAGGCGAGGCGACGCCAGGGAAGCGAAAAAGAGTGTAAAGGGGCCCCGTGCTATCACATCGGAGCGAGAGGGGACAGGGAAGCCAAATCCTTTCACAAGTAAGACCAGAAGAGTCAAACTCAACAGAACAGGAATTGTCAGCTGTAAATCGACGAATAGAAAGAAGGTTGTGAACCATCGAAGGTGCAACAAGAACATCAGGTAGACGAAAGGAACCATGAGTGTCGGTGGCACCCACAGAAGTGACAGGAAGACATGAACCATTTGCGACCATGATGGACGAAGGGTAAGAGGAAGAAGGAGGGTGAATGGACGAGAGTATACCGGGGTTGGGAGTGATGTGGTACGTAGCCCCCCGAAGTCCGCGATCCACTCGGGCCGACGGGGAGGTGTCGCCCATAGTCTTTGAAGGAGTGTGCCAAGTCCGCCTGGCTCCAACCGGGAGGCACGGGCGAGGTGCCGGGAGAGCGCGGGGTGGAACCGGGAGGAGCACCGGTGAGCATGGCGGCCGGGCGGGCGAGGCACACCACCGGAGCCCGGAAGGGCCACATGGAGATGCGCGCCCGACCATGGGTTGTGGAAGGATGGCCGGGAGCGCCTCGTGGTGGCGGTGGAGCCGGTGAAGCCCGATTGGCCCCACGACCACCCCCACGACCCCGCCGCGGCCCCCGCGACGACGACCACCACGGCCCCCCACCCCCGCCGGCCCGAGGAGGAGGACCCGTAAGGGACGACGGCGGCCGAGGAGTCGGGCGCGGGCGGTGGTAGGGCAGCGAGAGCGCACGAGGAAGTCGAGGACCCCAGTAGAGACGGGCCCAGCGAACCCCCCCGAAAGTGAGCTCCTCCGGGGCAAGGTCGCCCCGAACCTCGTGGAAGGGTGGGGAAGGGAAGGCCGCTGGGGTGATCAGTAGCTGAGGTGGCTGAAGCGGTCGCTGAGCCCGCGGAGGACGTTGAGGACCAAGATGCGGTCCTCCACGGGCCAGCCAAGGTCCCCAAGGGAGTCCGCCATGTTCTTCATCCGGCGGCAGTACTCGCTGACGGAGAGGTCACCCTGAACGAAGGTGCGGAAGCTCGCGTCGAGACGGAGGTCCCGGGCTTCGGCATTGCTCAGGAACTGGCCCTCGAGTGCTAGCCAGGCTCGGCGGGCGTCGGGGGTGTTGCGAACGATGTCGTGGAGCTCGAGGGAGATAGTCCCGACGATCCAGGACAGGACGATGCTGTCAAGGCGGAGCCACGCCGGGTTCTTGGCCGCAACCGAGGTGTCGAGGAGGACGTGGTCGTCGAGGGCGTAGCGCCGGAGAGTGAGAAGGAGCAGGTCCCGCCAGCGGGCGTAGGAGGGCGACTCCTGCTCCAGGACGACGGGGACGAGGTTCCGAATGTTCTGGACCCCGCCGGCCTGGTAGTGGAGCTGCATCACGAGCGGATCGGCCGGGTCGTGCCAGAGGACCGCGGTATGGGACGCCGTGGGGCCCCGGGCGAGGCGGAGGAAGCGGCCCCGGGGTCATGGAAGGGAACGCCGCCCGGCGAGGAGCTGCTCCGCCTCAGCGATACGGGCGAGCTGGCGTCAGCCGCGTCGCGCTCCCGCCCCTGCACGAAAGTGCAGCGGCGGCAAGACGCATGCCTCCCCGTCCTCAGCAGCAATCCGGGCAGCAGCGATGGCGGCGGCGAGGTTGGAGTCGGCGTGGTGGGGGTCGCTGCGGTAGCGGAGGAGGTGGAGGGAAGGAGGTGCCGGCTCCGGGCTGCGGCACGCGCCCGCCGGGGGCTGCTGGACAGGGTGCTGGCGGCCGGCAGGGTGCTGGGCAGCAGCTGCTGCTGCATCTGCGGCCTGGTAGGCCTGGTAGCCAGCCTGGCCGCCAGCAGGCGGCTGGAGAAGCGGCTGGAGAGGCGGCTGCAGCACGCCCGGCGGCCAGGGCAGCAGCTGCTGCTTGGCGTCACCGGTCAGCGGCTGGAGAGGGGCGGCTGCTACGCGCCGGCGGCCAGGGCAGCAGCTGCTGCGGCGCCACTGGCCTGGTACGCGCCCGCCCAGCAGGGTCAGCTGCGGCGTCACCGCCTGGTGCGCGCCCGCAGCAGGGTCGGCGTCGTCCGCGCCGTGGCCCCCCCGCCGTGGCCGTCCACGCGGGCCCGCCAGCGCCGGGGCCGGCTGCTGCGGCTGTGGAAGAGCCGCCCGGGTGCTGGAGACCCGCACCCGCGCCGGCAGCGGCGGCCGGGCGCGGCCTGGGCGGGCGTCGTGGCGCCCGGCCAAAAAGGCCACTCTAAGAAGAAGAAGGGAGGGAGGGAAGCCAGGTGTAGTAGGGGTAGGCCGGAGGGGGGGGAGGAGGCCGCCCGGCCGCCATGGCGGCGGGCGGCGGGGCGGCGCAATGGCGGGGGGCCGGGCGGCCGGGGGAGGGAGGGAGGGAGGAGAGAGGAAACCCTAACCCTAGCTTGATACCATGTTGGAATTTCTGATTAATTCATTATTGGGCATAGCCCTAAACCATATAGTCTCATACATGGGCCTCATGGGCTTAGCCTCATGGGCCTAATACATACATACTCCAACACTTCTTGCTTGTGCTTCAATTTGTATGAGCTTCCGTGCGACCTTGCATGTCTGTCTGCTACTTCTTGCTTACTAGTTGGTTGTGACTCCCTTTTTTTTTTTTTTTTTTAATTTGGTAGCAAATCTTTTGTAATATATCAAGCTACCAGTTCTATAATTCTGTTCTTATGGCTTTGTTGTCTGCTGATAGTTCAGATTATGCTTGGGTTTCGGGTCCCCGCCGGGTTCGGGGGAGGGTGCAAATTTTCACCCGAATCCGGGTTCAGGGCCGTGGGTGGTTTTTTCTGTCGGGTTTCGGGGGTGGGTCCGTGAATGCTCCACCCGCCCCGAACCCAACCCGTTGCTATCTTGAGACATGTGGTGTAGGGTCTACTACTCCCCCCCGTTCTTTTCTTTTATTAGTTTTTATGGGGCACCCAATATGGTTTTGAACATTATTCAGGTGGAACATCTGAATTTGATACAGTGCATGATGTTGCCTACTTCAGCTTTTAGTTCAACTACTTGATTCTTCATATCTTCCATAATATTTCTTTAAGGTTTAGTTGTATTCTAGTCATGGAACAGGTAGTTTGCAATGGATGGAAACCTAATTTATTGTTTGAGCTTGTGGCAGGAATTTTAGTGATCAGTTTGGATATCTATGGATTTTTGACATAATCCCTCTGTTTTTATTTAGATCGTATCTGTCTTTGGTGCATTGACCAATTGACCAGGATGAAGTTAACGCTGAGTTTTTCTGCTGTGCGCGATTAATGCTGCATCATGCTCAGTACTCATGTCCCTCTACCTCCCGCATGCAGATATAATTATTCTGTGGAAGGACTAGCGTCTCTTAACTACACGACTCTCCTAATGAAGCGCTTAGACCAAAATATGACACGCAATTATGACTTAAAAAACATGCATCTAAATAAAAACACAGTAAATTATATGTGTTTATATTTTCTTGGCTCCTGGACTTCAGTTTTTATGTTACATTTAATTTATGGGGTATCAGCTTTTGCTTTAACTTTAACCTTATTGTATGCTGCCTTCCTGAGGTTTAAGTTATTCACTTACCATACTGTTGTTTTGCAGCCAGTTGTCAGGAAGTGCACCGAAGTGTTGAGTAGCGCAATTGGCATATCTGGTGGTGATTTTTATGTACGCCGGTTTCATAAGGATGGATCTACCATTTGGAGGTTGCTGGCTTTATCTCCATTCCGACGAATGTCAAAGATGGATGAAAAAGCGATCATTTTACCATATAGGGATACCTCGCTTACCTCAGAGGAACCTATGGCTGAGATCTCCAGCCAAAAGATTCAGATTGCAGTTCTGGACATGATCGCTGCAATATCTTCAAACAAGAGAAGTGCTGTTGCACTAGAAAGTGTACTAAAGAAGGTCTGTGGCCTTGTGGTAGGCATTGCCTACAGTAGCTTGACAGGTTTGCAGGAAGCTGCTATAAGGGCATTGGCAGGCCTTGCCTGTATGGATGCTGACCTTGTCTGGCTTCTCCTGGCGGATGTGTACTACTCACTAAACCAAAGGGAACCTTTACTGCCCAACCAAGATCTAGCGCTGGTATCAGATCTTTTGCCCCCTCCATTGTCTTCTAGAGAATACCTCTTTGTACAGTATGGAGGTGAGGGTGTCAGGTGTGATTTAGATCCCTCATCTGTTCATGAGGTGTTCAGAAAGATGCAGAATGTGTGATCTTGTAACTTGACTCAGGTAGGGTCACGGCTTTCCAACTACACTGATGGTTTTCTCTTTCACATTTCATTACTCAAGAATTCTAATTTCTTTTTCAGGTTCCTGATCCTTTGTCTATCTGTAACCTGCTGAGGTTTTCTTTTGTCATGCTAGCAGCTTGTGTCACACATTGAACATAATATCGCCAGCTACGGAGAATGGTAAACTTTTTCAGAAATTTTCTCCCCTCCGAAAATCAGAGGATCGAAATGGAAGAAATATATATATAAACAGGAGAAACAAATAATGTCCAAAGCTAATTGTTGTCATACATTTTATGTTGTTGAGATTTTTGTATGTGCTGTTGAGATTTTGTATGTCACAACCGTGGTGTTCCTTATGGTTTTCAGTTAAGCATTAATATTTTTGACCATGTAGCTAACTTGTGTAATTTGCCCATGTCTGAATAGTTTCATCAAGGTTGATCACATGTCTGAAGAATGATCATGACAAGTCTTTAACCACGTTGATCATAAGTATATTAAGGTAGCAGTAGTGTACTTTCTTCATTATGCATATCATCGTTAACCGAATAGATATCTGTACACACTGCCATTATACCTATGTTTTGGGGAATCTTGTCTAACCTAGTACCCTCGAAATCTTTTCAGCAAGCATCAGGCCTGGTGATGACGATGAAGGATGTTATCTGTTTGTATCAAGAAACCCAATAGGCATGATCGCATGAGTGAAAGCAGAGGACATTGTTCTCTGCAATTTTCTGAGCAAGGAGCAGTAATGCATTGGAGGTGTCATCGTACAATTACGACAGGGCCATGATTCAGATGGTTTTCTGGTAGGGATAGTTCTGTAACTACATGTGAACTGTGAAGAAAAAGGGTGGTGTACTCATCACGACCTTGAGTTGATAGGTCACTTATAAGGGCTTCGTTCTGTCTAATTTATCTGTCAATGCTGTGTCTAAATGTCCTTCAGAAGTAAGTCTTCTTTATAAACTGCTATCAACTCTAAAGCATCGTCTCAGTTACTGTTGAAGCATCGTCTTAGTTGTTACTAGGACTTAGAGCTGAATTGTTCTGGGTGCAGTCCACGAGTCAGGAGCTGTTAGTTGCAGTCAGGTGATAGTGTCCTAGTCTGAAGCGGAGTTAGCTGTTCAAGTTTAGGAGCAACTTTGGTTAAGTCGTCGATGTAATCAGTCCACAAATAATGAGCACATAAACTGAAAACGCTGCATTATGACCACAAAAAAAAAAAAAAAAAAAAAAAAACAACGCTGCATTATTAGCACGCATTACTAGGACATTCTTCATTTCTCTCTCCCTTACATTCTTCATTTCCCGCGATCTTGTGTGTTTCCAACTCCTGAGTGCATTTCCCGCGAGTGTTTCTAACTCCTGAGTAGAAGCTGTCAAAGGAAGAGTGACAATGTT
>JADLZL010007279.1:0-377600 GCA_015844335.1 Chrysopogon serrulatus
TGTATAATAGAGCGCGTAACTCATCAACTGGCGTGTATACATCATGTCACGTGTGTATATACTACTTTCATGTTTCAAGAAAGAGAACATATAGCTAGAGGTCATTGTCTCTAGCTTCATTCCTATACTTACAAAGTCGTTCTGCTTTTTTCGATATATATTTTTTTATTATAGACATACTTTTATTATAATCAAATATAAGATAACAAAATATTAATATAGAAATGTAGATATATAGTCATAAATAGGAATGAGTGTAGTGGTAGAGTGTTATATTGCTAAAACCGAAAACTTAACAGCTGACATTGGCGGACGTCATTGCCCGTCTCCTTAAATAAAAAGACCCTTCGCAAAATGATTGTTGTGGTAGTGATCATCTCACCACTACGCCACTGTAGGCTAGCTCGGGCCCAAACAAGACGAAAGAGACCTCACCAGCGTGACCGCATTCCTCTCGGGTGCTCGGGCCTCCGATGACCTGCTCAGGCAGTGGCAAACCAAGGTGAGGAGGGGGAAAGAAGAGCGGAGGGCGTGAGTTTGTACTGAGAGTCATCAGACAAGTTATATTTGAAATGGAAATTGCCTGTAACCGCATGCACATGTGACGGCGGGTTGGGGTTAAGTAGCTATTAAATATAGGAAAATTTGCAAATCTTTTGTATTTTTCAGAAAGTATGGAGAAACTAGGTCTAATATATATATAGTAAGCGCAGATATGGAGAAAATATTATGGCCCAACGTGCAAATTATCTTCTCTGTGGAATCATGAAAACTGTCTCAAAAACATACTTAAGAGGGTTTTAGAACTATCTTAAACGCTGTACTCCTCCATCCTAAAAAAATTGTTTCAAGGGAGTTCAAACTTTTCCTAAAAGCAGTTAGTTTGAGGGTACATTCATAGTGCATCAATCTATAGATGTACACTGTCACTAAATTTAAAGATTTAAAGCTTTGTTCAGGTAACATTCGCTATGAAAATAACAATTTATTTTAGACAAATTCTCAGAATTTGGTGACAATATTTTTCTATCAGGCAGAGAGCATTTCTTTTCTATGGTTTTGTGACAATATTTTTTTTCCTAGATATATACGTGTACTAGACGCGTAGCTAGATATTCACGTACAGACGTACATGTAAACAGCTTGCTTGTGCTTGGTATACACTTTTGACCACATGCGTCGTCGTACGTAATCTCCCACTACTGTTTCATGATACACACGTTTCGCAATTCGAACCCAGCCGGGAGGAGCTACTCCGGGTAAGACATGCAGCATGATATGGGTATATTCTCTCTCTGCTTTGAGGCACTCTTTCACGGTGGACTGTGGTCCTGAACCTCCTCTGCATCCGTATCATCCAGGAAGAAGCAGCTTGAATCACAGCTATTATAATAATGGCTCCATTAACCGAGGATTCTCACAAAATATATATGCGGCTTTTTTCCTGAATTTGTTTCATTCCAATCTCTGAAACACAACATGCATGCGTATTCGTTTTTGGGCATGCTTTTGTACACATACACGTAAATACTGACATTTTAAAAACAAGAAGAAAATTCGTGGCTGGTCATTTTAGGCTTGGCAAGGAGTGTCAACTATGTCTCTATACTTTTTTGAATATTATTTTTAGGTTATAAACTTGGTTTTAGATATCATCTAGGTCAAATAGGTCCTAACTTGCTTTATATGTGGACGTCATATACTGTGTGTAAATATGTGGCGGCCCAAAAATTAAGCCTCACTTACCTGTTGGAATGGTCATAGGTGATTTTTTAGACGAGATAATGAAGCTTTGCGGTCCAGCCGAACCTGTCTCGTAAGCACAAAATGCTCAGCTCTAGCCGTCTCCACTCCAGCAACATTGGCTGCGACAAACTGACATCAACTCTAGCAAAACCAATCTTGATCGGCCACCTCCCAAGTCGCAAACTCGTTGCTGCCAAGCTTGCATATAAATACAAACATATATACTCCATCCGTCCATGAAGAAAGATTTTACATGTTATAGGGTCCTTCAACAGCTCAGTACCACCATTCAAATTCTCAAACTTCCAAAATACGCGTTGAGGTCCACATAGTGCAATGTCATCGTGCAAACAACCTAACATACAAGTAGATTAACTCAAGTTATGATAATTTAGACCTCATATGATGTGAATAGTAACTTTTATCTAGGACTATTGTCATGTTAAGCTTGTCTTATAAGCCCGGCGCTTGCTCAATGAATTCGAGCAGTATTTTATCCTTTTATAGTAAATCAGTGGGTTATATGACCTGACCGAAGATACCTACAGCGGCTCTAAGCCAAGTTTAGAAGTACCGTTGTTTTTTTCTCTGCAACCACAACTTGGCCTGCCATGCTATTTGTGCTTCTACAATTGGTATATACGTAGAATATCCATCAGTATCTATCTCGCTGCCAATGCCAGCGTGGCTATACAACGACGACAAATATATACATTTTCTGCAATACATTACTGATGGTCAGGGGGTGCCACAGTACAGCCAGCTGGCAGGCGTATTTTTAAGCTTTGTCGTCAGGGGACATGCTAATTCTTTCGGTTTTGAAGTCGGTTGGTACAATACACATACATCGTCACAACCAGTAGGGCATATATGGAAGGAACTCACGCCTGCCATAGCTGCTGAGACGACCAGACCGACCACCGTTACCTGCCTGAGCCTGACCCGGCGCCCCGGCCGATCCATTCCATCATTAGCACGCAAAGAATGGTAGTACCTGCTGCTACTAGCAGAATAATTCTGTATATATAATCCATGTTTTTATTAGCAGCAGGTAAGGGTCCTCTGTCCAATGGGAAAACTGACACTGCTTTCAGGATTTCGAGATCTAGCCAGTGGAATATATAGTGTTGTTGCAGAGAAAAGCCTGGCAGCTGGCATGCATGCTTATATTTTTTGGGTTATTATTATTTGTTTCCTTACATCAGTGATGCAGATACATTAGTGATGATAACCAGCTATATATATGCATCTATTTATACACGTCTTAGCTACTGTCTAGTGGTGCTGAAGCACAGTGACAGTAAAACATCAGGATTTGTCATTTGTTAAAATTTTCTAATAACGACATGCTGGGCCTTCTCTTCTGTGAGGTGTTCCAGGGCATCATATATATACTCATGAACTCATCGGACTGAAACCAACCGAAACATTATTTGCATGTGTGTTTGCTCGTTTCGATGATTTCAAGCTCACTTTGTTTTGAAAGCCGGGTCCAACAGGACACTAGCTAGTCAATGCGTGACAGATGGACAGAGTGCCATGATGGAAGTGCACGCAGCAGGCAACATAGTATTGTGTGACAAGCCATGTTGGCAAGATTTTGCAGCCATTTAACAACTGGATTTGGGGACAGGAGCTCCATGTGGAGCCTGTCAGCAAGCAGGTCCAATAAGCAGGGGCCAGCCTCTTCTGTTTTTTGCACTCATATGTCTCCTTAGATTCCTTTGCTTTTCTTTGACTGTTGAAACAAACAAAACTAGTATTTTTGAGGTAACAATAAAAGTAAATCTTCCAGTAAAATCTGCATACATTAGCCAGATATAGCATGTGTGCATGCATATTACCGCAGTTTGTTTGTCATCAAAATGTTGTATATTGTGGTTGCTGTCACCGCAAAAGAAAATTCTAGTAGTTGACAGATAATAATAAAATATAAAGAGATGAATTGTTGTACTGCACTGGGAAGAAATGTTGCCCAGCATGTGCAATTTTGCCTATAATTAGTTCTGCTGAAAAAATTATTGACATGCATGTTTGCTGGCTTGCTGCTCACACAGTTTATTTATGGTCATTCATTGAGATTAGAATCAGATAAAAGATCTAGAAAGGAAACTAAGAGGGAAGAGTTGGATCATACATACAGTAGAATAATGCAGTTTACTGAATCTTGACAGGCTGTGTCTGACCTAATTTCATTGGCTCTAGAAAATCTAGTGTGAAGATACACACCCCACACCAATTCATATGCAGAAGCTGTCATGGCAAGCAACATGTAATTGGATGGATAGATAGATAGTGGCCGCTGCATGCAGAAGCAGCCAGGAAGCATGCATGTGACTCTGAGAGTTTGACACGGGCTAAATCATGCACACATGGCTGGGGAACAATTCTGATGAACCCCAGCTAAAGAGTGAAGGAAAGTAGCTGAAAGCACACCTGTCCTACTTAAATGCACATACATTATTTTTTTTATCATCCACTCATTCTCTTTCGATCATGCATGGGATATGTAGATCGTAGATAGATGCTTCATGCATGCTTCACATCACAGCTTTTGTTTTTGAGCCTCAAGCGACCTGCTAAAAGGCCATGGATAGATAGCTGAAGCACGTTGTTGCTTCCAATCCCTTCCAACTCAAGAAGTGCTGCTGCTTGTACTTTGTGACATGTGACTCTGAGTGATGCAAGCTCCAACCAACCACTGCTCACTATTGACCTTAGCTTTTAGGATTTGGCTCCCAGCTGCATGGCATGCTGACCTCAAATGACACCAGCAGCGTTGCATTGCATGCATGCTGAACTGCTCCCGGCCCAAGCTGTTGTCTGGAGTGTCACTGTAGCAAATAATCTCATATATAATCAAATGACAGTCAGCTTATTGCCTGTACTGCCAGTAGAATTTTTTTGGGGTCCCAACAAGAACTGGGCAAGTAGAGGAAGGGGATCCAATGGAACACCAGCCATTTGCATGCCATCGTCCGGAGAGAAAAGTTTTCTCGCATGCATGTGCAGTTCATCACTAACTCATTCACTTCACTGGGAATTGAATTAGCTTAGGAGTGAGTAACTAAGTACTACTGTACCTCTCAGTGCCATTAGCTAGGATGGTCAAACAGCACTACTGAACTGACAAGGGCCGTAATAAGTAGCTAGCGTTGAAGGAATATGATACAGCAGGAAAGACGACTAAAATGTAATGTGCTTTGTGCGTCATGGAACTAATAATCCATGTGTGTGTTTGTGGACACAAATCATATGATATCTTATGTTTTTCCCGTCAAGAATCACTGTTTATTACTGCTCCAGCTACAGTACCGGGTTCCATCTACAGTACTATATCGCAAATACTATACCGCAAACAGTACCGTATGAACAGGACTGGCGGTGCATGAACAGTAGCCGGGTTACAGCACTCACCCCATAGCAACAGTACCGGGTTGTATTAGCAACATTATTACAAACCTGTTACTAAATAAAATAGACAGCCCGCGGCAACGCGCGGGAGCCCGTCTAGTTAATAATACTCCTAAAGGCACACATTAGCCTGATAGAATTTCACATGCTGCATGCCTGAATGCCCTGCTGGCTTACTTTACTTTGTTCCTGTCCTGAGAGGGTTGGTGCTGCAGCATCTAGAAACACAAACTTTTTCAGCTAGCAGTAGCAGCATCTCAGGACCCAAGTCATGGGCTCATGGCATCACGGTCACGGCATAATGGCAAATATGGGCTGACATGACATGTATGACTTGCATGCAACCACTAAAATTCAAAGGCTTTTGTGTGTGTGTGCGCGCGCGCGCGCGCCATCCTCGCGTGTTGACATGTGCATTGCAAAGGTGTAACTCCTGGCTTTTCCTAGATCTAAGAATATATAGCACAACCCACCTCCCAAGTCACAAGCGAATGCGACGTAACATGCATGGCGCACGTTCTTTTACCACTTTTCTATCCTCTTATTGTTTCTTCTTCTTCTTTCATATTTTACCCTAAAAAATGGCCTTTCATTGTTATTTTTTCAATTTTTATAGTGGGTATTAATTAAAAGAAGAGAGTTACTTGGGATCGGAGGACTTAAGTTTGTGGAATAAAGTGGTCCATCACTGTCATCTCATTCTCTAGTTTTTTTGTTAGGTTTGTGGAATAAAATAAGTTGATCTATCAGGGCTTATTTCACACAAGCTTATAATTAGTATTAGTATGAGAAATAAGACCATTCTATTGAATTTGAAGAATGGACCCATGATGCATCTCATATCTAGAATTGGTTGATTCCTCAAATCGATTACATATTACGACTGAGCCTTCAAAGAAATAGATAATAGAAAATAACTTTACTCCAGTTCTCGAGTGCGGGAGCACGGAGGTAGATTGTAAGTTAGGGGTGGGTGATGAAGAATTGGGTGGTAACACAAGCATAGACACACAAGATTTATATATGTTCAGACCGTCAAACGAGCATCTTCGGAGACTAGACCGACAAATACTTAAATTGGTGAAGTCACTATAGGCGTCTCGTTATCGATGAAAACATCATCTGTCACTAAATGTATAATACCGTTAAATCTTAGAAATAATCATTATAGGTGTCTCGCTGTCTACAACGTGGCTAAATCCTGAAAAAATCGCTCTTACGAAAAGTTGAACTCAGGACATAAGTTGCTACTTGTAACCAACAGCTATAGGTAATACGTAATAAAAAAAAATAAGAGTAGCCAATAACACATTGGTGAAGGGCTTTGAGCCTGGAGGCATATACGGGATACGGCCATTTCAATGCCACCCGGCGGGCTTCTCGCTCGGGGCCATGCACGGAGACGACGTGGGCCTCGCTAGCTGGGGCTTTGCTCATTGGCTCATTGCTCTCCTTTGCCCCTCTCTCCCTCTGCCAGATGTTGGCAGCCAACGTGCCTCGGCCACACATTGACATTGGCACCCCAGCTGCTTTGAACTCTTGCTCAATGCTCATATTAGTAGTTAAGCATGCAAAATAAAAACCCTTAACAATTATGCACTTGCTTCTCTGATTGATAGCACAGCATTAGGTAGGTGCTGTCATGCACAAGCGCTACCTACCATGCATATGAAAGAGAACTTGTGTCCTCATCAAGGAAAGGGACTGACTGGTCTGCTCATGGGCATGCAGACGAATGCGATGTTGTCAAGCAAGCAGGTCCTGCTCTTGTGCTGTGAGGTCACCTTTCAGATCAGATCAGATCTACCAGAAGCGCGCGCACACACCAGCTCTCACACAAGCTCTGTCACATTACATGCGTGCCTCGCATATGTCAAGCACAAGACACCAAGGTCGTAGTTGCCACGTGTTGGGGGAGAGGAACACTTTCGGCTCCCCCCACAACGCCGCCCCCGTCGGGAGGCGAAACAATCGCCCCTCCAGGACGAATACTGCATTTATGGGCGAATGTCGCGAGCGCTGACGGTCGCAGGAAGAGCCCAACAATTCGAAATGACTGCCGAAAGGCAGGGAGTAAGACGAAAATGACCTTCCTGGGTCGGAAATGGTGCAGAGCGCTGGGTGCAAAGTGCCCACTCAAGCGAGATACAATATGAAGCAAGACGCGGATTGGGGGCGGGGAAATAATGTGGATGCCTGCCTGCCTAATGCAACTTGCAACTATGCCATGCCTGTCAGTCTTTCAGATCAGATGAGCCAACTGAAACCGCCATGAATTAGGATCCTGGTACAAGGAAAATTCCTGGCATGATGCTCCTGTCATGTTTTGCTTGTTCTAACTTTTGTTTTTATGACAAGATTCCTTTGTTCTTTTTGGTTATGAGTCTTGATGAGTTTTAGCGCCTGAATTCAATTTGTCTGACCAGCTGCCCCCACCAAAAAAACAAAGCCTGCAACATTGTGAATATAATGAAGTAAAAATAATAGTGGTTGAGTTGATAAAACGAACTATTGATATGGGATCTTTTGCTAGCAACGAATTTCTCCAATAGTCGAGTTCTCAATCAAAGAACACAATTGAAACAAACTAATTTCACCTGATTATGTTTTCTTAAACAAAAGGAATGTTTTTCAGTTATGTGCACCTTTGAGATGGATTCAACATCTTGGATTCACCTCAACTGAAAGTATCTTCTGTAAGTGACCTTCATCCTTTAATAATGCGAGACAAAATTTATGTCTATTTCTTTATCCGCTGCGCTTCAAATTATATAGCTTTATTCTAAGTCAAACTTCCTTAGTTTTGATCAAATTTATAGAAAAAGACACACCAATATCTATAAAATCAAATTAATTTTATTATTTTTTTTACAAAATATTTTTTGGAACTGTATTTATTTGAACCTGTAAAGTTGATAGATTTTCTGGAAAAAAAACTTGATCAAAGTTTCACAAGTTTGACGTAAGGTAAAATTAAATTGAACACTAATTTGGAATGGATAGAGTAGCTATAGCTCTCCATTCGATGCCTGACAAAATTATGTTTCTCCTGATTGAGCATAGAGATAGATCCCTTCAACGTTAGACACACATAACTGAGCTGTTGCTTGCATTCAACTACAGACCTTGCACATCTCAAGGCAAATTAAGGCCCTGATCAAAACCAAAGATAAACAATGAGAAGACAGCCGGGTCCATGGCTTATATAATAAAATTTCCGGATATCATTTCCTAACTCAACTCTGATCCAACATAGACCAATCACACTTCCTCAACCAGTCATATACCACTTTTTTAACCAGGATCTGTATGCACAACTCTTCTTCAAATCTGCATGATTTTCATCAGTAGTAACATACTACTTAGTCAAACAATTTTAATTGCACATGCCCTGTTTTCATTAGCGATGTACTGGTATTTAGTAGTATTTTTACTGTGCTCCCTTGGATCCCCATATCGGCCTTGGTCCGCATTGGACCGAATTGAGTTAGTTACACATTGCCTGCCATACACTGCACTGGATAAGCTACAGTAAAGACACTTGTTTTTGTAATCTTGAGGCATTACTACATTTTGACTCATCTTGGTCATGAAGCAACTGTACAGCTTTGAACAGGCAAAGCTAACAAAGTGTACTAGTTATATGACAAATTAAATTAATTACCAGGGAAGTTTGGTCAAGTTTAATTTATTGCAGCTTCACGAATTGTCAATTTGATTCGATAGGTTTACTCTGAAAAAATCGCCTAGAATGCATAGGGAACATTATCTTTTTTTAATTAAAAAAGAGAGAAAGCGGGAGGTTGTTGGAGAGCAAAGCATCAAGGTTCACAAAAAGTACAGCTAAACCCAATCATTAAGTCCTGTTCGCTTGTCTTATAAGCTGGACTTATCAGCTATTCGAACAGTATTTTTCTCTCATAGTAAACCAGCCGACTTATTTTATTAGCCGGCTTATATAAACAGCCGATTGCTAGAAGGTCCTATCACATAAATAAACAAATAAAGAAAAATGTACTGCTATAACTTATCCGTCGTGCCATTCCTGAACTTTTTCTCAGTCCCCCTAGGACCCAAAGGTACCATTCATTAACCTATGACTCCCAGCAAAACAAAGATGTGATGCATCATCTATATATCAGGATTCAGGAGAGGAGGAACCATCACATTCATAGGTGGAGGGTGTGATCTGCATTAACTTGGACAGGTGTGTGCACCCATCTACCTTTCTCCGATCCTTAGTTGCATGGTTCACAGATCACAGGAGGTGTTACATTGGCTCCTCTCTTCTCACTACTACTCAACATTTATGCCTTGGCCACTCACCTCACATGCACGCTTGGCTTCTTGCTTTGGTCATGCCTTGCAACAACCACCACCACCATGGCCATAAACACCCTTGCATTGCACTGCACTGCACAATATTGCATATGACACCTTTTATTGGCATGCATGGATGAGTGCATGTGTGCAAGTGTTTGTTATTGTTATGCTCTGATGGGTTGGAAGAAATTCAACAAGTTTAACTGTTTCACCATGGACTAGATCTGGGTTTAACTGTTTCACCATGGCCTAGATCTGGGTCAGGCAGACCGCAGACCTGCCCCCTCGCATGATGCTTGTTGTTACCATGCTCCAACTGATTCACCAGTTGTGCCACCTTGCCCAAAACCCTGGCTGCTGAGTTCCCCTCTGCACGCCCAGAAACTGTAATGGATTCAAGCTTTCACAGACTGCCTGCTGCTGCAGCTCCCCTTTTATAATAATGGGATGCAATGATTAACAAGGTGAGGGCAAGCTTTATCTTTCCATCTATGCAGTGCAGGCCACAGTGAACTATAAATATGCATTGCTCTAGCCAATGGGACACAAAAAAAGAGCTTCTTCAGCTCCATACACTGAACCTTCACATGAAAAGGTCTGAAAACTTTTTCCATGACACGCACAGATCTTGTCCTCCTCTAAAACCACACTTATCCAACTAAAACCCACCTTACATGTATAATCACATGCTTTTTACATAGTTTATTATCACCTCGCTTCAGCCAATGGTTTCTTTTTCCTTGGTACAGTGCAATGGAATCTATGGAGCGCTCAGTTTTGGTAAGTGCACAGAATGAGGGTGCAGACCAGTTATCCCCTCCCCTCACTCTGGGCTTGCCTGGTGCCTGCTGACAGCCTGCACATGGCCTCATGGGATCAAATCTCATTGTTAAAGGCTTGCAAATCTTGCAAACATGGCTTGACACACACTACTATATTGTTTTCCCTTATTCCACTCCCAACTGTTCCTAGAACTAATCTGGTGGAGCGCTTTTCAAATGCTCACAGATCAGGGAAATGTTAGAGCTATGAGGACACATGCATTGTTGCCTGTTCCTTCCATTTGATCTGGAAAATGTTCAGACCAGTAACAAGTCTAAGGTGGATGCCCTCCTCTACACTAGCTTTACTGCAGTTTCCTCTCCAGCTCATAGAAATAGCTTCTTTCATTTCATATGAGTAAGCAGTTGGCATGCATGAACCTAATCTCTCATGCATCTAATTTAAAAAGACAGGCCTTGGGGCCACGCATTGGATATTGTGAACTGTATCATTATTCTTTTCGCTCTCCATCAGAGAAGGTGATTAACAAAACAACATGAGTTCCTCGAAGGTGAACTATTCAAATGGTGTAATTTGGAGTTAGCAACCAGAATGAGGTAAGTGACAGCATGCACAGAGTAAGCAGCAGACATCTCTGGGTGCATCACAAACAGTAGCACCATCTGCTCCCAGATTTGGTAGTATATCACCACTTGTGCTATCCACTGAATATAAGCTGAAGGCAAACTGAAGAGCACACACCCATCTATACATGATTCCCCTGCGGCCATGAACTGGCGAACTGCATATCCTGCTACATATATACAGCCGCCACACATCTCGATGCGCGATGGATGGTTCCGGATCGCCGACGTGGGTGATTTACTGATTAGCATGGCATGCCTTCGTCTTCCCTGATCAACTGACTAATCCATCCAATCACACATGCTGACATGCATGCACCGATGCACGCACCTTGTGCGCGATTAAACAACAGCATGCAGTGGCAGCTGGACGGCACATGAGCGGCTGAGATCCTGCCTGTTGTAATATTCCATTATTAGATCATGTCCAGCTTTGAGCTTGGAAGCAGATTTGTCTTGGTGGGAGAGAATTGGACCCAGGGATTAGGGCGCTAAGCATATTATAACTACCGACCAAGCCGAAAGGAGTAGGGCGGCCTCTTGCATTGGGCTTTGAAAATAATCTGTCTCCCCTAAACATAACACATGCACACAGCACACGGCCAAGGATGAGACAGCCCTGAGTTTGTGTACTGCCAATGAGCTTAGTTATGCCTGCATCTGGACTAAATTAAATAGTATTATTAGTGCTGATGCTACGTGTAGTTTTCTTGTGGACAACTGATGCAACCTGCTAGTTAATTCGTTATAGGATCCACACAGTCAAACTACTCACTAGGATAAATTATATGCCTAGCTAGACGACTGGCCATTTCAAATTAATCTAGCTGCTAGACTAGCTTGTTTTATATTTGTCGTAGCTTATCAATGCATATATATTCAGATAATGATATAATTTTGTTTTGTAACGGTCAACTACTTAATGTGGATGCCATGCATCTCAATTTCTAAAACGATAGGTGCACACTGGATGGTTATATTGCTGTTAGGTGAAAGAGAGTGTCTGCCAAAAAAAAAGGTGTCATTGTACTCGCTGAACCTTTTTTAGGGCATCACTTTCAGCTCTTAGACCTTTTGGGCAGCAGCAGTTTAAATTAGCTAGGTCTAACAGCCCACTGCCCACAGAATCACACAAACGTAGACAAAGGCTGGAAAACCGGCAACTAATAACGCGGGATGATGCTTAGTTTATTAGTGGCTTTAAGTACTTGTTCGTACTAAACACGAAGCCTTTGCTCCTGCCCTTCTTTTCATGAGACGCGAGAGGGAGTTGTAGTTATAAGTACCCTTTGTCAAATTAAGAAAAGTGTTATAATTTAGAACCGAGTACGTATTCTTTGGACAGAAGTACTACTCACGAGTGAGACGTGTCGTGCTGTCAGTGGTCTCGTTTCCATACACTTTATTAAAATTATTTATATATAATATAAAGAAGTGTGCACGAGGACAGCCACACAGCACACAGGTGCGGCAGTATGGCAATATCACGTTGAAAAACGCCGTTGTTTGGCTACCGCCCCCTGAGCAAAAAAACTGTTCTTGTCGTGTCCACACGATGTGTGTCGTGAGAAAAAAAAAAAGATGGCGGTCTCAATTTTCCCTAGTTCCATGCTTATATCTTTGGGTTACATTTTCAAAGAAAAAAAATGGGGTGAGAAATGCACCAAACAAGTTGATGTATGCATTTACAATGTATGTACGCTCACTCTTTATGAACACACATACGTAAATCCTATCCCCTATAAACACCTTCGAAGACTCGATTGGCATCTAGCTAGCGACGGAAAATATCATCTACCACAAAGCTGCTCAATCCTAGAATATTGGCTTCTATGGAGAGTTGAATCCATAATCTCAAATGCTACCAAGGTTCTTGTAAACAGTAGATTACTGAAATTAACCTATTAGTTTGATTCCTCTGATCCGACTCATTAGATACTAGTCAGTATCATTGTCTAACTACAATTCTAAATGATATATACGTTTGTTCGCCTTCGAGGCTATTAATTAACTATTCTCTTGCATCTTGATTGCATGGTCATGCACACGCATGGCTAGGTTTAACATCATATATCATACTCCCTGAAAGAATTGATTTTAGAACTGTGTCAGTTATTTTTTTAAGTTCAACAAACTTTTATATAAAAATGACATCTATGACATATACAAAATGAGCATATTGTGAAAATATATTCTATAGTAAATCCAATGATAATATATTGATAATGTTTTTTAAAAATTCAGTTAAAGTTAAAAATTAACTTCGATAACTTAAAAAATCACTCCTTCGAAAACCAGGGAATATACAGAGATGCGATGACCACTGCATATAATTTTTAGTAGTATAGCTAGGAAGAATCTAGGTCCAGGATAAATAAACAATGAAATAAACAAAATATATATGTCGCGATCGATCGATCGATCGATCACATAGCGCGGAAGAGCACAGAAGAGGCTTTTATCGCCATCACAGCTGTGCTTAGCGCGAGACGGAATGCACGATCGAGGCCGGCAAGCGCGTCCCCGATGACCGGTCCAGTCCTCGATCGGATCGGCCGGTCAGGGTCGGTCGCCGGATCGCTCTAGAGAGAGAGAGAGAGAGAGAGAGAGAGAGAGAGAGAGAGAGAGAACTTGCTAGTGCGGCCTAGCTAGGCGATCAGCAGCATGCATGCATGTGGATCATGCGTGCATTGTGCATGCGCGTGCCGCTAGCCAGGCCAGCAGGCCGTCCGCCGCCGTCGAGTCGTCCGCCCGCGCTGCCCGTTCGGCGAGCGGCGACAGCAGGCACCTTCGGCGGCACGCCGCCGGTCACTGGCCACTCGCGGAAACAGCTACAGGTCGACGCCGCGCGCGCATGCAGTGGTGAGAGCTAGGCGTGCCCGTGTGGGGCGCGCGCGACGACGATCGACGCGGGGCATGCAGATGCAGTAGCGTTGCCGTTTCGGGGGCGCAGGCAGGAGGAGGCTGTTGCCAGCGCGGCATGCATGGCCGGGCCGCGGGCAATAATGATGCATGCGCGGTAGGGTCGGCGTGCCCGCTGGACTGCTGACGACGACGCCCAGCAGCAAGCACTCTTTATTTCATCTCTTCTTCCTTTATAATTTGGTTCACTTCACATCCGTAACAAATCTTATATATAACAATTAGCGTAGTACTTAGTAGACATGGATTTAATTACTGGATATATTGCTTTCATCATCATCAGAAAGAAAGAATGTGACGGTAACGGCACCAAACATCGTCCTAGTACAATCATTCCCGTTCCAACATCTCTCCCTAATCACTGGCGCCACACAGTACCACTGCTGCCTTGATTTCACTCACTTATACTTCCTCTATTCTAAATTATAATATTGTTTAACTTTTTCTACCTAAGTTTGACTATTTATCTTATTTAAAAAAAAAATTAAGTCATTTAAAAAAAACTTTTACTAATAGCTAAAAACCATGGCAAAAGAAATAATGTTGCAAAATCTTTTGAATAAAAAAAAATGGTCAAATTTGATGTCTAAAAACTCAAACATCTTATAAATTAGAACAAGTATATATTATTAGGTTACATGCATGATGACAGGGACGGTGTGCCGCACCAGTGCCAGCAGGCTAGGACCTCAACTGTGTCAAGCTGTTGGTACATACGGTAGGTACGTACCTACTACTACTGCTGCTGCTACTATTTCTGCCATGTCAACCTCGCTGACTCTCAAAAAAAAATGTCAACCTCGCTGAGGAAATAGTGCAGCTAGCTTTCGTCAAGCCAAGCAAGCCCATTGAAATTGAAAGAAAACAAAAGAAATGAAAAATAGAAATGTGTCGTTAACCGTAACTGGCCCATGCAAGGGGTGGCCCACATCCTAGCTGGCGAATATTTTTCCTCCTCCGGTCACCCGGTCCCACGCGCAACGGGCCACCACACGATAAGACTATCTGCACCCACGCATCAGTAAATCATACTGGAGTAGCATGTGACGGATAAGTCAGCTACAGCGCGTTCTGTAAACGATGCACTAATGCTCCGGATGGCTGAGATGCCCGCCAAATACACAGGCTTGCAGGACTGCGCTTCCGCATAGGCAGCGCTGCCACGCGTGCAGAGAAGCAGAGCAGTATGCGGGAGGGAGAGGAGAGAGAGTACGAAACGGCGGGTCCCACTAATTCAACTATAAAAAAGTGTTATAACTCGCAAACTAAATAGCCAAACAATTCCGATTACACCATTAAATTCGTTATAATAAATCCTTCAAAATAAGATATCACATAGATATATTTAGATAAAATAACAAGTGGGCCCCATAGTGGATAGAGGATGATATAGATGATGATAGATGGGTGGGAGAATTGAATATAGATGAGAGAATCTTGATTACTGCGACGTAATATTTCTTTTTAAAGGATGAAGAGTGCGGATAGGCTAAGTACGGGAAGGAACACCCACCGGTCCCACTCCGAGCCCCGCGCGGCGACGTCAGCCAGCCAGCCGTCCGTGGCCGATCGGACGGCCCGAGGCGTACTCCGTCCCAAATTCTGATGATTTGATGTTCCCTTCCAGTTGGGTTGGGACTTGGGAGGAGCAGAGGAGTCAAGTCCAGCAGAGGAGTCAAGTCCAGCTTTGTCTACACCTTCAAACACTTGCAATGCTGCTCAACCATTCAAGTTCAAGGACCTTATGCATCCTGCGGTCCTGCACTTGCCACCACAACAAATCCAGCGCCACAAACGGTCCAGTAAAAGTGCCAGGTTTCAGGGACGGCTGCAATAAAGAAACACATGACAGTGTTGTAGACACTGACTGATGACCTAATGTAGTGCCATTGACGCTTGGCAATGGCAAGCAAGCAAAAAGACTGAAATTACTCATGACTTGCCATGCGGAAATTTTCCGCTGTCTGTATGCAATCTTAAAAATGGAAGGGGCGAAACAACTGACTTCACACTTGCATCAATCAAACAAAACATCAGAGCTACATTCTCTGATTGCAAATTGCTCACCACAAGAGGCTCACAACTGTTTGTCTGCTAATAAAAAAACCTGTACAGACACCTTATGCACCAAATTCACCGTTGATTGAACTACCTAGGTCTAGAAAACAAACGATGACGAAAAAAATAAACCCTTCCTAGCACCTAGCAGGAGAGGACAAAAACACACAAGAGAAACTTGACATCGTGGCTAAAACATGAAAAAAAAAACTAATGAACCTAACTTTCTGCAAAGACCCTAGCAAAGATTTTGGTGATGTGTGTCAAGAGATTCCTCCGCAAAGCCCTGTTTATTGTATCAGAGATCCACCGCTGCTCCGTGTAGCAAGGTAACATTTTGTGGGTGCTACAAGATGTTCGGCACTTGTGCTGAGAGCTTTTCCTGCAGTTCTCTGATCTTAGAGCAGAGCTCCACCTTCTGCTCCTTGTAGCTCTGGAGGAGGAAATCTTTCCCTCGATAACTTCCTTCAGCTCACCCACCTCTCTCTTTAGCATTTCCATCCTCCCCACCTCTCCTTTCCGCTTCTCTATACCATTACCATTACCATTACAGTGCACCTCAGGGTCATCCACACTACTGTCAGAATAACCATTAGCATGCCCATTGGTGCCATTTGACTGCCACTGTCCGGCTTGAAAAGATTTATCAAGCGAGAGAGAGTCCGAACGCAATGATCTGCGACGATCTTCCTTAGATGCTGAACCTCCTCTCTGATTCAAACAGATCTCGGTTCGTGGCATCCAATTGGGACTGCAACCCAGTGTTCTCAGTCGCCTGGATGGCCAGAGAGTTCTTAAGCTCTGCGATCTGAGCTTGCATCTCCATAATCATCTCATCACGTCTCCTGAGCTGCTGCCTCAGCTTCTGTATGACCTCTCGCTTGCTATAAATATCAGATCCAGATTCCGAAATGGAGGGAGAGCCTGAGCAGTTTGAGTACTGAAATGTTGCTTTGCGAGGATCTTCAAGCCGGTCAGGCGATGATGACCACATGATACCACTGTTCTCTTTGTTTGATTCTGGTGCTGGTACCTTCACAAGAAGATTGGATGGTTCAATTGATTTGGATATAGGACTCGAATGTGCTTGCTTGAGCTCCACTTCACCATCTGCATGCCCTGCATATCATAACCATGGATATATAATTTCCCCCTGGTGGCGAATTTGCAGTGACTTTACTACAAGGTACTCCCTCCATTCCAAATTATAAGTCATTCTAACTTTCTTAGAGACTCAAAAAATCTCAAGTTTGACCAAAATTATAGAGAGAATTACAAAGATTTATGACATCAAATAGGCATGCTATGGAAATATAATTAATGAAGAATCTATCTAATGATATTTATTTAAGAAAGTTGGAAAGACATAGTTTGAGATAGAGGAAGTATTCTGTAACAGAGAATTAAATCCCTGCTGTTTTTTTATTGGAAGGACATAATTTGAGATAGAGGAAGTATTCTGTAACGGAGAATTAAATCCCTGTTGTTTTTTTTATAGGCACACAGCGGTTTTGTAGTTAATGTCAGATGAAGAGCATTAACACTGTGTACAGGGGCAAGGTTCTGATGAGCAGGGTATAAGCAACAGAAATGCTAAAACAAGAAATCACCTGACATGTAACAATGGCAGCTAGTTTGGTCACTGAACCTGTAGAGGTTGGAGTGCAGTTCACATACCCCAGGCCTTCTTTTTTGGCTGCAATTTCGCATAGTCAGCACTCTGCAACTAAACACTTTAAAGAACATGGAAAAAGCTATACAGGTTACACTCCAGATGGATAAACCCAGACCTTTGGTAGAAGGGTTTTGCTGCTTGGTTACAAACAGCTGCTTCAATCTGCACCCAAGACTGACTGAAAGTGTGCTGAGCAAAACGCCTCCTGCAACAAGAACCCATTTTGACCCTCCATGGACATGATCATCCTTCCCTGCCTTCTGTATGCTCCCATTGGCCTTGGACTTCATCTCAAGAACCACTGTTTTTCTTCAGACTAGTGTGTGCATTCGCTTACATATGCATTGGAAAGGATACCAATGTGGGTAAGCAACACGTTTCCCATGTTCAGCGCAGAAGAAAGAAATGATCCACTAACACATATATGCATCCTAAGGGTTTGAATGTTTGAAGTACACAAAACCTGAAGTCCTGACTGAAGGCTGGCTATGGCTTAAGAGACGACTAAATTCAGAAGGACAAGTGGGAAAGGCTAAAAACACAGGAACTGCATGCATCAAAACAGTTTGATCAAATGATTACAAGGTTTCGGTTGGATGATTACTAATTTTTTCTTCCACGAGACCCTGTACAGTTGGATTGCTAATGGAAAACATACGCATGGATTAATAACCTTAAAAGGCGTCTAAATTTGGAAGGACAAGTCGCAAAGCATAAAACAAAAACACATATAGAGAGTACTGCCAAAAAGCTGTTACTGCATCCTAATTCGCACCAATCCAAATAAGAACTTGTGCACGGACCTGCGAAACCGCAGAAGTGGGGTTCTCACCGGCCGGCCACGCTCTGGCCGCCCGGAAGACGCCGCCTCCACCCGCGCCCTCCCTGGTCCCTTCCCTCGGCCGGCTTGCTCCCCGCTGCCGCGTTCCCCGCCGCGTCGACCGCAGGCTTCGGCGCCTACGGCCCTGCCGCAACGACCGCCATGGCCACCGGCCGCGCCGCCGCCTGGCGTGAACTGTGCGTGGCAAGCGGAGTGAGGGGTGGGGGGATTCGGACTTTGGGGTCACGTGAGGCGTGCGTGAGAGATAGCGAGTGCGCAGTGAGACAACTGAGACTGCTTAGAATTTGGGCCCCAGCTGCGGCCTGTAGAAAAAGCCCATAGCCCCATCAGTGGCCAAGAATCACTCAAAGCACTCTAATAATACTCTGTTTGGATTTCTCAAACAAAATTTAGTACTCTGTTTGGATACAACTATTTAGTAGTTTAGAAAAAGCATCATTATTTTATAAAATTTTATGGTTTTGTTGCTTCATGAAGTTCTCAGCTGCAATAAGCTTTATGGTTTTATAGAATCATATATACTGTTACTAAATCTGTAGTTGTTTTGGAGTTTTAGAAAGTCCACCATGGATTGTGTTTTCTTCTGTAAACCATAGTTCGCATCTTATTTTTTTTGAAACCATAGTTTCACACTCCTATAGACTCTAAAACTGTAATTTCTTAATATCATTGTTAGAGTCTCTTTTTATCTAAACCATGGTTTCTTAATACTACATCGAAACAAAGTTTCTTTTATCTAAACCATGGTTTCACACATCTATAGATTCTATTCCAAAATTGCAATTTCTTAGTACCAGTTTCTCAATACTACAACAACCAAACAGACTCATTGATTCCAAATTTTGAGAAAAAAGAAAACTCAATTCCAAGTGGAAAAGGTTTGCCCTTTTTTCCCCAAGAGAAAAACTCTTTTGATATATAGCATCATTTGGAGTATACGTCACATATTTCTTCCACAGAAGGTTATCAAACAAAAGTGGCTGCAACAAAATGCTTCGTTCAGATCGATTAAATTATAACATACAAAATCAGATGGCCTCACAAGTCACAACTCTCTCGACTAGTTCACTCTGCTCGCAATGCTACAAGTTCAATAACTTAAACTTCCATTACTAAATGACAAAACCCCCATGCCCAGTATGGTCATGAGCTTCTCTATAGGGTGACCACGAGCTCCCAGCTGCTAAGCTGCTCGAGTCATGTCAGCACAAGGAAATCCTTCCTAGATAACAGATGTTCCTGCAGCTGGAGTTGAAGGAGCCTCGAGGCTTTCTGCTGCCATTTGCCTTCGTGGTGGTTTTCGCAATCCTTTTTTCCTTGCTCGTGAACGTATCACAGTTTCGAGCTCTTTTTTTCGACCATGCCACTATAATCATGGAAGAGAGAGAGAAAGAACTTCAGAGTCAGTATCAGATCATGGCAAAATCAAATGGAAATTAAATAATATAGCAGCCTATCTGACACAAGCAACTCTATTTGGAGAAAAAATTCCGAATACTTTTTTTTGGCAAAACAGAATAATTATTGGTTAAGAGGGAGATTGGTGAAACTAGTCTAAAAGACATAATAAGAAGACAAAAACATCTGACAACGGATCAACCGTGGGCTGAAGCCATTACCTTAGCTAGTCTCTCCTTAAGCTTTGGCTTTGCAGATACTACCACTCGTGCTGGTTGATGGTCTGAGTTTTGTAGCAACATCTTCTCAGGTTTCAAAGTCTTTGTCTCTGTGGCCAGTTCTTTACTTCTCCTTGCCACTTGAAGCCTCTTGGCAGCTATTCTTGCCACTGCCTTTTTAAGCTTCTTGATTATCCGTCCCCTCTCTTTGTTCCACAGGAACATAGATATCATCTCTGACTTTATCCTTCGATAGCTGTCCCAGTCAAGCTTATTTTGGCTGTGATCACCATTCTTTGCTGCTTCAGCTATACTATTTGACCATATCTGCAGAATCTCCTGTCTTGATTGGACAGAAACTATCCGCCTCTCCCAGACCGCCCTCAGTGCAGCACTTATTTTGTCTTTGCTTGTTTGTCTGAAATAAGACCAAGAATAGCAACTTTCAGAATACAAAGAGCTATTCATGCATCCACTGATCTATATAACAAAAACATGTCTGTACCTATGTAGCTGACGATGCCCTAACATTTTCTTCCTAATCTGGGTTTAAAAAAAGAGTGGAGAAGTTGCATTAAATTTTCCCAGATAGATAACAATCCACAGCAAAGCAGCTCTTGAACTGATGCAAGAACAGCTAGGGAAGTTTCTTACATGACATCACCTTGGGGTCTCTCAGAGCTTCGGCAGTCCGTTGCCTGATGACCTTCTTGTGCTCTGCAGGAGAATGCCACACTCCTCATTGAAAGAAAATGGCATGATACAGACAGCATTGAACTATAATAATGCTGTCACAATAATTAACAGTGAAAAGTTGATCATACCTTCACTCCATTTCCTGCCTTTTGTCCAGGGAACCTTCCCTTGTTCGCAGCACCAATCTTCCGTCTTCTCTCGATTTCTTTCTCTGACAAACCAGTGAAGTAAGCAACATCTTGTGGCTGACAAGGTTGGCGATCTTGAACTTGCTTCACAATGCTCTTTTCCACACAATATTGTCCACTTGAAACTGAGGCCGAGTAAGAAGAATGATCGGACCCTTGTTCATCCATTCCATGGGCCAACTGTTCACAAGCTAGCTCTTTCAGGGATGACTGGGGCAAAACAAACTCCCGATATCGAATTAGTTGACATGATTTCCGAAGTTCTTTCTGTGGTAGAGTTAGCTCCACCAATGCACAACACTTGTGGAAAGATGATTTTTTTCTTGAAGAAGTGCTGGAACCATATACAAAGCTCACAGGAACGTACGGCCTGTATAAAACTTTTTTCGGTCAGACAACCGGAGGTTAGCTCACAGCATGCAGAGTATTAGCAACATGAAGATTGAAGAAGTGCTAATTACTCAGCAATGTTCCTCTTGTTGGAGTCTCCGTTTTTGTTATGAGTGAAATATTAAGGGAGCTTCTGGTTGCATGAAATTAAATTTATGTTAAGCTTTGCCACAGTCGAAAGAATTAACAAGTTCTTAGCATCAGCAATCAACTGAGCAGTGGTATGACTGCAGCCTATCCTGGATGCATTTCCGTTTTTTTTTTCAAATTCCTACATATTTCTCATTCAAAACATTGTGGGTTGTGCCTGTATGGTACTATTCAACAAACATTAAAATTGCACTGAATTGAGTATGAAAGATCATCTCTAATGCCGAGCGACTTTTTATTTAGTGAGAATCGGATAAAAAGAATCCGTAGGGTGTCCAAACGGGTAGATTTCTGGAGGAGAATAGAAAAATCTCAAGCCCAGATTCTTGAAATCTCAAAAATCTCCCGAACCTCAGATACTCTGAGGATTGTTTCCATCCTAATCCACCGAAAGACAAATCTACCCCTGTCCTTATCCTCTAGCCCCAGAAAGAGGAGGAACCCCACGCTCCTCCATGGCTGCAGCCTTCCTGTTCGTGGCTGCCGGGCTGCGGCCAGCGGCGCGCTGGACCACAGGCAGCAGCGCACGCGCAGCAAGCAGTAGCTGCGGCGAGGGGGGGCGTCGCTGTGCGCGCTGGGCCACCGGGCGCCGGCAGCAGCGCACGCACAGGCGCAGCAGGCAGCAGCTGGCGGACCGCAGAGGCGTGGGCGGCCGGCGGGGCGAACGCGCAGGCGCAGAGGAGGTGCTGAAATCGGAACAGGAACTGCGGCGCATGGTATGATGGGCTGGATTGCGGATTTTGGGCAGTGTCCATTGGGGAGCTCCACCTCTGTTTCTATACTTGGTCCGTTCCTGCCTACAAAGGCTATGGTTGAGCGCCATTTTTGGATCCTTCGACTATGGTTGAGGGACATTTCGCAGGGGCAGGACAAAGGAAAAATCCGAGAGGGGGGTTACCTGGAACAGTGGGCGGCGGCGGCCATGGCTCGAGGGAGACCAAGCCTCGTGCCGTCTCCGGCGAGGAAGGCAGCGAGTGTAGTGGCAAACTGGCAAGGGTGGATGGCCTTATCTATCCTACAGGGTGCGTTCGTATAGACTTTGCCGGGCCTAATCATTACGGGCTTACGGCCCACGGGAGGGGTTCGGTACGAAGAGGAAAATGGAGGCCTGACTCTGTAGTTTCGGCCTTCTTCTCTCAATCCATCACCATTCAATTTTTCCTAAAAAAAAAAAATCAATCACCATTCAATTTCTTCTTCGTAGGGACCACGAACACGATTCACTGGACATTCCAGTTAATTTTCAACTACAACTCACTCTTTCAACTTCAATTTGTGACTCATGATACTCAGAATAGGAGTTGATTGAAATTCATCATTTCAATCTAGCTACAACGGTAGGGCAGCATCTCAGATTCTCAGTTTTGACAAAATGCTATCAAATTTGGTGTGAAAAAACTCAAAAATAACCTAAATGAGTTTTGATTACACCAGTTTGGTTACATATTGTATTTGTATAGGAGATACGCAACAGCACATTTATATATATAAAACAAAGAATGACAAATAAAGTTTCATGTGATGCATTAAAATATATAAATAGACATAGTTTGCGTTTATAATATAATAGTGACTGAATCCGGGTATAAACTATCCTTTATTAAAAAAAAAAAAATATAATAGTGACAATGCAATTAGGTTAATGCCACCTAAAAAAAAAAAAAAGAATCACCGATCGTCAAATAGGCACAAGATGTCCATCGAATAGATTTCGAAAATTTAAGTCAACCCATGCATTTCTTTTAGTTAAATTAATTCGGTTAATCAGTTGTGGTGATATTTTTTTGTCCAAGTCCAGCTCTGTATATTCACCACTACCTGACGGCATCGAAGAGCACGTACAGCTGGGAAAAATGTCACCAAAACTGATTCGGTGCACACTTTAGCACGAAGAATAGGATGGCGGTTGTACTCTCTCATAATCAATCGAAGATGTAGAGGTAGCAGGTGCAACTAAGATCGTATCCATTCATTCATTCATGATTTTGGCGTTAGCTACACGAGATTGAGTGCCCTCTGCTTGTCTCAGTCTGGAGACTATCATAATTGGATAAAATGTGTTAAATCAGAACAAAAACGCCAAGCACCAGTGGTCTAGTGGTAGAATAGTACCCTGCCACGGTACAGACCCGGGTTCGATTCCCGGCTGGTGCATTTTGTTTTCCAAAATGAGGCATTTTTTTTTTTTGCCATCCACAGTGATTCGGATTCAGATTGAGATACAGAAACGTTTATGTTTAGAAAATAATACAAACCCTAGGACTACCACCAGTAGGACTAGGAAAACGCATCTCATCCATCCCCATATATGCGGGGAGCCGGACGGCCGGTAGACAAGACAACGCACAGAGAGTTGATATAGGATCTGTCTAACTATAACAATTGCGTCTTTTAAGAAGAAGAACAAGAAGATCATCACAGTACAATCGAGATCATCATTCAATCATCAAATTAATATAATGTCGCCGCCGCCGCCGCCGTCGCCGTCTGTTTGTGGTTTGTGCGACGATGCGATGGCGGAGATTCTTGTCCGGCTGCCGCCCAAGTCCATGCTCCGTGCCGCGCTGTCTGCAAGGCCTGGCGCCGCATCACCACCGGCGCTCCTTCCTCGCCGCCCACGCCGCCCGCCCGGCCGCTCGACATGATCACCTACAATGAAAGGCCCTTGCCCTTGACAGTGAACGCCGTGTCCGCCCTCGGCCCGACGACGACGAAGTCCGCCGACGCCGCTGTTCCACCGGGAGGCACGTGGCCGGGCGACGGGGCCACGCCGGCGCCGCACGTTCGAGGGTGCTCTACTTCCTGGACGGCCTGCTCCTCCTTGGGAGGCGGCCGGGGCTCTACATCGTCTGCAACCCCATCACCAGGCAGTGGACCAACCTGCCGGCGGTGCCTCTGCCGGACCCGTATGACACCGTGTTCGCCTGCGGTTTTTACGTGCACGGCCCCTCCGGCGAGTACCGCCTCCTGTGCCACGCCTTGCTAAAAGCTGAAGCCTGGCCTGCCGCAGGGAAGACGACGGCCGGGACGGCGGCGCGGGCCGGAGCAGAAGAATGCGGCCAGATGATGATCACTACCACTACATCCTCTCCACCGGCGGGGGGCGGGTGTCGTCGGCTTGGGGCAGCGCCACGAGGAAACGCTGACTCGCCTGCGTACCGCATCACGGAGCAGTACGAAGTTCCCGTGGCTCATCGCGGTGCCCTCCACTGGCTCGCTCTACACCCCGAATTCCCGTGGCTCATCGCGGTGCCCTCCACTGGCTCGCTCTACACCCTGAAGCCAGCAGCGGCAGGATGCTAGCGTTCGACATGGTCTCCGAGACGTTCCGCCTCATGTCAGGGCCGCCGCCGCCGCCGACACAGCCACTGCAGCAGCAGCAGGAGGAGGAGGAGACGAGGATGTCACTGCTGGAGCTAGACGGCGGGGAGGTCCTCGGTGTGGCAGTCATGAAGGCTGGTCAGTGTGTGGCGGCGCCGACGAGGCCGACGTCGCTGGCCATCTGGGCCTTGCAGGACTACGAGGCGGAGACGTGGACGTCACTATGCTAGAAAATGCTATCGCTGGACGCGCCTAGATCGACATCGATGACGCGTAAAAAGACGCGCCACCGTGTTTTTGCGTCTCTCGATAAGGGTACATTAGTGACTCGTAAATACGCTGGTCACCGATAAGAAAAGTATCGTGACGCGTATTTAGAACACGCGTCACCGATAAGGATATACAGTGACGCGTATTTAGAACACGCGTCATCGATAAGAATATATCGCTGACGCCGTATTTGAAACACGCGCGGATCGATAATAATATATGAGTGACGCGTATTTGGAACACGCATCACTGATAAGAATATAGGGGTGACGCGCATTTAGAACACGCGTCACCGATAGAAAGGTACCAAAGTGACATGTAATGATAACACGCGTCACTAATAAAGGGATATGAGCGACACGCATTGAGAATACGCGTCGCCGATAAGTGCATCGATAGCATATAACAAGTGACGCGTTCTAATAATACACGTCTCATATCGGATCACACCTCATACCAGCACATATAGCCATTAATATATTGTATGTTCACATCCAAAGCCCCTCAAAACAGATATCAAGTTCAATGGATTCACATATATATGAAATTCTTTGATAAATTCACAACATGTTCACAACTTGTTCGAATCCATCACAACATTGGACTTAACTTATGTAACATCCCAGGCCCGGCGCACGGCCACGGCCCACTCTACCTAGGGGTGGGTCAAGCTGCGTAGCAACCCGCTTGCGTTTTGGCCCCTCGCTTCACGCAAAAACGGTTAACCGAAGGTTACTACGCCCCTCGGCTCTGGTATTTAAGTCGGTCCGGTGAACTCAGAACTCACGGTATGGTACTAAACCACCCGGATGAACAGTGCCGCGACGCTACAGTACCACCGTGCTACAGTACCATCGTGCTACAGTAACCGGCTGCTACAGTACCCGCAGCCCAGCACTATTCATTTCAGCCCACTTAGGCAGGGATGTTACAACTTATTTAGTCACACACTACATCATTAGACCCACACTGATAATAGCAAACACACATCACTGGTGCTTAACTTGCAGGATGATGGAACTCTCCTTTCTTGTCGATGACTTGTTCCACTAAGAACTTGGCCAACTTCTCTCTAATCGTGCGCATGTCTATGGGCGTCGTCAACACTTCAAATTCCTGTGTCAAGATAGAGCTTTGGTCAAAAATAAAATATGGTACAGTACAATATAGAGGAACATGGCTGGATGTTGGTGCTTGTTAGTTGCATTTTTACTATGCATAATAATTGGTAACAAGCTTTTGTATAGAAACTGAACCAAACATCCATTTTTATGTTTTTAGGAGCTCTTCAATTTATTCACCACACGCATACAGTTAAAGCATACTGGCAATCTGGCTGCTCAAACTGAACTGAACTTAACCCAACAAGGCATTTTTCAATGATACCAACACAGGCAAGTTCAGTTCACAAACGCAAAACATGGTTCACTCCCAAGTAGGGAGCCAGGGAGGCCCTGAGCTCCTGACAGTCAAACAGAGAATATGGCTTCAGTTAGTTAGAAATTTAGAATGGAGGCCTGAACACTGTCCATCCTTCACAATGAGCAAGACAAACCTTGATTCACCATCAGTACATGCTGCTGCTTTGCTCCATTTAGATAGGAACTCAAGTGCAGAACCATACTGATGACCGATGAATCTTTCATGAAAGCGAAATAAACAAAGAGCAACAAATTTGTATCTAGTTCTGTGATAAGGAGAGCTTCACCAACACACTGGAACATGCCAAACAGAATAACTTAACTACTACAGATGTACTAGTAGTAGTAAATAAGATGAGAATTGGTGTGCACTGCATTCCCGATGTCGAGTTAATCTCATTTGTAATTTTACCACTCCCCCTTTACTTCCATGCAAGCTGAATTATGTCGATGATCTTATCCCCACCGCACCGTGTTTTCAAGATTCATACATAACTAAGGGGACTGAATATGGATTTGTATCAAGTTGCTCGTAACAGTAAAATGTTGCAACAATAAACTAGCAAGTTTTTCGTTATAACCCAACAAGCCACATGACGTTGAACAACAATGGATTTTTGTAGGAACGATATACAGGCATGCATCATATGAAATTGCAATGCTTTAAATTCATAATTTTCTTGGGCCTAGATATTTTTAAATTTTAAATGAGGGAATGGTAAGCATATTTCAGGATTTTATCACAAGCACCTTTTTGGAGCACATATGGCCACAGACCAAGTAGTACAAAGTCGGGGGTTCACACCTTGCATACAACTATACAAGTCGATAGATTGAAGCTAATGATGAAGCTAAAAAGTTTAAGAGCAACAACTGCTTAAAACCCACAATCTTGAAGGGCAAGGAATTTTAGGAAATAATAGATATATGCTGCAACAAGGTTTCATTTATGTTTTTATCACATGAACTAATATAAGAAGTTCGAGAGGCGACCAACAACACATGTACCTCGGGGCATTCCAAGTTTGTCTTTCTCATAGCCAAAATCAAGTTGTGTGCAAAGATAGAAGCTGGAACCCTTGCCAGAGATTGTTGCCGGCACTGCACGTAATACACTTTATTAATTGGATGTGAATACACACAATCATTTAAAAATGGAAATTGAACACAATACTTAATATACTAGAGGCACAATACTGAATTTTATTTTTGGAAGCACTTTACCGCAAATTTAGTAGCGTGTGTCAATGGCGGAGGTCTGTCTTTTCAGCTTGCTTGTGTGTGTTGCAAAAGCCCTACATGCAAGAGCACAACACACATATATGCCTCATTATGTTCGTTCAATGACATTGGCATTTATGAAACAAGTCAATAGTAGGTAAGCAAACAACTCACTCGTCAATCAACAATGTTAGCAAGCTGAAATCATGGTTTCCAGATTTGTTCGAATCAAGGTATATGACCTTGTTCCACTTTTGAATTACTATCACAACGATCCAATGACCACCAGCTAAGCCGCCAGAGTTGTAGGCAAACATTATGTGGTCTTTCTTGGTATACTTGGTGAAGGCCTTTTGCACATACTGCAGAACTTTGTGTCTATCAAACTTTTATGTTGTCTAGTGACATCACTTGTGGATCAAGAAAGCCCACAGGAATGTCCTTAGCCTTAGCTTCCACAACTAGTGATCTAAAAATAAGAAAGAACATGTAGAGAACATGAGTAGAGACTGCAAAGCATTTCTAAAGATAGGAATAGTAACTATCCTAAAGATACAACAACCGGTTTAATTGCCGGTAAATATCTATCAAATTACATCAAATGGATTTAAAAAAAGAACAAAGAACCAGTACTTGCATGATCCTAAAAGGTTTATAACCAAACAACACCGAATAATTTAATGAACTAGATCAAAGATAAGATGCCATACTAGAGCAGACCCAAATTACAACATACCAATAAAATCAAATGGGGTGATTTAATACAATTTAGAAGAACGAGAAGCAAGTAGTAGTATAAAATGTATTAATACCACAAGCTTTCTAAATCTTTGAATAATCGAAGTAAAAAAGGTTCAATAAGCCATATTGGACCAGAACTAAGATACAACCTAGCAACACATCAATGTGTGACATCAAGCCCGTAATAATGCAAATAAAGGCAAAAATCACCGCCGTCCTTGCTACTACGGATCCTTGGCTACTTATCGCTTCTAATCACCGCATAAATTCTCGAATGCAATAGGAAGCGCCGGGCCGCAGTAGCAACACTACTCAATAAAACCTGTAGAATAGCATCGGCCGCTGTAGCTATGATAGAAGTGGAGCCGAGCAAGGCCATCGACAAGCGAGCCAGCCAAAGAACACTACTAATCTATTCGATCTTCACAATCTACTAGCTCTTCCATGCGGTTGTGCCCATGGTCATAGATCAAATGAGCCGGGCATGTTGCATTTTTCTAGTGAAGTATCATGTGTGTGCCCATGGATAGACGCATAACGGTGGTGGCCCTGGTGCGCCACTCTAATAACCATCAGCATCTTTTCAAAGAAGTTATATATTCACAGGTTTTGTCCTTGGCTAGAAACTCTAGTGCACACATACCGCTAGCAATTGATTGACAAATGTACAAGGCAACCCCATTGTTCTTTTGCAATGTTCATTCAAGTATAAATATATTGAACATAATTGTAATAAACAAATCTAGAACAATTAACATAGTTGATTCAGAAGTCAAATGCTTGAGAGACATAAACAAATCTAGAAAATTCCAACATGAGAATCTAAGATGCCATCCAAATGTAATTTGCATATTCCAACAGTAGGGTTCAAACAATAATAAGACTGGGTTCTAAGGGAATGAGAGTAAGAAGGATCATTTGTAACTTACAGTGTCCAACACTGAAGAAGCGAGGAGTCCAATTCGATAATGTTGAAGAGGTCATATAGATAATTGTATCTCACGAGCCCCACCTCGAAATCTGATGAGTTCAACATATAAATACCCTTGAACCTAACTAGTATCCCACTCTTCTCATTGTCGACACAATCTTTCATGTAATAAGCATGAAGAGCAGTACATCCAGGTCCTAGCGCCTTGAGGTCCATCGTTGGGAGTAATGGGTGACCACATTTGTACTTAGAAGTCCATTTTTGCTGCTGCTGCTCCTGCTGTTTTAGACTCTCTCCAACAGGCTTACTAGCCAACTTTTCATGTGTGGCCATCTTTCCACTCTCTCCAGCAGCCTTACTAGCCCCTTTGTGTTGCTTGGGTGGCCTTGCACTCTTTCCAACAGCCTCAGTACCCAATTTTGGATGCACGGGCAGCTTAGTGTCCTTTGAGCTCTTTGGATTTTTTGAAGGATTGGCTGCATTAGGCTCCTTTGACACACTCTTTGTTGCATCAGATGTGGCAGGAGATTGATGATTTGAAGAAGTTGAATTGGCCCCACAGAGTAGCTTTGTAGAAATAATAGCATTAGTGCCCTTCGAAGCAGTTTTGGCACTCTTTGAGATCTCATTTGGTTGAGATAAGGTTGGCTGGGTCTCAAGTTCATGGTTGACTAGAATGTGACCCCTCTTCCATTGTATTCTCTGTAGTAGTGCTTCTCCAAGTGTTTTGGTATCATCATTAGGGGGTGGCTGCAGCACATAATTCTCATAACCCCTATGTACATATTCCACTTGGACTACAGCATGGTCATCTTCTATTGGGACTGATTGCAGTTCAAACTGCTTTGGGAACACACGACCCTCTGCAACCACAGCTTTATAGCCTCTAAGGTTTGCTACAAGGGAACACTGGGTTGGCTCTGTAAGAAGATCAATAGTATCGGGATCAACTGAAATGGGCCCCAACTCCGATTCGTTTGCAACAGCGTTGGAGGCAGAGGCACAACTGCTCCTTCGTCCATGGGCAGGACTAGGGGTCCTAGAAGGTGGTGGTCTTACCAACAGTCCTTGGTCTGCGAGATAGGACATTACATCCTGCGTGACCTTGTTGGTAACCTTAGCCGTCACTTTTTACGTGACTTGAACTGTAATTTCTTGTCTAACCCGAAATGTTATTCTTTGCCACATCTACTACGCCAGACCTCTTCCTCTTTACGTACATGGTAGAACACCGGGCCAACCATGCTTCCAGCCGGTGTAACTTGACACAAAGACGCACGCGACTGGCTGTTCAGGGCCCAAACATGCAGCTAGCACATCATTCTCCCTTTCCCAAGTGATGCCTGAAGCTTCTGCGGCTGATTGCTTCTCTTTAATGTCTTTGGAGATTTTTTGTGTTGAATCTTGTGTCCAAATGATCTCAGCTTTATCTTCCGATATAGCAAGCTTGCTCCTTCCTCGCAGAAACCTCACAGGCGGCCTTCGGGGAAGTCATCCCATGGGTTAGGGATGCCTTTATCGGCTAAATCTGCATCCTCCGCCTCCCAATCGTTTCAATTTCCCCTCATACCCTACCGTGCCTGGACAATGGTTGTGCACATTCTTTTGCCGAAGCATTTTGTATTTCTCCCCTTGTCGCTATCGTGCATTCAAGGAATTCATCAAGGTCACAAATTCTTCCCAATCTTCGGGTTCAATGTACGGGTGCTTCCTAAAGGGATCGAGCTCTTTTGTCGATAAAATTGGTTACTAGCCTATGTTTGTGAGTTCTCCAACTCTGAGATATCACCTTCATTATATACTTCAACCCCGCAGGCTTCATTTCAGTTGGGAACTCCAAGTAGGGCGTGACATATTTATCAAACAATTCACATTTCTTCTCATCAAGAAGGTATTTGAATGATGGCATAACTAAGGATAGTTGTTCCCTAGCAATCAAACGAGCAAGCAACCGCAATCTACGTTGTTCTTTCACCTCGGTTGGCATCCCATCCGGACGAAGCTCTGTGACAACAATCTTGTCGGGCCGGCCACTTAGATGGTGTCTTTGTTTTTCGGGTCGATGCACAGGCCCAGGCACATCGCTGCTGCTCGTCATCAACGGGTGATTCTACTTCCTCAGAAACAGTTTGCCCTCCCGCTTCGTCGTCACCACTTGATGAAGATTCAGTGGAAGACACCTATCAATCAAATTCGAGAAACATGTGGTTCAACAAATTGCACAAGACTAAATTTAGATGCTAGAAATGTGCTAAACACTTGAAATGATTGTGGGCGGTGATAGCTTACCATTTTGATGTGGGACTGGATTCAACAGCACCCACAACTCTAGCGATTCAGCATATCATTCAAGTGTTTGTTCACATGTAAAAAAGTAACCATCAGCATATTATAATAAAACCGTAAATAATGTGCATTAAATTTAGTGTTTTGCAAAAAAATCTAGTAGTAACATAGCCGGTTAGGAAGATCTGCGTATCTCAACTTGTACTGCGTGCATATCTCACAAATTCATGGCAGATTCGAACTGATGATAAATTAGGATTTATTTTAGAGAAACTGGTTCACAATGAAGTTACAATGAAGATTAGATTATACATTATTCTAGCATATGCATTAGCCATCATAGAAATGAAGTTACTAGATTTCAAACTGGTTCACAAGTGCAAACTGCACAACATATAAAAGTTCATGCTAGTTCAAGAGTAATGTATAAAAGTTCATGCCAGCTCAACTGCATAACAGAGGCCTTTCACTAACATATATATACTGGTCCCAGTTTTCAAACATCTACACATTGACAGAAATCAAGAAGTTTATCACATTGCTGTGTAAATTTCAGTAAGAAAAAAAAATTATTTTGGAGTCACTTGTCTTTTTTATCTTTGTTACTAGCCTATGCTGCAGCTGTGGATCGGTTACAGGAGACAGGGAAACAAAAAAGCAGCATCTCATACATCTACTTGGGAATGCAGTCTGCTTTAGAACACTGAAATTTCAACCAAGTCATCGCTATCTGCTTGAGAATACTGGATTCACTAATTTCAGTAATTATATTTTCATCTAGCTAGGCTTCTGTACATAACAGTAATGGATTGACTACGTGCTAAGCAATAAACTCAGATTCTACACCTCATACCTCCAAGATGCTGGCACTCCAACTACCAGAATTTGCAAAGTACCTGCAAATCATGACAAGCATGTTACTCAGGCAAATCATTTCTCTGAACAAATACTCATCAACTGAACCCCATGTGTAAAGTGTCAGAAATAATTCAAAAATCAAAATATGATAATTCCATGTAGTACTCCCACAAGAACACTGCTACAGGGCAATATCAAAAGATGGAATATTGCATAATTCAGGGATCTTCAACTGAGTACAGCACACGTGCAAATTGCATAGCACACGTTCAAATACTGAAGAGTACACATCACAACTAAGGACATAAGGAGATGCAATTTAAATAGGCCAAAATAATTTTGGCTATCTATCTGAACTTTAAGACTGCACATCTGCTGAAAAAAAAAAAAAAAAAAAGACATCCAGCCACAAGTTGCATCAACTGGACAGGGTACAGGTTTACATGCAATTCAGAGAAGATTATATTCATACATATCTAATCTAACATCAGAATAGTAGAGCAAATCAATCAGAGAAGATTATATTCATACATTATACAGTCTATTAGAGCAATCCAATTCTTTTTTTCTGAACTTTTTCCTTCAGTAGATGTTGGCTCCAATTTTAACCTGCACACTTGGTGTTTCACAAGCATTTGCTGCCTACAGGATGGCTTCACTTTTTGTTAATCGTATAGCACTAGCTGAAACATAGAACCACATTTTTTTTTCTTCTGATATAAAAATGACAAGTTTATTTAGAGCATTTCAAGTCCAACAATTGACAAATCGAACAAGTCCATAAACACCAATAAATCAAAGCAAGCATGTCGTCCATGGAGAGGCAAATTCAATTTCGTTCAAATCAATGTGTATAAGTTTCGACTTGCATATGGCAGTGCTCAAAATATTCAACAATAAAGTTCGATGCATGTACCACTTCATCCATAGCAGATCTATGTATTTGAGAAAAAAAAATGCCTAGCAGATCTGAGAAACAGCAGCAGGCCCTCACCTTTCGGATGGGACCACTGGCGTCCTTGACGGAGGAGCTCGGCCTGTGCGGACCTGGAGGCGAGACAATGGCTTGAACGGACAAGGGTCAGCCCCGGCCCGGGTTGCAGAACAGTTGTAGGCCTGCAGAACTCGCCCTGGCGCAGATCTGAGAAGGTTGAGAGAGAGAGAGAGAGGGAGAGAGAGGGCAGCTAGTGCAGGTTGGGAGTCGACCATACGAGCAGTGGTCGCGCGCCTTCAGGATATAGGGCCCTTTTAGGGCGGCGGCGGCGTGGTCGTCGGGGAGGCCCGTCGAGGCAGCGGCCGCGTGGGCGGCGGCGCGCACGGGAGTGGGAGTGGCCCCTCGGGGCGGCGGCGCTGGCAACGGGATCCCCCTCAGGCGGCAGCAGCAGCATGCGACCGGAGGAGGAGGCCGGGCGGCGAAGGCGGCACGCGAGAGAGGTGCCGGCGCACGCGAGAGAGAGAGAGAGAGGGAAGACTTGGGGAGCTAGGGTTGTTTGCACGATAGAAGGGGATAGAAGAGGGCAGGGGATACGCTTATTTGGGCCTGCAGGTTTCCAGCCCAAGTTTTCGGCCAAACAGACGACCCAGGTGCCTCTGAATGGTTGAAGGCAACAGCAAGCAAACTCAAAGAGGAAGTCCTCTGTTTGAACTTGCTGAGACAACAGCAAGCTGCAAGCTGGACTGACTAATTAGAAATTGAACTGCACTCCATTAGTGCAACTGTACTCTAAATCACCTTAGGTCCTTGTTTTGTTCAGATTAGCTTTGCTGCTCGTTTCTCCATCCTCTGGGCTCTTAATGGTATCCAGGCCATCATGATGGAAGATACAGGAACAAAGTGTGCCACAGATTTGTACAAGGCCAACGACCTGCATGATGGAAGATATAGGAACAAAGTGTCAATCCAAAAACAAACTAACTGTCAAGTACAACTAACAGTCAAGTACAGCCTTGCATGGAGAAAATAAAACAGAGCTCAATTCACATTCAGAGCATGTCAACATTTAACCAAAATTCTGAAAAATTACTATTACTATAAAGAAATGCTCACCTCATGTACAGACAATCTCCACAAAACTGCCCTTACAATCTCCACAAAACTGCCCTTGGACAATCTTGCAGTTACAAAACTAGGAGCAACTGAATCGCTATAGCCAGACAAGCACTGAACCTCTGAACCTATAATCAAGAAGTCACCACAGCTCATCCAGTAAGTAGTAGAGTTCATATCTAAGAACCAATAAATGGTATATACGAACCTCTGAACCTGCCAGCAGCAGTTCAGACATTAAGTTCGATGTCACAGTTCATCCAATTTTAATAAAGTTGAAATCACTGAACAACAGTACAATTTCTTGGTGGGCTTCTTTTTTAATTCATTTCAGTAAAAAACTAGGAGCAAAACTACCTAGAAATCTGTATCCTAGAGATGAATTCATTTCTGTAAAAAGGAAGATAAGTCTGAACTAAAACTTCAACAATAGCATCAAAGAAGCACAAATGACTAACTTGCTGATAGCTTTGGCAGCTCCATCCCCACCATGTACATCAAAATATTAAAAGAGCCCAAACTGTCCATCAAAGAAGCACATTGTATACAGCATATCACTAGCATTGTAGCAGTCTGTTGAAGGGAAAAAACTGTCCACACTTGCACTGCATATCAACCAGCCATCATGTTAATTGTAGATGACAAAGAAAAGACAAAAAAGCAACACTAATGAAGGGCTGAAGGCAACAGCAAGCAAACTCATCTGAGAAATGACAGAAAGAAAAAGTAATTTCTAAGTGTACCTTCAACAGATAAGCATTACTTTCTCTTGCGTGCTTGCTGTTTTCGGCGGCCTTTTGCCACGGTGGCTTCTTCTACATGACCTTGTCTTAAGTATGGAGTTTTCTCGGTCTCTAGAATCATAGGGAGGATCCAATAACCAAAAGGAGGTACTTCATCAAATTGATTGTACTCTTCCTCGTCCACAGCATTTTCAACTCCGACAACCCGTTTTTACGGGGGGGAGAACTACAAAGGCGTTTCTTGTTTCTCGTGTCGAGCACATAAAAGACTTGGGAAACCCTGAGCTGCAAGTACGAATGGTTCATCCTTGTACCCAACCTGTTCAAAATCAACGGTGGTGAATCCATATTTGTCCTTCGTGATGCCCCTTGTGCCCTTAACCCAACGGCACCAAAAAATGGGCACCTTGAAGGGCACCTTGACACCAGGATAAGTGAGCTCCCAAATCTCCTCTATCTGACCATAGTATGCATCCTTCTGTATATCAGTGTTGTCAAAAGCATCTACACGAACACCACTATTTTGGTACACGCTTTTCTGGTCTTGAGCCAAGGTGTAAAATGTGTATCCATTTATGTCATATCCTTGATAACTTGTGATTGTGGAACAAAGGGCCTCCCGCTAGGTTCGAAGTCCTTCATCTGCGGGCAGGAGCTCAAATTGCGGATCCGATTTCTGAACCAAATGTTGAATCCGTTCATATGTGCCCTCGCTAGCCAAGCTTTGCTCCGACCTGGATTCTCTCGACGCAGCTGCTCCTTATGCTCATCGATATAAGGAGACACTTACGTTGTGTGTTCCAACACAAGAAAGTGAGCTCGTCGGAAATCATCCGGATCTGGAATAAATGTCTTCTCCCCCAAGAGTCCCTATCCCCGCTAGCCTTCCCTCATGGCGAGACTTATATATGCCGATTGGATTTGTAGGGTCAATGTAACCAAGGCACCCGGTCAATCACCTCCTCGGCCAGAGTAACCCCGGACCATGCTTCCCTCAGGATGAACCCGACTCTTTGTATACCTATTCAAAGTGCTCATGAATCTCTCGTACGGATACATATGATGGAGGAACACAGGACCAAGGTACCTTATTTCCTTAACCAGATGAGCAATGAGATGAATGGATACATCAAAGAATGTTGGTGGGAAATATGCCTCCAAAAGACACATTGTCTCAAAAATGTTCTTCTCAAGATTGTCCAATGACCTCTCATCAAGAACCTTCTGAGATATTGCATTGAAGAAGAAGCATAGGCTCATAATTGTCATTCGGACTTTTTCTGGCAAAATGTTCCTGATCCCAACCACAAGCATTGTTGTGAGCATGACATCACAATCATGAGCCTTCATGGGGAGCATTTTGTTCTCTTTTGCTGCCACAAGTTTCCTGATGTCTGCGGAGTATCCAGAGGGAACTTTCACGCTATGGAAGAAGTCACACAGCTCCTGCTTCTCTTCCCTAGTTAGATTTATAGCAGATAATGGTAGTTGGGCACTAGGGCCCTCCGGATGCAACTCGGGCCTTATATCCAAATCTCCCATATCTTCTCGTGCATTTCTATGGTCCTTGGTCTTTCCCTTACAATTCAAGAGTGTTCCAAGTAAACTTTCACAGACATTCTTTTTCACGTGCATGACATCGATGCTGTGGCGAACTGCTAAGTCTTTCCAATATGGTAGTTCCCATAGAATTGACTTCTTCTTCCATCTCATCTCATTAGAAACTTCTTCCTTGTTAGAAACTTCTTTCTTGCGCTTTCTCTTTCCAAGGGCACTCTTTTTGTTCTTCCCCAATGTAACATTGAGATCCTTTACCTGTTCATAAACATCACGCCCGATTGAAATGCCCCGGGAGCGGATCCTGTTTCAATAGTGCCATCAAACTGGCATGTCATGTGCCGGTAAGGATGGGATCTAGGAAGCAAACGGCGATGTCTTATGTACACCCTCTTCTTTGAATTGTTAAGCCAAAGAGTCTCTGTGTCATCTAAGCATTGAAAGCAATCTTTCTCTCCTTTAGGCGCCACGATAAGCAACGGTGTCCAGGAACATCGGTGATAGTGCTTAACACCATGGCACGTAGCTGGAATGACTCTCGCTTGAAGCCATCATATACCTTAACACCGTCTGACCAGAGCGTCTTGAGCTCATCCACAACCGGCCTCATATACACATCAATGTCATTCCACGGCTGATGCGGACACGAGATCAAAAGCGGCATCATCATGAATTTTCGCTTGTTACACGACCATGGTGGGATGTTATAGATAGAGCGACAACACCGGCCCACGCATTTGTGCGAGCTGCTCATATGACCAAACGGGTTCATGCCATCTGTGCTCATTGCAAAGCGAATGTTCCTTGGCTCATCTTTAAAAAATTTATACTTCGAATCGATGACGCGCCACTGAATAGCATCTGCCGGATGCCGTAGGTAATCATCAATCTTGCGTCCCTCCTTGTGCCAACTCAACGGTGTGCATCCTTGGCGTTACAAATAAACGCTTCAAGCGAGGAATTATAGGAAAGTACCACACCACCTTCCGAGGAGCTCCATGTCTCTTGCCATCATCACCTCCGTCATTTCTTCGTTTGTATCGAGAGATTCCACACTCGGGGCATTCAGTTAGATCAGCGTTATCACCACGGTACAAGATGCGATCATTCTTACAAGCGTGAATTTTCTCGACCTCCAATCCCATAGGGCACACAATCTGCTTGGCCTCATATGTGGTCTTGGGTAACTCATTCCTCTCAGGCAGCATGTCCTCCAATAGATGCAGCAATTCATCGAAGCTCCGATCGATCCGGTGATGTGTTGCCTTCAACGGGAGAAGCTTGAGAGTAGCAAACAACTTTGTATAGTTCTCTTTGCAACTCGATAGAGTGGCATCCTCATATCTGCCACTAGCCTCTTCAACTTCTTCAACTCCGCCTCAAGTATACTCATCAAAGGCCATGGCATCACGCACCATCTCCTCGAGAACCTCTACCTTTTGGACATAATTGGGCGATATCCGCTAGCTTCTCATCACCGAGATCCAGGGCCGCAAAAGGGTCCTTCCTCACTACAAAAGGGTGCTTCCTCATTGTTTCGACCCGGCAATATGAGTTCCATCATCGACGTTGGTTACGAGAGAATCCTTGGTCCATACAACCATCTTGCAAGTCTCGATCATTAACTCCTCCTTCTCCGTGCTTGTTCCAATATCGGTAGTCACCCATGAACCCTCGGATGATCAAATGAGCATGGGGCGATAATGAACTTGAGTACTTGCTTTTCATTCTTACAATCAATGCATGGACACCACATAGTTTTTGTCTTTTGTGCCGATTCGACATATCCACCTCTGCGGTGCTTATGAATGACTTGAGACCATCTAAGTACTCAAAGACAAGTACGATTGCGAAGAGACATCCAGCTTCGATCCTCCATAGTAATGCTAGAAATAAACGCAATTGCATTAGTGAGCGTAAATCAAAACTCTAAAGAAGAGAAGCACAATAAAAAGCATTGCTACTATTCTAAGAAAGCAAGAGAAAGGCTTCAAAAGATGCTTCAATTAAGCATTGTAGATAAAGCGCTTGATATCAGTAGCATGCTCAGCTATCGATATGGCACCAACATATATAACAGCACACCGGTGTCTATTTTGCAAGGAAATTTTCAAAACCAGAGCTGTTGAAATTTTAACAATGCCTCACGACATCATGTCCAATCCATCCAGGACATAAATAGTCCAAAAAGACTAAATTTTAGACACTAATTTCTTACCCATTGCTTCATAAATAAGCTCAGTAAATTGTTAAATTTAACATATGTCTAGGTAAAGAACCAGAAATGTAAATTTCTACTCTATCCAAATATTAAAGGCATCCAAGGTTTGTGAACTCACTAGAACGTTCCTAGAGAATGTCTTTGTGCATTATTAACCTTAAAAATTACAATTCAGTAGGTTTCCAATAATAAGCGGTAGCAACCGGGAAATGATTTCTATCTGTACACTGGTTCGGTTTCTTAGCCCAGTCTAAAAAACTCTAATTCTTATGCCCGATAGTATATACTTTATAAAGCAAATCCTCAAAATGACACTTGATATCAATCTCAGGCTAAATAACTAATAAATTTACCATCACAAAAGGCACATTCAGTAGGCCACTACTGCTACTTGAGTCTTGAATATACAAATACAATTGTGAATATGACACTATTACCTCACTGGATTGGAGACAACAATAGTATTGCAGCCTTCTCTAAATCACTGTGTTGCAGGGCCTTCAAGAGGGCATGTCATCCCTTCTTCTAGATTCAGTGCACCCCTGCTTTGGCATTGGAGATGAGGCGGCGCCAAGGTGGCAGTGGCTGTTAGAATTTGGAGGTCTTTGGGGTGTAGAGTCATGCCAATTGGGGCAGCAGGTGTCGAGCTAGGGCTGGGGCTGCGCCCGGACGGAGCTGCAGGTCCTGCAGTGATGGGCTGCGGCCGCACCGAGGTGGGCGGCGGCGGTTGTCGTGGCCGCACCGAGGCAGGACCAGCACAAAAAAAAAAAAAAAACGATATTCAGCTGCATTTACCTTTGAACCAAAGACAAAAAAAAAAAAAAACGATATTCATTTGCATTTACCTTTGAACAAAATAAGGAGAGCTACCTTTCCATCCACAACATGTATGTGCTGGTCCAGTCTGCTCTTACAAATTTAGATCCACAGTGGCACAGCCTATAGCATTGAAATGCAAAAATGTTGAACTAAGCAATTTGACAAGTGCATATAAAAAGAATAGAAATCACCATTTTGGAGCAACATATCAGTCTTATATAGAAAAGAAATAATAATAGTAATAGAGCTCAAAACTAATAAATATCGAGCTAAGAACCAATAAGTGGTATATATGAACATCTGAACCTGCCAACAATAGTTCAAAAATTCAGTTTGATGTTACAGTTCATCCAATTTTAATAAATTTGAAATCACTGATCAACAGTTAGTAAATTCTCTATATTTAGTACTAGGGAGTTTCAACCAAACAGAGGAGGGGGGAAACTAAGAAGAGGTGCATACCTCAGCTTGCAAGGTGCATAGCGGGAAGGAAATCCAGAGGGGGGGCTGGTGGGAAGGCAAGATGGAGCAGCAAAGTGCTAGGTCCTAGCGGTTGCCGGAGAGCGGACAAAGAATCGGGCAGGCGATGGGCTTCATTCAAGGCGAGGACGGGGTAGGGACCTACAGGTGTCGAGGTGGGCGGCGACCGACCGGAGCTGGAGGTGACGACCGAGGTACGTGAGTGATGCTGGCCGGGTACGGCGCGATGCCGGCCAGGGGGCAGCAAGTCTTGGGGCTAGGGGGCTGCCACCGCCGGAGTTGCGAGTTGAGATGGGCGGCAAAGAAGAAAGAGATGGGCGGCAAGAACAGACATGGGCGGCAGCGGCGAACAAACGCGTAAACAAACGCGTGAGACAGACGACCTGATCTGATAAACCAAATAAACAAATAATATTTTCCGGCCAGATAATCAATGACGCGTTTTGTCAAGACGCTGCGGATCGATATGCCTTCGTATCAGTGACGCGTCCAGATAAAACGCGTCACATTACTTATCAGTGACGCGTTTTGTTAAGACGCGTCACTGATATGACTTCGTATCAGTGACGCGTATTGTTAACTCGCATCACAATCGTTATCGTGACGCGTATTGTTAACCCTGCGTCGTCGATATAGTATTATTAGTGACGCGTCTTGTTGGCAACAAGTAATCAGTGGCGCGTATTATTAACCCGCGTCACTGTTATTATTTTAGTGACGCGTTTATTTTTTATGTCACTAATTGAGGCGTCACTGATAAGCTTTTTTGGCATAGTGCGTGGACGCTGCGCCACCGGGTGGAGGTGCCGCTCGCCTACTTTGGAAGGAGCGCCGACACCGCACGCCATGCTGTGTCCGTGTCCGTGTCCGTCGGAGGCGGTGCCGCCGCCGCCGCCGTGCTCATTGGAGATCCCTATTTCCATGTGTTCAGGTTGTGCCATCTCAAGGACAAGGAGAAGAGCAGCAGCCATATATTCTTGGGCCCTGGCACGCTGCCCACGTTCCTGCTCTTCAGGGAGAGCTGCGTGTCGCACGCCTTCTTTGACTCGCCGCGCAGCCCAGGTGTCGCCTATATAAAGTTCCTCTACCAGGGACAGCTGGGAGATTGAGATTTTTGTTTTTTGAAAATGCGAATTTGTAATAACTTTTTTTTTTGAATCATGGGATTTCATTACTATGTACTCCAGCTAAATTGCTGGCCACCAAAGCCTCGACATCATGAGGCACCTCATCCCTCCCAAGTGATCATAGTCTCACTAGGTGTTGACGCTAAATCGGTCACACACCACAAAGAGCTAGAACGCTCGGATCGCAACGGATCGTAGACGGGCTGAAGATCAGCCTGGCCGACTCTCTCATGTCGGCCGTCGTCTAAAAGTGTGTTCGCACACGAACACTTCACCTGGTGCCTCCAACGATGAGCGCGATACGCAAGACACGTCGTCGGAGGAGCCTCGCCGGAAGCGCGATACGCAAGACAGCTGACGAGGTCTCTTGATACCCGAAACCCCACACGCCCGGGAGGGACCCCGTCGGGGCGTGCAGCAGCTATGGGCTGCCCTAGCCGGCCTAACCGCTCTAGAGCTTCGTCGTCGTTGAACCAAAAGCCATTAGCAGCAACGAAGAACGAAAAGCAATAATAGATTGGGAAAGTGAGATAAAAGATAAAAGATAGATGTTGTATTGATAGATCGATTGTGGTTATTCAATCGGCCGTCACCCTTTATATTTATAGGGCGGCTGGTCTTTCCTATTCCCGGATACATATTGTACATTGCCGTATACATATTGAACCCTATACTACGTCAATCTCAGATGGCGCAATAATCCTGATCCAACACATGTAAAGCAACTATGTACGTGTATGTATACATATATCCTATCCTCCCTTTCCTTTCTAATATGTACGTATACCCTTGCATGGGCTTTCCTTACTCCATGCATTACCACCAGCAAATAGTAATCGTGCTACGCCTGGAGTCCGACTCCTCTCCATTATCCTTTTCTTTAGCTCACGGAAACAACGGAGAATAGCAAGACCTGCAGACAGGATAGCAGGACGTGCAGCTCCTGGACTTCTAATTGATTAATCCACCATCTCCATACAATGCTAGCTGGCCACGTATATAACCTCATGCTTGTCTCTTTCTATGTGGATAAAATCATCAATTCCTCACCATTAAGCTTCAATCTTCATAAGATGATCCATTGCCATAGCACTCTCTACTTTGGGACAATTTTGAGTGTGAACACTAGGATTTCTACAGCCCAAGGCACAGCACAAGCATGCGCAACTTGATTACAAACACGGTTGCAAACTAAGATAGAAAAGAAGCTAAACTCCGAGTACAGCAAATGCTTGACTTCAGTAATGACACCTCCCATAGTTGACAGGCTGTAGTCCTCGGATTGCAGAGCATTCCTGACCATGGTGGCATCAGTTTCAACCTGCAGGTGAGTAATGCCAAGGTTGGCAGCCGCTCTGACGCCTGCTAGGACTCCCAACGTCTCAGCTTGGAAGGCGTCTTGGAGAAAATCCTCCCTCCCTGCACCTGCGCGCACAACCTGACCACTGTCAGTTCTGATGACGAAGCCCCATCCACCGGACTTCTCCTTACTCAAGAAAGCACGCTTGTTAGTTTTGTTGCACGGGATGTCTTGCCGGCACAGCACCTTGAGCCGCTGCCATCCTGTCCAAACGTCCCGGCGACCCGGAAGCGTCGCCGCCGTCGCCGTCGCGCGACATTTCTGTCCGCTTCAAAGCAGTTGCCCCAAAATCGAGTAGAGGGGAAGCGGGTCCTGGAGAGGCGGAGAAGCGCCGCTGGGGGAAGACGGGGTTATATAGAGGAAGGCTGGGGCCGAGAGCGGGAGGGAACTGAGTCGGTTGGTTAGTTAATTGGAATTGTGAATTGAGTCGAGCAACGCCTGGTAGGCTGTGATGGAAGCAGCAGGAATAGGTTCTGGCCCTTTTGGAATTATATAAGCTTAAACCCAGCACCATTACCAAGACAGTTAGTAAACAGCAACCTCTGAAAGGCAAGGCCAGCCTGCTTCAGTGATCGGGTGCTTCCACATTCCGCACCATCAGATGATGTTGATGAGGTAGATAGATTCAACATAATCCGCTTGTCCTGTCCTTCAGTCCTTAACACGAGTGCTGCATGCGCCAACGCTATAGGGATTCCAATTGGGGTCAGGCTGTCATCAAAGTCCCATTTTCAGATCCCATGGGGTTTTCAGAGTCCATGCTTCAGTGTAATCATCTTGCAGCCCAACTTCTCTATGACCCTATTCTTGTGAAGCTATGCATGTATGCTTAATTTCAACCCAACCGAGATCATATATCTGTCTTATCAGGCTGAGGATCAGTGCTTTACTTGTGTCAATCTTGCCATATTTCTCCTGCTTGAGCTTGAACATGTCGGGCATCTTTGCTTTCTGAATGTCATCAGCAGCTACTGTTCAGAAGAAGATGTGTTTCTGACAGAATTAGAATTCTTCACAGCAGCTTCCTTATTTGGATTCTCCCTCCTCCTTTTGGTTTGGATTTTTGTCTGCACAGCACTCCTTCCATCTGTTTCTGCTCTCATTAGCTCCATCAGTCAAGGCACACACCTCCAGGGTAATATCAACTTCAGATTTTCCAAGAGTAATCACGGAGAATTAAATCGGGAGAATCCAAACCCCGAATCAGAAAACTGGAGGAACCCTGAGATCTGACATCCACCCACCCAACCGTCAACGAACGAAGCAGCAGCAGCAGCAGCAAATTGACAGAAGCGCTTCTCTGCACACCCTCGCGGCTGGGGCAGATTAGCGCGACGAAGAAGGCGTCGGGTTGCCTCGCCGCGCGGTGGCCGGGAGAGCTAGCTCGGAGCGGGGGGCGGCCGTCCGGCCGAGGCGAGGAGGTCTGCGGCTCTGCGCTGCAACTGCCGAACTGCGAGCAAACGAGCGGGACGAGGGTTCAAAAAAAAAAAAAGGGGCGGGTCGGCGGTTGTTTGGAGAAACCAGGAGACTTACTGGGGCGTAACCGAGCCGGAGCCGGAGCGGGAGGAGGAGGCCTCGACGCCGACCTCGCGAGATGAGAGAGGCCCACCGCGGCGCCGCGCTCGCCTCGCGCCGCGGGAGAACGGCAGCTGCCAGCTGCGATCACGCGCGCAGTGGGTTCTCGGTTGAGGAAGGGGAGGATTTGGTTGGGCCCCAACGGTTCTGGGCCGGAAGCTAGTCATTCATTCACCACAGACGGTCCAAGCTCATTCGGCTATGCAATTGGACCATGCGGTGATGCGGGTGCACCGTGCACCGGGCACCGCATCAGGCTTGGGCCTCCCGGGGTGAATGAATGACTAGCTTCCGGCCCAGATCTCCTGGGGCCCAACCCAATCCAGCCGCCCATCGAGCGACATGCAGCCCAGACAAAAGTAAAAAAATGATAAAGACCCTGTCTCGAGCTTTTTCTGTTTCTGTATCTCTTCTTACGGAGTATATGGTTATTTATTAAGGAGCTTCTGAGCATGTGTGGAACTGAAAATGTAACAAAAGGTTCATATGTAATCAGACGGCCTATCGAGCTTTCCTGTTTCTGCAGTGATGAGAGCTAGCTTTTCTGCCTGGACACAGTACAAAATGTTGTTTCATAGATCAGAGGCTGCAACGGCATTTTCTTTTTTATTAACAACAAACATCAGACAACGTACCATTACATATAGTCACTCCTTGCCAGTAGCACGGCAAACACATATACCAGTAAATTAGGACAATGGCAACAAAAGCCACACATGCCAAGAAAGCACTGGAGAGTAAGAGAGCAGCATCAAGTGTTACAAGCTATCAAACCGAACCTCCCGCTAATTTGCAAAAAACACACAAAATATATGCTATTACCAAACCCATTGTGCATACCCAAAAACTGTTCTTTTAGCGAGATCGGCTGAGGCCAAGAGATGAGCTGAGCCACTTGCAAAGATCGTCCATTTCTTCAGGGATTGTATAATGGCCCAACCTGTGTCATGACAAGTCATTAAATCAATCTGGTTGTCTGGAGGGAGAGGAAATTGAAACTCTCATATGTAGCGTATGCATGCATCTGTACCCATTGTAGGGCTTGAAAGTCAGAAATGAGAATCCTGAGTTCCTCAGAATCTCAGCTGATCTCTCGCCGTTCCTGTAGACGACAACTTCATCCACTGCAAAAACACATGAGAGTTAGGGGAAAATAAACTTATTGTCTAGTGCTAGTATGTACTGAATTTCTGGGGTTTTTGAATCAACGTCGTCGTCACCTTTTCCATGACCAAGCAGGATGGGCAAGGAGGCAGCCCTTCTTACAGAAATATGTGAAGTCTCCATCTTGCTCCTCAGAGTCCTGCAAATATCAAGAGTTAACATTAGGATCCTTGAAAAGCACTAATAACGTAGCAAGTTTTATGACACAGAAGATATGAGAGGATGTCAAAGTTAGACCTTGAGCAAGGAAGCCAGCCACTCAAACTGATGACTGCGTTGAGTGTGATTGGATAGGGAATGCCACTTGTGAATTTGCCATGAGCATAGCATGCTGCTGAGTGGAGGGCAACAGCAGCACCCATGCTGAAACCGCCGATCCCAAGCTTCACTGCTCACATGTGGAAAACATCAATGGAATGAACAAAAGAGAGCAACTCTCTATGAACTTTGTGTATAAAAATCATAATTCTGCACATGTGTACTGATGTACTGATGAATATTTTAATGAGATATATGAACTTATAGCTAGTTAGCTTATCAACTAACATATATATACATTCCTATCAACAGCAAAGTTAATATCATGACGCTTAGTACCATCAGACGGCTCAGATGACAGAAGATTTGCAATGTGTGCAGCTGAAGCATCCAGTCCCTCAATGTCATCACGGCCATCCATAGATGTGTCCTCAACGTCAAACCCTGTTTCAGTTCCCGAAGATAGGGATCAAATGTCGTCCAGGCTTTAGAGTTCACTAGTTCAGAGAAACGGTGATACTGTTATGTTGAAGTATGTAACTTCAGTTTCCATGAAAGGAACTCACATGCAGTACAAGGGAATCCACCAAAAGCAGCGACAGGCCGGGTTGCAGCAGTGGGGCATATCCACTTGATCTACATGAACAGCTTCAACATAAATAAGCTTCTTTGTAGTAAGAACAGCTGCCTTATATGCCCAAGCTACTGAGCAAGATAAGCTGCACTGTTCTGAAGATGTTTTTACAAATACTGAAAATGTTGTATGATGGTTCAGGAATAAGACAAGGTGTATCCATATCTATTGAGGCGTGCCCCAAGTACAAAGCATCAGTGCTTACATTTGGTAGAGGAAGAGAATCCAGGAGCTGGGACCAGCTGGAAAAAATGCAGAATGATTAAAAGAAGGAAAAGGAAATCAATCAGTTCGCTATGTCAAGAAAGCATGGCAGCAGAAACTGGTAAAGATATTCCATTCCAGGTCATCTCAAATTTTGTAGATCGCAACATATTATATAAAGCATCACATGTTGTCTGAAGTACCGGCAACACAAAAGATGTGCAGATTAGAGAAAAGAACATTTGGAACTAAAGAATGACACACGAAACACTTAAAGAGGAATAACTCAGTACTGAGCCAATTTTTTCATGGCAAGTTGAAGAGGTAGCCTTCATTTCCTAGATTATCTTGAGAGACTAAACAATTAGCTAAATAATAATAATGCATTCAAGCAGCCCAGATGTTGATGCTCACTTTTTCCATTGTGGTATCAGAAAACTAATTGTAAGTGGGTAAAGAACATCTGAAGCTAACCTGGACAAATACACAAACTCAAAAAGGACTCTTAAAATGTGTTGTACTAAACTAAAAGTAATCTTTAGCCTTACTGTCAGTTGATTTTCTCCAAAACTCATAGCTGTTAAAAAGTCTTATAGTGGATCACAAGAACAAGATACTGCAATTTGTACCCTAACTACCTTGTTATAAAATACGGTGTTCTTTACATAGTTTGTGCAGACATGGAACTGTGCAGACATGGAACTGTAAATTAGGACTTTGCCTGATAGAAACTTATAACTATGCAACATACATATGCTATTAGCCAACTTTATGTAGTATTTAATAGGACCTTACTGCTTCGTTATAAAATATGGTGCTCTTTACTTTACATAATTTGTGCAGACAGAAAACTGTAATTAGGACTTTGACTGTTATAAACTTATAATTACGCAGCATAATATGCTATTAGCCAACTTTATGTGTTGTTAGCCCGCATAAAAAAGTATTTGACATTTCTATCTTTTCTGAATGGAAAGTGGCAAAGCATTATCAGCGTCCTTAATGTCACAGAAGATGGTTAGGTGTGCAACAGGTATGAGAAAATATGTACTTTGAGCGAAGCAATACTAGGAATGTATGCATTCACAGACAGACAAAAAGGAGGCACTTGAATCATCTAGCAAAACTGCAAAAGGATCAAAGAGAATAAAGTGTTTTAGATTGACACTGCAACTATCTAGTTCTCTCCTCTCTTGATTGACAAGTGTAGTTTGCATTCATGTGGCAGTTTCATGAGATAGCACGCATGGAGGATCATCATATGAATATAACCAAAGTTTAAGAAAAAAATAGTAGGCATGAGCCTAGCAATAAGCGGGTACCTAGCACCATTGTCACCTAGACCATGGAGCCACACAATGGTGGCTAAGTGTCTTCCCTTTGGCCTCACCACATATGTCCTCCCATAGTCGACTCTCCTACTGCTTCGTCCACCTGAATGATTGATCATCCATGCAGGATAATGTATTGGCATAAATGGTAGATCAGAGGATTAGGCTAATGGAGAAATGGACTAGACAGTTTACCAGAAGAGCTGCTGCCATAATAGCTCATTGTTTGATCTCCTCTACAGTTCTTTCAAGAAGGTGCACTATGCGCTGAATACCAATGCTTCTGAGCTTGGCTACTCCTTGTAAGCTCTGAAGGTTTGGGATTTTGTGAAGTGCAAAACCCAGTTGGCCTCTATTTATAGTGAAAACCTGTAGAGGGGAATATATGTCGAAAGATTCCATGAATCTGCCTTGCATGGCAGTGCGGTTTGTCACACCTTGTGCTGTCGTAGAGGAGAATCTGGATTCTGAAAATCTTATGGGAGGAAAAGGATAGAAGATTATTTTTTCCTCTCTAAGTGAAGAATCCTGCACGCAGAGAGTTGCACATAGAGATACATATTGAGGGTGGCAATGGCACTTTGTCATTTCATGCAAATGCATTTGGCACACAGGTTACTAGGCCGCATCTCTGACAGTGGAGACCTAATATATATATGTTCTCTTCTCCTTTTTCTCTATTGTGCAGCCAATAAACATTTCTCTGCTGCATGATGCATGGAGTATTAATGCGCACTTCCTTCTGCCAACAAATCCATGCAACTCCCTATGTGACAAACTCGTAACAAATTTGCAAGGAATAAGCATGAGTCAACTTATTTTCTAGACATGAACTTTTACTTTTGACATCACTGCTAGCAGTTTCTGTTAGATGAAACTGCCAAAAAGAAAAAAAAAAAAAAAAACTTTGCTGGAAGCATTACTCGCCCACAGACCCACAGAAAACCACTTGGTGGCAGATTTTCACACAGAAAACAATAATGAAATGATATTCTACCGCAACTTGCAATTGATATACCATCTGGATACAGTAAAGAATTCAGAAACGATGATTATATTGCAAGACATATCTATCAAGCCTCAGTAGCGAATCAGCATGGATATGGGAACCAAATCAGGCAGAAATGCAAAGCCCACTTGCAACATATACGTGGCTACACTCTTCATGATGGTACATGTACCTGCAGAAGTACACCAATATAAGAGGCTAAGAGCTTAACATGAAGTACTTCTACTACACTGAGCATAACTGTAAAATTAATCTCTTGAATTCACTCTAAGGTTTTGTAACAAAGTAACTATGCAAACCATCCAATTCTTTCTAGCTCTCAATATTTTCCAAAGATGAATTTCTTCCAGATTGCAAAAACTCTCAAACTTAATACCATTCTTATGTCAAAGCTAGATCTTGTTTAAGATAATTGGGTATTAGTTGACAAGACATCAACAATATTTTTATCCCTGTCAAGGTATTTTCTACAATTGACTTCATCTACTCTAGGTTTGCATGCCATGAAAGGTGTTCACCTTTGCAAATATTCCTATTGCTTTTGCAAATGCAGAGCAGTTGATTCTTTCTCAACGATGCAAATTTTAAGAGGTGAATAAAAATTAAAAAAGTTAAATATAAACTGATGTCTATGAAAAATATGGCATTTTTTCCAGGAAAAATGATAATCTGGTAGAAAAAAAAAAAAAAGGTCTGGATCTTTTTCCTTTTTCTTTTGGGTGTGCCAGACCCACAACATACAACAAGAATCATATTCCATTCTCCTTTTCATTTTCTAATGATTGAGGTGGGCAGTATGGGAGGCAGCTCAAGCCAAAATATGTGAGCTGTGTGTGATTTTGTCCCTACAATAGCATCATAGGTTTCAGTTTAGATGGTGCTAGATGAAGCTACTTCACCATAAATCACCTGATCTAACTTTTTCACGCTAGAAATTATAGGCATCATTGTGTTATATGCCCTGGTACTAGAAGCATGCATATTCGTCCCTATGCATATTGCACATGTTCCTGCAAAAAGTGTTTTTTCTATAAAATCAGAAAAAGGTCCTCAAAAAGCAAACCTGTACAAAATATCAGATTTGTCGTTACTCAAAACCTAAAAGCATACAGTTTGGGAAGATACAAAAACAGGAAAACTATAGGTTGTTTAAATGTTTTCACTCCATGCTTAATAAAGATCTATATATCAGCAGGATGACACAATTATGTACACCTTCGATTCCAGAGGGAATACTTGTGACTGTAGCTTCTTTGCAAGCAAGTTTCTGATTGCATATGCAGTTAGGTACAGTTTCCATATTCAGCTCCCACTAAGGCCAGATCACTGAATAATTTTAAAAGGTAAAGAATACTCACTGTAAGAAGTCCACATCAAGGCTCAACAGAAGTCAACTTCCAAAATGCAAGAGGGAATGTGTAGCCGCCATTATCTGAAGAATTATGCCTTCAGAAGTAAATGGGAGAATTATGCAGGCTCCTTATTGCATGGCTTGATCTCAAATCTGAAGTAGCATCTCCTTCTTCGCTTTCTATTTCATACTGTTATTTATGCATATAGATTACTTGCCCTTTTTGTGTTTGTAGTTCTTTTAATGTACACGTTGTTCTACCATTCAGTTTTAATCTTCGGACTTCTGAAAAGTTTTTGGAAAGGTGGAAGGTAAGAAGTGAAAGGCAATCTTGCCTCAGCATGCAGAATTTATCCCTTTGATCAACCTCATAATTCATGGGTGAAAATAGGAAAATGCTGAAAGTTGCAGCGTGCATAAGGGCCGTGGAAATATTGTAAACTTTGTCAATTATAGCCTCTGTCATAGTAAAACTTAAACAAAATTTGTTAATGCTCAGTTTTCATCAGTGTTAACTGTTAACCATAGTGTTGTGTCCTCACAAGGAAAGGAAAAGAGAAAACTATAGCAACCAGATCCAAACTAGCAGTATCACCGCCAAGCGGACGTGACTAATGAGTGAACATGTAGCTTTGAGAGTAGATATGTGGTTACTACAGCTTGGCAAAAGGAACAGTGCTGTTTCTTGGTGCATTGCACCCGCAGAGGAAGATAGAATAGAACAGAACAGAACAGAATAGAATAATTGTCATTGAGCAATCACGTCCTATTCTGTTCTGTTGAGGGGAACTATATGTGTGCATATATCCATGAGTATGACAAGTTCAGCATCTAAATAAAAGGGAAACTCATCACATTTCCAACTTGAGCCTCTACTGTAAACTTAGCGATCTGAAATAAGCCTGTGATAACCGATAGCTCCTCCATGAAACAATGAGACTAAGAGTGCAGGCCAAGCTGAAAGGGAATACGTCACGTCTCACATCATTCCATCCATAAAGGTGTGCAGTGCAAGATGCTGAAGGAATGTCATGTGCTCTAGACACTCTGCTTTCCAGGCAGGAAATTCCAGCTATCCGCTGTTACTCTGAAAGGCTGAATCCGTAAAAGTTAAAATATATGAAAACATGCCAAAGTTCGCTAGGAGTGGAAGAATCAAGATATTATCTTTTTGATGTGGTCTACACTACGTAGAGCTGCTAGAGCGTAAAGCATCGGCGTATAGATACCAAGGTCAGAGCAGTTCTAAGGGTTTGCCAAAATTCACTTGGCAAATCTTATGATTTGGCAACTCTCTAAAATATATAATAAGTGAAAAAAGAGTCTCTCTCTAATAGTTTGGTACAATCCACTTGCCAAATACAGATCAAACTTACATCGGGAACCCCGAGAGGTAAAACAAAATTATGTTTATATTCTACCACCTCTTGAAAACTTACATCAGGAACCCTGAAACAGAAACAAAATTGTTTTTCACCCTTCCACCTCTTCTAAAAGCTCGATGGCAAGTCGCGTCCGCGCGCGGATATATCCGCGTGCGGGAGGAAAGAATAGCAGGGATAAATGAGGAGTTGATTTGAGGAGTTATTGGAGAGGGTTTTTTATGATTTTGCCAAAAAATAAGGATAGTAAGTTGAAATACCAAATTGTTGGAGATGCTCAGTGCAGAGAAGAGCATCAAACAGACGGTTGATACATTTGGCAAGAACCACATTTCCTTGTATAATCTGCGTAGGTTACCATGGCAAAGAGGAAGCATCTGTGTAGCTCAGAGATTAAACGGATGGGATGTGGACGTCACTGTCTTCACAGATCAGATCATTGCTGATAACGATTCGTCATGATATTGTTAGTTATAAAATGCAAGGACAAAACATATAACAGATTAACGCAAAAGTCAGAGCATTCGAAAACTGGTAACAAAATAAAAATATGGAAAAGAGCCAATGAAACTCGGGACAATTTCCCACCCAACCGTTGTCGCTGAGGCCTTTTGTCGAGCAAGTGGCGTGCGCTACGTTTCTTGGCTGTTGTTGGCTGGTCGAGCAGCCCGGTCTGCTTACCAGTTACCACCATGGCAGAGCCAGAGATCCTTTGTGTGCTCGCAACGACCCTGCTAACTTCATTTCACTGCTGCCGGCTGCTCTGATCTGCGTGGTCCGCGCCGCGGGTGCCACATGGTTGCCTGCTGGCTGGTGCCCTGGTTGGAAGCCCTCAGCCCGCGGTTGGCCACATAGAAGAACATGTAATAGTTGTAATCCCTTATCGACTAAATAAGTGAATTAAATGGTCTTTTAATACTTTAATCAAGTTTGTTTGATCCTATTTAGACCATTTAGATAGTTTTTAACATTTTAAATGGCCCAACTATTTAGGGCCTAACCTACACGACCATTTAGCCACTTTTCATGCCGTATAAGCGTTCCTACACAGTGGCTTGCCATGTCCGTTTAATCAGTTGTTATCACGTTTAATCACCATTAAGTCCCTTATATAATCATTTAGCTCAAATAAATAGCTAAACGATAGGTGTCCGTTTAGTCTGTTTAAATGTTTAGGCCAACGTTGATTTAAATACTGTTTAAATGAACTAAATGACCTGTAGCCATATGCATAAGTTAAACTTAGAGGTTGTTTGGTTACAGGCTTACAGCCTGGCAGTCAGCTCCATAGATGGCCATCGGGCCGTGCCGGCCTGGCCCGGCACGGCGTGCCGTGCCGTGCCGCGCGCCTGCACCGTGCAGCGCCGTGCCGTCGTGCCCGGCCGGGCCGTGCCAGCGCCGTGCCGTGCAGCGCCCGTCGGCCCAGCACGGCACGGTGGGCCGTCGTGCCGGGGCGGGCGGCGGCGGCGTGCCGCCGTGCCGAGCACGAACCCGTGGCGGGCGCTCGCTCCCGCGAGGTGCCGCCGCCGACCGGGGAGGACGCCGCCCGGAGGAGATGGGGGAGGCCGCCGCGCCGCCACCGCGCTTCAGCCGGCCGGGGAAGCGCCGCCGCCGCGCAGAGGAGATGGGGAGGCCGCCACCGCGGCTTGAGGCCGCCAGCGCCGCCACCGCGCTTCGAGCGCGGCCCGGGAGGGCGCCGCGCCGAGGAGATGGGGAGGCCACCGCCGCGCTTGAGGCCGCCAAGGCTGCCGCCACCGCGCCGCGCTGCCCAAGTGGCGGCCAAGGCCGGAGGAGATGGGGAGGGCGCCGCCGCACGCTTGAGGCCGCCATGATGGCGTCCCGGGCGCAGGGCGGAGTCGCGGAGAAGAGGAGAGGAGGAGCATTTGCGGGCAGGCGTGGGCGTGCGGGCGGAGAAGAGGAGAGGATAAGGAGGCCGGCTTGGGCTTTAGTGCGGGCCACCGTCGTGGCTCGCATTGGACCGGCCGCGCCCGGCCGTGCCGCTGCGGCTCGGGTGGCGGCCCAGGCACGGCCTGCTCCTTCGGGCCGTGCCGCCCGTGGCCCGATGAAGCCGTGCCGGGCCGGGCTCGTGCCGGGCCGCGGCCCACGGGCTGCATGGCCATATATAGTCAGCTCAGAAGCCAGGCAATAATTATGCCAAAAGAAAAACGAATGCCAGGCCAGACAGCTTCTCAGATCATGAACCAAACAACCCTGGCCCTTTGAATTGTCGAAATTTTTATTTTCTGCATTGTTTTCTATAAAAAATAAACTGATTTCTGTTTTCTATATTTTTCTATAAAAATAAACTGATTTCTTTGAAATTCTGATTTCTTTTCGTCGTGTCTTGATTTCTTTTTCGTCGTGTCTTTTTTAGGTTCTCCTTGCAACTTTTAACCTCCTCACTGTGCACAGTAGTGTATTGTAAATTTGACCATCTATTAGTCAAATATATGCATATTTGTACTTTTATAGGTCAAAACTCAAAAGAAAATATTAACATGCTGGTCAACAATACTTTGACGTTAGGAAGAATAATTTGACTGAAACAAAAAAATGTTTGAGAGAAATTAATGGTCGTAATTCTCAAGACTTCCATACCCTAAAACGCCTTATATTGAAAGAAATGAAAGGTAGTAAATTATACAGGTGAAATAAGCAAGGCTTTGGCCATGAGACTCCGGGCTTCTGGCTGAGGTAATCCTAAGGGGGCGGGCGATTAGAGGCTTTGTTTAGTGGTTTCAGCCGGGTCCAGCTACTCCGTTGTAGTAAGACAGATTTATCTTTTCTCAAAATGAACTAGAGACTGATGAGGACGGGTATTTTTTGTTCACCGACACTGGCTCCTCCATTCGCTAAGTAATTTTGGGCTGAACGTGCCAAACAGACCCTAACAATGACGGGACAACATTGAATCAACATATAACATACATCGAATCAGCGCTTGCCAAATGTAAGTAAGTTGGTTCCCAACCTGGTAGCTACATTAACAATCACATATTGCGGGCGTCTAAGCGCCAACTGGTTAACAGATTGCGCGCGTCTAAGCGCCAACTAGTTAAACAAGCTATCCAATAGCTATCTAACTATATATACACAACTACAACCATGGGCCAGAATATCCATCACAGAACTAGAACTATCCTTTCTGCGTTAGCATCTGCCTGCACTGCACAAGAGGAAAAGGTGGAACAGTGTCAGCACCAACCAACATGGCAACAGCGTGCTTGAGGATGCTAAAGTAGAAAGAGGCACATACCATCAATACACAGCAGCCTCAGCTGGCGTTGTGCGTCTGGTCATGCTCAATGAAGTCCAATGCCTGCTCCTTGGACACCACGTTGATATTGCTCACCCTGTTCTTGTGTGTCACACCATATATCTTATCAGCAACTTTGACAATCTCTGGCCGGAATGTGGTGGCGATGAATTGAGTGTCAGCCATGTCAGCTAGACGGCGGATCATATCTGGAATGGAACTTAAGGAAAGCAGCAGCAGAGCTTCTATCATTTCAAGTAAACACGAGAGGCATTGATCATGCGCATAGCTAGACACTAGAACATGCACCAGAAACACAGAAATATCTCGGGACCACGATGAGAAGCAGACCATCTATAAAGATGATAAATAATACAATGAAGGAAAGAAAAAGGATACTTCCAACTGCTGTTCGGTACTGTGGGTCCAGAGCAGCATCAATCTCATCGAACAGATAAAATGGAGCTGGATCACATCGTTGGATAGCAAAAATCAGTGTTAATGCAACCACCGTCTTCTGTCCGCCTGACAATTGTTTCATAGACTGAGTTTCTCCCTTGCCAGTAAAGGAAACCTGAATTATGAGCACCCTTAGATATAAATATAATGAAAATAAAACATAAACTGAAAAGGCACCAGAATCAACCAAAAGGAGTATAACTTCAGAATTGTTTAACACCATGTTGAATTATGAGACTGTTACTGAAGTGTGCCCATACATATGCACCGCATGCAAATAAGACTTGCCTTGACTTTCACGCCGATATACTTCTCTATTCTCCCTTCAGGGCCTGGGTCACGAGGTCCATCCTCATCATCATCATCATCATCAACTGCATCCCCATCCTAGCAGAAAGGAGTGCATAAACATTAGAAAATCAGAGCAAACTCACTCTTGAAACAGCATATATGCGGGTGAAGGGAAAATTTTAGGGAACTCCAGGCAATTCATTAATTAATATAGCTCTAAAACACCATTAGAAACAAGGTAAACATGTGCGATTGCCATTGCATCAAAGGAACAGGAAGTGTTCTCTCAGCTTCAACAAACCATTAGAAGCTCAACTAGGTGGGTGGGAGGTGTGGTCATGCACCTAACCACCCAGGTTCAAGTCCTCTCTCAGCTAGAATTTGGGTGCCTATTTCTATTCTTAATGAAAAACCACCTAGTTCCTCCTAGGTTGGATATCTTTTTTATTGCATCAAAGGAACAACCACAATAAAACTGAAAATCAGACCAATATCCTATAGGTGACAGGCAAAAATGAGATCACAATCAAGAGTAAAAACAGTATAGCGAGATTAAAAAGGTCAGTGAGTAGAAGCAGGGGAAAAGGGTGAGGGTACCTTTTTTTTCTTCATCATAACCAAATATCCATGACCACCTTGCACCAGCTCAGAGAACACTTCACGGAAGTGCCTTGCAACCCCTTTAAATGTCCGCTCAATTGATTCATCCTTCCTTTGGTCTAAAACCCGTATGAGTTCCATAATTTTCTGCAACACAGATCAGTAGTCTTTCAGATTCTCGCTTTTAGGACATTCAGAACTCAGATAGGAGCATCAAGTAGGCTAACTGAAATAAAAACATTAATACTAATATCAACAAACCTCGTCACCAGCATCAAGTTCAGCTCGCCTTCTCTGCAGTTGTTCACGTTGTTCTGTGAAGTTCACATATTGGTCAAGAGCTTTTTGGTTCACATGGCTAAACTGCTTCAACTGCTCATTACAGTCATAGAGCATCTTATGTAGCTGTTTCTTGTTTTTCCTTTTGTACCTATATTTTACCAAATACAAATAAGCTAACATAACACCGGAGCACCCAAAAAGCCCTACAGGGTAATGAAGTTGTTGACGGATTACAGAAATTTTAGTTCATAGGATGTCTCCTCCGTCCAGTTGTATAGGGTGTGCATGTTTTTGGAAAAAGTAAATTTTGGATATTCTAACTAAAAGTTTTTTTGGGGTAAATATGCTAACAAGTCAACTTATAGGTATGCTTAATGTATGAAAAACTATACAAGTAGACTCATATCTCAAAAGTGTTTTCACACTAATCTGTTTCTGTAGCTATGAACGATAACTTATAACAAAACAATGTTCAAGTCTAGTTTAGATGACCATGCCAAAATAAAGCATACCCTATATACTTGGACTGACGGAGTATCTAGAAAGATAAATCTAATGCCTGTAAACAAGGAAAGCATGATGCAAGGACAGGAATGCAGTACGCTTCAAAAGCATCAGCAGGCAATGAGCCCAAGTCTCGGATCTTCTTCGTGCACTCTTCTTGCTTGGCTAAATAAGTGCTCCTGCTGTTCATCAACTGTTCTAAGTCTTTGGCACCATCTTGTACAGTCTGCTCCAAAATAGCTTCACGAGCCTGCATTTAAAGATAGAGGGATAAAGCAGGTCAACAAAAGTGAGATCGACAAACAGAACTGTAGCAATAGTAGTTACCTTCAGATCATCCCTTTTTCTTTTCAGATCATCCATCTTTCTGGTGAAATTATTTATGGCATCGACATTAGCTGTCCAAAGGATCGTTTGAGTTAAGCTAAAAGTCATTTAATATGAGAAAAGGAACGAGAAGTCAATCAGTGTAACTTACCCTTTAATAACGAAGTTAGTTCATCAAGATTTCTCTTGGAACTTTTGAGTTCTTGCTCTTTTGCCTCAGCTTCCAGAGGCAAGGTTCTAGAATCTGCAGATGAAATTATTGCTTCTAGCTCTTTCTGACGCCTGATAAGATTTGTTGATAAATTTGTCTCCAATTCTTCCTTCCGTGTTTCAATCTACATAACAATTTGAACTGCATTAGAGCAGATAAAGATCTCATGGGAAAAAAAAACAAAGTGCTACTGGATTTGCTTAAATAACCTCAATCCGACTGTTTTTACACATTAGAAATCTCTCCTTCAAATCAGTAATTTCAGGATTCAATCGTGAAAGGAGATCTCTTTCTTCTGGAGTTAGCTGATCAATAAGCTCTGTGCCCATTTCATCATTCTTCATTGCAATGCTAGACTGGACTTGCTCAATTTGGTTGCGGATGTTGTCAAGTGATTTTTCCTGCAAGTTAGAAAACAATTCAACTACAGTGCACAATTGATTGCAGCAGGAATAACAAGAACCCTCCATGAAGAATTCAAGAAGAAAATAAAAATAAGTACCTTCTTGCCAAGGGCTTTCTCAAGTGACCCCCTTTGCTTCATAGCACTGGCAATGTCAACCTTAAATTGTTCCAACTCCGATTTGGCATAATCACGTTCAGCATCCATTTGTTGCTGTTTGGTAACTAAATCTGTAATTTTCTTATCTATATGTATGGGAAGTTAAGTAAAGTCCAGGATATTCAATATGCCTCTGCCAAATAAACAATGAACAGAAAGATAACTAACCATGAAATATTGCTCTTGCAAATAATTAGTAGTAAAAAAAGAGACAGCTTATTGTGTTGCTTTATGATTTCAAATTACTTAGGACAAGTCAGATAATAGAAGAAACAGAGGGAAAACACAAGTTTCAATATGCTAAATATCGTAATTACGTAGGTCTCTGTAGTTCAAAGAGAAGTAGCAAGAAAGATACTAATACAACAATAAATTCAGCCATAAGCACACACAGTTTTGAAGGCTTTCTACCACAAAAATGAACTACAATACAAGCAAGGAATATCATAATTAAGATCTATGCCAAGATGTTCTCTTAGTCAGCGCAGAGAACTTTGTTTGAATGTCTCTTTTTTTGTTCTTTTTTTTTTACATTGTTACTATCTTTTTAACGCCTCTTCGTACAATGTTTCTAGCTTTTTGTATGTCAATTAATCTACAGCATTAGAACCCTCTAGCTTTTGCTTCAAAATAAGCACTCAATATTTAGCTGCACGAAATAATTACAAGATGTAAAAATCTTGAACCAGCTTCATGTGAACAGAAAGAGTACACTATGATTAAACCAAAGCAGGATATCTCTTAGCTTGTTTCTGACACTCTCTAGATGACCCGTCTTTTTCTCAATTGCTGTCTTGTTATCCCTTATTATCTTCACAAACTTTAATTTTGAGCGTCTAGAATCATAGAAACCTCCTGTCATAGCACCTTTTTTCCCTACTTGATCACCTGATACAATAACCAGTTAACTACAGATTCAATTGACAAATTTTAGAATTGAAGTAATTGAAGTAATGACAACTCAAATGTAAAAATCCAAGACTACCATCAAGTGTGATGCAATCTAGACCATTGCTACGTGCAACTTTAGTCGCAGTTTCCAGATCTCGGCATATGACTGTCCTGCCAAAAACCTAACAGAAATATAAAGTTAGATATAATAAAGAATTTTCTTCTAGTATAGAACAATTGATTTGAGAAACTGCCTTTGGTGATTGGACAAGGAAAGCTAACTATTTGGAAGAGCAAAAGCCCAATATAAGCATGCAATGTAGCCACAATGAAAAAGTGTACTAATATCAACAGACCATGGAAAAGATAGAGGCAAGTACTCCCTTTGACCACAAGTAGTATAAGTTGTTTAGGACGTTGAAGTGGGTTTGCAAGGTTGAACTTTGACTTACAAACCACAATTACTGTAAAATTATTGTGGTCAAACAAAAGAGACTATATGTTACCCAATCGCTACTAACGATGAATGAATATAATAAGATAAAACCTGACATTGTCAATCTAGTTCTTTACAAGCTGATGATCGAAATCAAATAAGTTTGACTGCGATCGGAGGCACAATATCAAACCAACACAGGCGCAGAACATTATTAAACCTCCAAATCCAATGGCACATAAAAGTAGGAATGCACCTGTTACTCTAAGAAAGCTTCACCTGGAAGAACAAATCATTACACAAACTTCTACACATCATAAACTATGGTTTGCCATGGCGCTTGTAGTTCAGCAGAGGCATGTGAAGAACTAAGAACTGAGGGTTCGCTTGCATGAGAGCCACAACTAAACAGCAGCCAGAAATGACTGGCACACGACATGCTAGTTACGGCTCACACAGCACCAATGGAGGTCAGCAGAATGGAACTAAAGGCGTGTCAGCTGGGAACTGGCCATCTAGTTTACAACCTACATGTAAACTGTCATGTGGGGGCAGCAGTATAATGCTGGCCCAAAGCACGAGATGCAGCAAGGGGAGCTCCCAAAGCGGCGGTGCAACAGCCCAAGGAGGCACAGGCGGCTGTAATCAATGGTGCTTAGGAGTTTGTTGAGGGATTAGTAGTTATGGCTGCAGCAATAGAGGCGCATGCAGCTGCTGCCAGGAGCCCGAGGAGACCTAGGGGCTGTGATCAATAGCATTTAGGAGTTGGTTGGCAATTAGGAGAGTAATGGCTGGGCTAGAATCAAGGAGCCAAGGGGCTGGGCGCCAGCCAGAGGCTGGGCACCTCTATTTATATCCTGTAATCTGTTTTGAATGGGCCAGGCTGTTCTATCTTAATCTCATCCCCTTCATCTTAATCTCACCTCCTTCTACCTTGGTCGACCAGGCAAAAACCCTGGCACCATTACCAGCCCCAACACCCTTGACATAAACAGACAGACCTCAGATGCAGCAACAGAGGCTAAGTATATATTACTGGAGATTCCGTAGACACTACTGCATATCCTCACAAATGACGAACCTGTTACTCAACAGAATGTGAAACTACTTCATACCATGAATACAGCATGTACCTTAGATAATACAGATTGAATAGTTAGGTTGAATTATTCAATTTGGTTGTATGTAACCGGGTGATATGATAGCGAGAAGGAAGAGGAAAGCTGCTTCTAACAGAGCCTCAATCAAGTTAACCAAATGAAATATGTAGGCACCAATTTGGAGGGGAGAAGAATATGCACCGCTGTAATACCTGTTCGAAAGCACGACGATGGTCAGCTCGATATTTCAATTTTTTCAACAATGGAACAAAATCAGGACTTTGAGGACAGCTGAGATCTGGAACTTTCACTCTGTTCAATGGAATAAATGTCACTCTTCCACCTTTTTCTCGAGTCAATATTTGAATGATCTTGGTTGATATTTCATCATTCTCGACAACCACATGGAACAAGCTATTCATTTAAGAACAGAATGGATTAGCGAACAAAAAAAAATGAACAGAAAAATAAATAAACAAGATTAGCCATTGTATATATCTATCTAAAAAATCAGTATAATGCAATACCTATTTGCAGCAGTGACCTCAACAGCTGTAAAGAACTTCTCCTCGCAGTCAACCAGTTCTATTACAGGACCAAAAACTCCATCAATGCCATAGTCCTTAATGATTCTGCTAACAGAATTCAGGCCTCTCCTGATATCCTGAGGAAGGAAACAAAATTAGCACCAGCAAAGATTGCTTCAAGCACTGTCATGGCAAAATAAAATAAGTGGATGCTACTCATATCAAACTGAACATGGATAAAGTGTTGAAGAGAGGGATGCAGATAGATGCGCATGGCAGGGATATCAGTTCTGTTATAACAGAGATTTTACAGGGAAGAGATCTAAGGCAAATTCTTCACCATCTATGTCAAATGATTGCACAACAGCAGACAAGGCGAAGTCATGTACCCAACTTTTGGTGCAAATTTAATTTTATCCACAACACTGCAACAAATGGAAGAGGTTGAAAATTGAAAGAGCCACTGAACCGTTATGGAGGGATTATTTTATTACATAGCAAACATGTTGTGACTAACACAAACCAGAATTGCTAAGTAATTACATTACAGACAAGTCATAAAAGCTCCATTGTAGTCACTCCAAGCAACAATAAAACATTGACCAAGAAGCTTTAAGAGAACTTGATATGAAAAAGGAAAAACAAATGATACATAATCTAAGGAACGTAGAGATTTTTATTTATGTTTCCATATCATGATCAGCAATAACTTATGGGTGCATATTTAAGGTACCCATATAGAGCATGCACATCGGAAGAAAGAAAAAATCAGTCGCATTGCAAGTAGTAATATGAACAAAAGAACATGTAAAATAAGTAGCATTTAATACCCCAGGAGTTGCTTGGTCCAAGCTTTTCTGTGCCTTTGTAAGATCTTCTTGTAGCCTATCAAGTTCAGCTGTCACCTCATTTTCCTCCGTCCAATATGACCTGCAAAACTTTCCTTCTACTAAGTATATAAACTTTAATGCAAGACATCATCCATTCAAATGGCAGTGTCATGACCATTCATAAGAAATTTACATACTTCCTTTCTTCTTGAAGTGCATCTCTCTGCTTCCTCAAATCGTTGTAGTCATTATGTCTTTTTGCAAGTGCTTCCTCTAACTTACTTGATTCGCTTTTCCGAGACTCAATGTAGTTAGTTAAATCATTGATTTCATCTTTAAGCTTCTTAATTTCTTCTTGAAGTAAACCTTCCTGCCATATTTGCAAGAATGTAACAGATATTTCAACTAGCAAACAATTGGAGGGTGAAAAGAAAAAAAAAATGTTGGTTCATGGAATGAATTTCAAGATACGACCAGAAAAGATTCTTGGTTCATGCCATAATATGGCTCTATTAGCAGAATTTAAAATGAAATGGGTCAAACTAATACATGTGACTAATGCAGGATTATTCCAAGTTTAAGTGAATAAAAGAAGTGCAACAGAAAAAAGGTCCATAGTGAGATAGCAACCTGCAAACCAGTCATCGGATCATTACCTGCTTTCTATTTGATAAAAGTACGGGCTTGAGATCTTCAATTTCCTTTTTGAAGCCACTTATCTCTAGCAGCTTTTTGTTTGCGAATTGGGTCGCCCTCCCCTGCTTTTTGGTACAATATACTCAGCCGCTTCTCACGATCCATAATGCTGTTGCCACAAAATGGAAGTAAGAAAGCAATGTTCATAAATAAACTACATTATTATTCAAAAACACATTTTACCTCTTTGATATTTCCTCCTCTTCCTTTAGTTTGGCCTGATGCACCTTACTAATTTCAGCCAATTCAGACTTTGACTTTTCACTCTCTCTCCTCACACTCTGTAAATCCCTCGCTGCCTCATCCTAACAATATTTTTTTTTTTTAACCACAGTAACAAAACATAATTAACTAGAATACATTAACAAGCTCATAAAATTCATTAACAAGGTCAAACATGGCATACCTTTGCTCGCTTCTCATTCACAATCCTGTCTTTTATATCTCTCAAATCAAGTTCAATCTGAGCAACTACCTTCAGAGCTTCAGTACGCCTCTTCTCAACACCTTCCTTTTGCGCCTTAGTATCATTTATCCCTTTAGTTGAGACTTTTATTTCTTTATCAAAACTCTTGATCATCTCTCGGACATCCACCACTTCATTGTCCGCAAGGGATATACTTTCGGAAATTTTTCTTCGGTTATCATCCATCTAATAGCAGCAAGGAATTCAAATGAATGAAATAAGTCAAAGAATCATTGCAGGATATATGACAACAAAATGATGATTAGATTTAGAAAATGTTTTTTTACTAACTGATTACACAGACAGGACTGACATAAATCATGTCATGTCAAGGGATTGTCCAAAAAAATATACAAGGGAATATGGTTAAGCATCTTACATGCTCGCTAACATCAGCAGATGATATTGATTAAAGATATATTGATATAAACCAAATATATTGAAATAACGCATAACATTCATCAATAATGGCTTGTTTGAACAGAAAATACAAAGAGTCTTTACTCTCTATATTAGCAAAAATTGAACGAGTACGCCACAGCTAACACACAATGACACCAAATGAAATGGGCAATCAATTAGACTGTGAATGCAGCATAATCAACTGCTACATTTTATGGAGTGTGAGAAGTATACAAATTCACAGCAATTCACAGCAAATGCACTAACAACTAAGATCAGCCAGACTGATATTAGACACAAGTATGATATAATGAAATGTATGCTATTGACTACAAAAGAAGTGAGTAAAAACAGCTGTAAAGGCGATGAAACAAGCATTTCGAAGCCTGGTGCTTCTATGCTCCAGAAAACTAAGGTCTTTCCACCAGGGTATGAGACAACCCAAGAGATCATCATGCAATGATTTGTTCATCAAACTCAATCCCAAGGCCTTCGTTCCTTTTTGAGCCAAGCTGTTTTAAACTTGTGAAGAATAATATAACAAAAATAATTTCCAAAAATGTAAACGTGCGTAACAGAAATGGTAGAAACTTACCGAAGCTAATTCATTCCTTGCATCATTAAGTTCATGGTCCAATATCGTGTACTCAAGTGATCTTCTCTGTTTGTCCAGCTGCTGGTACTTCTTTAGTTCTTCTTTCTCTTCATCGAGTTCTCTCAGTCTTTCCTCCAAGTAGTGGACAACTTGATCAATCTGCTTCCTTTTGTTGGCTGCTCATAAGAGAGGAATCATCATCTCAACATGTCACTTTGATATTTGAAAAAATATATAAAGAATTGTAGTGATTCAAAGTTTCAAACTACCTGTTTTCGCCATTATTTTCAAGCTCTCCTTCCGTCTATCCTCGTAAACACGTGTACCACCAATCTCTTTGAGAAGATCCAGTCGTTCAGAATCTTTCATCAGGGTAAGGGATGCAATCTACAGATGACAAATTTGTCCATGTAAAATCTGAACAGACTGAAGACATGAACAGGTGACTGGTGAGTACTTGTTACCTTTCCTTGCTGGACAACGTAGTATGGGTTAGAACGTGAGAAACCAGCACTCTCTAGCAGATTCATGACTTCAGTTTTACTGGACATGGTAAGAATATAAAGTAGGCCTTAGCAAGCAACAAGATATAGCATTTCTTGGCTGGTTTAGGGCATTTACGATAACATGCCTGACATGCTTTCCATCCAAGTAGTATTCATCCTTCTTTGAAGCAACTGTCCTGCGTAAAGCGTACCTCTTCTTTATCAACCTGAAGCAAAGTTTATTTTCATTCACAGCCAGGAGACCAGGGAGCATGTACATTATTGTGCCAAAGCAATAAGGCAACCATCAGTCCATCACACAGGTCTCAATGAAACATGTCAAGAACTGGAGCAATGCTGTCAGCTTCCATACATGAACCAAACAGCAAATGTATGCAGAGCTGATAATTATATGAGTGCCTACCATAAGAGATCTAGTTGCTATTTTTCAACAACTATCCAACCTGACTATATAAGATTGATTGGAATAGGTAAATTAAAATCTGAATAGACTAGAAGACTTACTGGAATACGATTGTCTGAATTGTCAAACACTATCTCAACAAAAGCAGATACAACAGAGTGTCCAGCACCTTCCTGGCAATGGTTATTAGTAGGGTATATCAAACACCAGCGACCTATTCTAGCTATCTAGATTGCTTAAACAAAGAGATGGCATACATGGAGAAGGTGACTCCTATCTTCACTTTCGCAGGTTCTGAAACATGTCACTTAAGACAAATCGTATAGCTGGACAATAAGCATAAACAAATCAGGAAAATATTCTTGCATACAAGCAGAAAGATAATAATATAATATAGCAATACCACATGTTTAAATTTACCATGAAAGAAATTTGATTTGCCAGACCCATTTGCACCAACTGTGGCGAACAATAGAATAGTCAGTTCATTAAGTGCAGAAAAATATGCATTAAAGTTCTAGTTGACTATAGTACTTGCAATGAGTTCAGCAGAAATATTAGAAGATCACTATAGGGCACACGAACAATAAGCACACAGAAGAGGTGCATGGACTTAACCGTAACTGTTTCAAGGTCATGGTTCTGATACAATGCATGCCTACATATGCCATGGCTATGATAATTTCCAAAACAAAACAACAAACCTAATTTAGCAGACACAGGAAAACTTAATCTTGAAGATGCACCGAATCTTGATCATCACTAAAGCTTTGCAATTAACCTACTATGTAAGCATTTGTCTATTGAAGGCCAGATATAGACAGAGGTTAGGTTGCTGCATGAGTGACCTATGACAGCAAATTAAGTTGTCTGTGCATCAGATAGGAAGTGAAATGCATAAAACATGACTACAGTAATATATTAGTTTGTGAGTGAGGGAACAGAAGAGGGGGTTTTACCAACTACGTTAACTTTGGGACTGAAGGGTTCTGTTGAGATCTCCTCCCTGTAGCTCTTAAACCCTTCGATTATGACCTGTACAAATAAATGGCTAATAAGTCAACAAGTTTTCATAAAAGTGCCACCAAATTGTGCCCAGGGCAGAACATCTTGCCTTCTTGATAAACATTTTTTAGGACGGGACAGGTCACGCCACCATGAAAACCCTGCAAAAGAGCATGGCGAGTGAGTAACAAGTAGACCCTCCACGCACGCAAAAAAAGCAGAAGCGGACCCAGTAACGGACATGGGCGTACATATGTACGCGGATCCAGTAAAGGGACTTGGGTGTACACATGTACACCCAATAATTTTTGCAAAAACTTCAAAATTAGGAGGAATAGCTTTAGGTTAGGGTTTCGGTGATTAGGGAAGGGAAGCGAAGGGAAGCGGAGGGAAGGGGTGGGAGTACCTGGTGGGTGCTCGTCGCCGGCGAAGAGGAGCAACTAAAGCCTCAGCACCTGGCTTAGGGAGGCGGCGGCGCCAGCGCCGGCGGCGGCCCACCAGTCGTCGGAGAGCGAGAGGGGGCAAGTGAGTCAGACAGATCGCACGAGCAGCGACGCAGCGGACGTAATGGGAAATCAGCGACGCCGTAGAAAAAAAAAAGGAAAAACAAGGAGCTCACCCGCATGGGCCTTCTTCTGGGCCGGGTTCTTTTTTACAATTTCTTTCGAAACTTCTGTTTTTTCTTTATTCATTTCCTTTCTATCCCTTTTAAATTTTTTAATTTTTGTTGACTTCATATGTCTTCTCGTCATGGGACACTATCAATGAGTACAGCATTTATTTTAAATAATAGAAACAATATTTATATTTATGAGTATGTACTAAATTTTAAATAAGTTAATGAACTTTTTAATAATGTAATAAGATCGAATGTTTTCCTATACAAGCTAGAAGCTATTTTCACAAGAACATATGACAATTTCACAAGTTTTAAATGCACCCGGACCTTTCAAACTTAGAAGCATTATGGTTTTTGGTCTGAATTGCTCTGGTTCCAACTCTAAATGAGGATGATTTTTTTTTGAAGGTCTAAACGAGGATGATAATCCTTCTCGCTTTTCCAAATCTAAATGGGGATAATAATCCTTCTCCTTCGCAGGACAATTTACAAGTGTGAGTACAAAATCTCACTAAAATGTGTAGGTATGGGTATAAGATTTCTATTTGCGAGTACAAGTATAGGGTTTCATTCGTTTATGCTTAAATAAGGATTCCATATAATCTAATAGCAATCCAAATTACTACCTCGTCTCGTAAAAATACGTGCATCTCAAGTATGGAGGCTAGATTAGCGTAGACATAAAATTACGCATGTGCCCTTCTATTTTAAGTGCTCCTCTATATTTTTTTCAACTGTCACGTTGGTTTTAAAGAGGCATTGAGAGTCTTCCTCACAAGTTGGGAATCAGAACAAGGTGACATGTTTGGATTTCATTCAATGTCAGTACTCGGCCGCCTCGTTAGCCAGCTTTGGTTTGGAAGTCTTTGGGTGATCGATCGAGGACAACGAAGCCTTGCCTAGCGAACGAAATTCGACGAAGTGGCATGGCTGGCGTGTGGCGAGAACCTTCTAAATTATATGGCCCACAAGCACCGACATTGTCCCTAAGACCTCTCGGTACCGTAATTGTGCACCACATAATCTAGAATGTTCCGTCGGGTGAATCCCCGATAAACCACGATCACTCCGGGATCGATACTTACAGAGATATCACAGTATTACAACAGTTTTCATATACAAATACGAGTAGCGGAAGACTTACAAAGAACTAAATTTACAAATCCTTTACCAAACTTATACAAACCAGTGTTATTATTACAAACCGAAGTATCATTATATAGCTTTATTACATATCACACAACCAAAGTGCCCCTGCCCGGAGGCCACTCAATTCACTCTTCATCGGTTACTTCTTCGATCACCGTCATGCAACAAGGGCCGTAGCACTCTTGTCCATGCGGTTCACCCGCAAGGGTTGAACAAACCCCGAGTACAAAAAGTACTCCGCAAGACTTACCCGACTAAAAAGTGGGGAGAAGACTCGGGGAATCTTTGGCTAATAGGAATCAAGGTGAGGCTTTAGCAAGATCAAAAGACACCCTTTTTGCAAAAAAGAGACTAAGCCGGTCCTTACTTTAACAATCACTTATCAAACATATGCCGGATTCAAAACTTTCATACTCGGACTTTCATTATTACTACGATGCCGGGACTCGGATCACGGCTCCCATATCGTGGAGCACACGACCATTCGAATCGCTTAATATACCCAATTTGGGGCTTCCTAGCCACACGATGTATGCGAGGACCGAACATCTTACATACATCAACTCAACGCTTAGATTTCTCCATACTAGAGCGGGTGATTAAGTACACCACCTCACACGGCCGCTCGGTCACCGGGCGGTGCGCATCGTAGGATGGGTACATGCTACTATCCGTTCTAGTAACGAATAGTCCAAGTGGAGCTTACCGCCATTAGCATGCGACTAGTACTATCCAATAACCTCATGATCCCGCCAAACAACGGACGGTCCTTAACCCGACACAAGTGGGCGACACTACACCGGGGCAATAGCCCCTCCCCGATGCAAGTCACTCCACCGACGTCTCGAGTTACTCATCATCATGTTCTTGTTGTATACCATTGACCCCGTCGGAACAAGGATAAACAACAAGCAACATCGAGGTTTTCGTAAATTCCCTTCGAGGGGAGTATTGTTGTCACCTTTTGAAAACAATTTATCAAAACCTACACTAGTAGCAAGGCTAAGCGCAACTAAGCATTTCGAAATCAAAACAGTGTCTGGGGTAATGTAACAAGGTACGGTAAATGCATCAAAGTAGGATAGCACACAACTCCTACACCTAATGCATTATATCATCACATGAAATCATAAAAACTTTCGAAATACAAGGACGGGTTTGAATGTATCCGGGGCTTGCCTTGGGGCTCGAAGAAGTGAGGCTCGGCTACCCAATCACCGAGATCGGATCCAACCTCTTGAAAACCCGAGACGGCTCGACTCCCTCCTCGGACTCGGACGGCTACACGATACGGATGCATGATTACAATGCAAGGTAAACAAAAAAGAGCATGCGATAATGATGCAACGATTATTAGTTGATCTTGAGTACAACTTTCCTTCACGGCAACCTTGCACTAAGAAGGTATAACTAGCGCCGACGACGACGGACTAGCGATACGCAATCAACATGAAATGCCGAAGGTCATTAGGGTTAATGACCTAGGGTCATCACTCAATCCCAAAATCAAGCAACCTTAATGGTGATTAGAGGTGATTACTAATTTATTGACCATTTTACAGTCGTTGAAAGCCACTAATTAACTTGCTAATTGGGAATTAACTTAACCCTAATCAATTAAAGAATTACTAATTAAACATGATTAATTAAGGAATTAATTAAGCCTAATACAAGACTTAATCAAAACAGGATCAAACTTCATAATTAATATCATCATCACCTAATTAACATACAAAACAAAATTCATGATTTTTGGACTTATATTTTATTTATTAAAAATCATTGAAATTGCATTTATTAATTAAAGAAGCAAATTAAAGCATAATTAAATTTTATTGAAAACTCAGAGTTAGTATTTTTTCGGTGTAGAGCACAACACGTAGAGCACATACATATTTTTCTTACATTTTTATCCGCCCAAAATAAATTAATACAAAAAGATGAAATACACCCTTTTAAAATACAAAAAAGAAAAAGAAAACAAAAAACTTCTTCCTCCGCGGGCCACTTTGGGCCGGCCTTGGGTGCCAAGAAGACACGGCCTGCCGCCTGCCCAAGGCGCTCCCGCGCCCCCTCTTTCTCTCTGGCCGACAGCCGGACCCACTGTCCCGGCGGCGCCTTCCTCCTCTCTTTCTCCTTCTTCCCGACGGCGCACAACGACCGCGACGGCAAACAACAGCGGCCGCGCCTAACGACAACTTCTCCCGGCACAACTAATCGCACCAGAGCACTCCTCTCATCAAACCGCATCCATCCATCTATCATACGGCCTCTTTCCCCTACCGGAACACTCAAAGCGGTGACCGCGGCGGCTCGCCGGCGCGCGGTGCACGGCGGACAAGCCCACCGGAGCTCCTCCGGTGGCACCGATCGACCCAACACGCTCAGCACCCTAAGACGAACTCGGTACGGTGCGAAAACAACTCGGAGCGTGGCTAGCTATGCGCGACAGAGGGCATGCCCATGGCGGACGGCGGAGCTCATCGGTGCTCACGGCGTTCCGGCCAACCGACAGCGACGTAAGCGCAACCAACACCTTGGTTATGATCAAGAGCTCACCGTGACTTCAAAACACGAGCACAGTGAGCTAGAAAGAGGATGGAGGGTGATGGACGGCGAGAGCAGCGACTGCGGCGGTGTGAGCTCGACGGCGAGGTGGCGTCTCAGCGTGTTGAGGCTTCGGCTGGCAAAAAGAAAGAGCCGACCGTGATTAGGGATCAAGGAAGAAGCTAGAGAGACAGTCGGTTGGACTTGAAATGCTCCGACGAGCTCTGGCGAGGGCGGACGGCTTACGGCGGCGGTTGTTGGACCGGAAAGGGAGACGACAACGCCGCCGTCTTCGCTTCCCGGCGGTCACGGCTCGCACCACTTGACTCAACGGGTGCGCACGGGTGTGGCGGACAGGGCTGCGGCAGCAATTGGAAGATGGTGGAGTAGAGAGCGTGAATTTTGCAAGAGATGGACGGCGACCGGCGGTGAGCAGTGGGAGGGAAAAGGAGCGCCGACGGCCGTGGAGTTGATTTTATAGGCCAACGGTGAGCTGGACAGGTGGAAGGGAGGTTCGCGACGACGACGAGCTGGACGGCGTCGCGTCAAAAGGCGGGAAGGCGCCGAACGGCCACGGCGACGGCGGCCGACCGCCGGCATGGGCGGCCGATGAGGTGCCCCCCCTGTCTCAGAAAGGTGAGCCAAAGACATTTTTCTATTTTCAAAATTATTTTCAAAAATTGTACTGTACACAAAAAATATCCCAAAATACAGTTGGCTCAAAATTTTGTGCTCTACAACTTTCATTAAAGAAGTTTTGTCAGATTCAAACTAGTTTTTGAATTTGAACTTCAAGTTTGAATTTAACACAAAACCCTAACTTTAGAGATTTTAAAATTACTTTCAAATTTTGAATAAAAGATGAAAATCTCCAAAAATAAAAGTTGTTCTATTTCTCAATATCTACAACTTTCATTTAGCGAGTTTTTCTTGAAACCAAATAATTTTTGAATTAGAGTTTAAAACTTAAAAGGAGACATTTTCCAATTCAAACTACTTTTGAAATTACTTCAAAATTTATTTAAAAACTTGAAAAACTTTATATACCAAAGTTGTAGAGCTCAAAGAGATGCACAAACTGTATTTTTTGGAGTTTTCCCAAATTTTGAATATTTTGAGGTGAAATGGTAAAGGGGGCAGAAACACTTTGAAAACCTCCCTTTTTGAAAGGTTTTTGAAATTGAATTCTTGGGCAAATAATTAGTGATGTTGTGGCACTTTTTCAAACTCAACCAATGGCACTCTTTCAAAGTACAAACTTCATACTTTGAAATGGTGCCAATGGTTAGCAACTTTTATTTAGAAAATTGATTATGGTTAGCTCACCAAAATTAAAAGTGAAATTCAAATTCCTATACCTAGCCATCAAGCTAGGGTTTAGGATTTTGAACTCAATTTCAAATTTGGTTCTTCCTCGCACCTCAATTGACTTGTAAGACATCTTTGGGGTGTGAGTTAGAGTTAGCCAAGCACTTGCAAACATCAAGATTCATTTTAGTTAATTGTTTTTATCGATACAAGTAAACATGTGAGTGAAGTTTAAATTATCAACACATACACATGTGATATAAAAGCACTCAAGCAACACCCTAGAATCATAAACTCATTTTAATTGTATGAATTAGGGTTTTCTAATGATGAATGCTTATGCAATGATGATGATGACATGGCAGGTTTTGGTTAACGTAACACCGGGGTGTTACATTATATTCCCCTTAAAAGGAATCTCGTCCCGAGATTCAAAGCTTAGGACTAAGTAATGGAAAAGGAAACGTGTCAAGAAAACACATCTTACATGGTTTTATAAGGGAGGTAGAAGAGTTCATATTACAAGTCTCATATTTTCGGAAAGTCACGATTGTTAGAAACCAATCATGACTTAGGGAGAAGGAAGGAAGAAACTACGGAAAGTGTTCATTCAAGAATTCCTCGATTCCCAAGGTTGCTTCATCTCGGAATGCTGATCCCCCGAATTTTATAAAATCTTCTTATGTGCCTGCGGGTGACCCGATCCTTTCGATCAAGAATTTTTGATGGATACTCAACACACTTCAGATCAGGTTCGACGCGGAGATCTTCAATGTCGGTGACTTTGTGCGGTACTTGCAAACACTTTTTCGGTTGGGACACATGAAACACATTGTGCACTAGCGACAACAACCGCTCTGGTAGATTCAAACGATATGCTACCTTCCCACATCTTTTTCCGTAATCTGAAACGGACCAATATATCGGGGTGCCGTTTACCTTTTACCCCAAAGCGGTCGACACCTTTACTTGGTGACACTTTCGGATATACATAGTCTCCAATTTCAAACATCAATGGTCTTCGCCGCTTATCAGCAGTAACTTTTAAATGCGGGACCGAGCTACTCTTAAGTTTTCTTGAATCGTTTTTACTTTAGCTTCAGTTTCTTTAACTAGATCAACACCGAAGAACCATCTCTCCGGGCTCGAACCGGTTGAGTGGAGTACGACATCGGCGGCCACACAAAGCCTCAAATGGTGCCATTTTGATACTCTCTTGATAAGCGTTGTTGTAAGCAAACTCGGCCTAATGGCGGACATTGTTCCCAATCTGATGAATATGTTAACACACAAGACCTTAACATATCTTCCGAACCGGGTTCGATCTTTCGGTCGACCGTCGGCCGGATGATAAGCAAAGGTCTTTGTGCAAACAGCAGTAGTACCCATAGTTTCATGAAACCTTTGCGAGAAGTGAGCCATAAATTGAGTACCACGATCGGTGACTATACTTCTTGGAATTCCATGCGGACACATTATTCGATCTATGTATATTTGAGCATACCGAGGTCTTTGCATACTTATCTTTTTACGGAATAAAGTGGACAGACTTGGTCAACCGATCAACGATAACCCAGATTGAATTATAACCCTTGGTCGTTCTAAGGCGGACCAACGATGAAATCCATACTAATATCTTCCCACTTCCAAGCTGGAATGGGTAAGGGTTGAAGTTCTCCAAATGGCTTTCAAATGCACGACTTTTGACTTTTTGCGTGTATCACATCGTGCAACATATCGAGCTATCTCGATTTTCATTTTAGTCCACCGAATCTACGCCTCAGGTCATGATACATCTTATTGCTACTGGGTGAATCGAGAATCTGGTTAAGTGAGCCGTCAAGAATCAACTGCCGGAGCTCGGGGACCTTCGGAACAACTAGGCGATTTTTTAAACCATAATACATTGTTGTCATCAAGGCGAAAGCAAGATGCTCGCCCGATCCGACTTTCTCTCTAATGTGCTTGAGACCTTTGCTTTCTCGTTGTCTTTGTAATAATTTTCTCTTGAATAGAAGAATGCTTTGTGATATCATTCAGACTACCCCGAGGGATTATATCAATATTCAACCTTTCTAATTCTTGACACAAACTCAGATTCCCTGGTGTAATAGCAAGACAATTGCATTGACTCTTTCGACTGAGAGCATCGGCAACTACATTGGCTTTACCAGGATGATAGTGCACTTCAAGATCATAATCCTTAATTAATTCTAGCCATCTCCTTTGCCTCATATTCAGCTCAGACTGGGTAAAGATATATTTCAGACTTTTGTGATCACTATAGATATTGCATTTATTACCCAACAAGTAGTGCCTCCATATTTTCAGAGCATGCACAACCGCGGCTAACTCGAGATCATGAGTTGGGTAATGCTCTTCATGTCGTTTCAACTGTCTCGAAGCATAAGCAATAACCCGGCCTTCTTGCATCAATACACATCCGATGCCGATGCCAGATGCATCACAATACACATCGAATGGCTTTTCAATATCTGGCTGAGCTAGTATTGGAGCAGTAGTCAGAAGATCTTTCAACTTATGAAATGCTTGCTCACACTCAGATGACCACCGGAATTTGGTTTGATTCTTTAGGAGTTCGGTAATTGGTTTGGCTATTTTGGAAAAATCAGAGATGAAACGACGGTAATATCCCGCCATTCCAAGGAAACTACGAACTTGGTGGACACTGATGGGTGGCTTCCAATTAAGAATATCTTGGACTTTGCTAGGGTCAACTGCAACACCCTCGGCAGATAAAACATGACCAAGAAAGTTGACTTCACTAAACCAAAACTCACATTTGCTAAGTTTGGCATAAAGCTGATGTTCTCGGAGACGAGACAAAACAATACGGAGATGCTCCGCATGCTCTTCTTTATTTTTGGAGTATATAAGAATATCGTCGATGAAGACCACGACGAAGCGATCGAGCTCGGGCACAAACACCGAGTTCATCAAATACATGAAATGAGCTGGAGCATTTGTAAGCCCGAATGACATGACAAGATATTCATATAGACCATATCGGGTGGTGAAAGCGGTTTTAGGAATATCTTCAGGCCCGATTCGGATTTGATGATAACTGGACCTAAGATCGATCTTGGAGAACACCTTGGCTCCCCGCAAGTTGATCAAAAAGAAGATCTATACGAGGAAGAGGATATTTATTTTTAATGGTCACCTCATTGAGTGGACGATAGTCCACACACATTCTCAGAGTGTGATCCTTCTTTTTCACAAAGATCGCAGGACAACCCCACGGTGATGAACTAGGTCTGATAAAACCTTTGTCCAACAATTCGACCAACCGAAGTTTTCAATTCGGCTAACTCTTTTGGGGGCATCCTATAAGCTCTTCGGGATACTGGTGCAAGACCGGCTTTAACTCAATCACAAATTCAACGTCTCTTTCCGGTGGTAACCCAGGCAAATCCTCGGGAAACACATCTGGGAATTCACAAACCACAGGGATATTTTTGATGTCTTGCACCGAGGTGGCATTAATCGTCCGAATCGCCTTCTTGGGAATCGGAAATTGGATAAGAAGTGGGGATCGGTTATCGGTAGCAAATGACTTAACATTTCTATTGAGTATCTATCACAGCGCCATAATGGCGTAACCAATTCATTCCGAGGATCACATCTATATTTTGATCCTTCAGTACTATCAGATCTGTGGGATAAAGATACCCACCAAGAGATATAGGAATCTGATATACCATTTTCCGTGTACATATCGCCCTCCCGGTGATTGCACCACAGTTTGACCACCACGCTTTAATGCTAGAAACTCTTCCGGCTTAGCTTGCATTACCCCGTCACGGAATAAAATGTTGACGGAATGCATCTTTAAACATAGCCCAAGTAATTTTTGTCGATCGGTCGGGTCGTGCGTGCAAGGAAATTTGCCCACCACGCCGATGCGGGGCCTCTCGGTGTTGGGCGGCAAACTTGGGTTTCCACAAAGAACGGACAACCCTCTAGTAGGTCAAACTTAAGATCTATGATACTGAAGCCAATCATTAGCTTCTAAGGGTTTCTCGCCACGGTGAACACTTGGCGGACGAGTCTCGGTGAAGTCCGCATATGTGATTTTGTCGTGATTACGACGACCATGATGTTCATGTGGTGCATCACGATTTTGCCGACTTATCTCCCGTAGCATGCGGGCATTCTCGATGGTGGCATGGACTAAAAGGCGCCACAACGTCGACCAAGGATGGGGGTCTTTGGTGGTGGGCTGCGGGGCCTCACCCCTCTCTTGCGAAGAACCATCACGAGGATGATCGGACATACGTTATAAACAAGATTATATTTATTCACAAACAGTTTTATTGAACTTTAAAACAAAGAAGTACAAACTAGTCACCACGAGAGGTTCACTTATTTATATTACAAGTCCGCTCGTAGGCGGACATTCCCAAAGTTGACTATTTTACACATATTTCTCTCTCGGGACACTCGGATGTCGGACCCATGGTCCGCATCGGACTCATTGCCCGCAACGGACTCGTCGACCTCGGACTCCTCCGTCGGTGCCGAGTGCACTTCCGGTGACTCCACGGCACCCAAGTCGTCCGCGGCCACGCATTCGTCTGAGAGGATCATGGAGATTATCTTGATGATGGACTTCTTCATGGAGTCTTTGCATTGTAAGCTTGGAGGTCGTCTATCCGAGCCTGCGGCTCCTCAATGTAATCGTACCCATCGTTCCTCGATTCATTGCGCCTTGCGGCTCATCTTTGAAGACGGGCAATGGTCATTTGGAGCTTGTGGATGGTACGAAGGTCCGACTGCTCTGCCTCGGTGACCATCGAGCTCGGACTTCACTTCATCCCTTTCGGCAATTGCTACGCTACGCTCCTTGGTGGCGATAGCTAGCTCAGCAGACAACTCAGCTATCTTCTGTTTCTTAGTCTTCTTCTCGGGCTTTGGCTCGCTAGGTCCTGCCTCAGCATCGTGGCTACGTGGCGCCATCTGGTGACGCGGTACTCCCTTTGGTCCGGTCATCTTACGGGCGATGCCGCTTAGTGCGTGCCATCCCCGTAGTAAGTAAAGATAGAGTCTATAAGATCGAGAGCCTTAAAGTTAGCAAGAACAGGTTTGATTTTACTTAGCCCAACCACTTTGCTTCGAGAATAAAATTTTAAACATGTGAATTAAATATGATGCATGATCGAACCTACGGATCGGCGAAAACTTTTTAAACTAACATAAGCATACTTTTTAGTAATATAGGGCAAAAAAAAAAAAAAACACATGATACTCCGCTTAAGACTTCTTTTAAATAGCACCTAGAAAGGCTACTAGAAAGAATTAAGACGGGAGCGAGAAGCAATTTGGACTAAAACCCATTTAACTTTTGGATCCAAAGCATTTTGAAATTTTTAAAAGGTAACACTTGTGAATATCTTAGTAAGTACCGCCTCGATACCCTTCGTGGCGAGAACCTTCTAAATTATATGGCCCACAAGCACCGACATTGTCCCTAAGACCTCGCCACCGTAATTGTGCACCACATAATCTAGAATGTTCCGTCGGGTGAATCCCCGATAAAACCACGATCACTCCAGGATCGATACTTACAGAGATATCACAAGTATTACAACATTTTTCATATACAAATACCGAGTAGCGGAAGACTTACAAGTAACTAAATTTACAAATCCTTTACCAAACTTATACAAACGAGTGTTATTATTACAAACCGGCGAAGTATCATTATATAGCTTTATTACATATCACACAACCAAAGTGCCCTGCCCAGAGGCCACTCAATTCACTCTTCATTGGTTACTTCTTCGATCACCGTCATGCAACAAGGGCCGTAGCACTCTTGTCCATGCGGTTCACCTGCAACGGGGTTGAACAAACCCTGAGTACAAAAAGTACTCCGCAAGACTTACCCAACTAAAAAGTGGGAAGAAGACTCAGGAATGCTGGCTAATAGGAATCAAGGTGAGGCTTTAGCAAGATCAAAAGACACCCTTTTTGCAAAAAGAGACTAAGCCAGTCCTTACTTTAACAATCACTTATCAAACATATGCCGGATTCAAAACTTTCATACTTAGACTTTCATTATTACTACGATGCCGGGACTCGGATCACGGCTCCCATATCGTGGAGCACACGACGATTCGAATCGCTTAATATACCCGGTTTGGGGCTTCCTAGCCACACGATGTATGCAGGACCGAACATCTTACATACATCAACTCAACGCTTAGATTTCTCCATACTAGAGCGGGTGTACAAGACACCACCTCACTACGGCCGCTCGGTCACTTCGGCGGTGCGCATCGTAGGATGGGTACACGCTACTATCCGTTCTAGTAACGAATAGTCCAAGTGGAGCTTACCGCCATTAGCATGCGACTAGTACTATCCAATAACCTCATGATCCCGGCGCCAAACAACGGACGGTCCTTAACCCGACACAAGTGGACGACACTACACCGGGGCAATAGCCCCTCCCCGATGCAAGTCACTCCACCGACGTCTCGAGTTACTCATCATCATGTTCTTGTTGTATACCATTGACCCCGTCGAACAAGGATAAACAACAAGCAACATCGGGTTTTAAATAAATTCCCTTCAGGGGGGAGTATTGTTGTCACCTTTTGAAAACAATTTATCAAAACCTACACTAGTAGCAAGGCTAAGCGCAACTAAGCATTTTGAAATCAAAACAGGTGTGCGGGGGGTAATGTAACAAGGTGCGGTAAATGCATCAAAGTAGGATAGCACACAACTCCTACACCTAATGCATTATATCATCACATGAAATCATAAAAACTTTCGAAATACAAGGGACGGGTTTGAATGTATCCGGGGCTTGCCTTGGGGCTCGAAGAAGTGAGGCTCGGCTACCCAATCACCGAGATCAGATCCAACCTCTTGAGAAACACGAGGCGGCTCGACTCCCTCCTCGGACTCGGCGGCTACACGATCTGGATGCATGATTACAATGCAAGTAAACAAAAGAGCATGCGATAATGATGCAACGATTATTAGTTGATCTTGAGTACAACTTTCCTTCACGGCAACCTTGCACTAAGAAGGTATAACTAGCGTCGACGACGACGGACTAGCGATACGCAATCAACATGAAATGCCGAAGGTCATTAGGGTTAATGACCTAGGGTCATCACTCAATCCCAAAATCAAGCAACCCTAATGGTGATTAGAGGTGATTACTAATTTATTGACCATTTTTACAGTCGTTGAAAGCCACTAATTAACTTGCTAATTGGGAATTAACTTAACCCTAATCAATTAAAGAATTACTAATTAAACATGATTAATTAAGGAATTAATTAAGCCTAATACAAGACTTAATCAAAACAGGATCAAACTTCATAATTAATATCATCATCACCTAATTAACATACAAAACAAAATTCATGATTTTTGGACTTATATTTTATTTATTAAAAATCATTGAAATTGCATTTATTAATTAAAGAAGCAAATTAAAGCATAATTAAATTTTATTGAAAACTCGAGTTAGTATTTTTCTGGTGTAGAGCACAACACAGAGAGCACATACATATTTTTTCTTACATTTTTATCTGCCCAAAATAAATTAATACAAAAGATGAAATACACCCTTTTAAAATACAAAAAGAAAAAGAAAAACAAAAAACTTCTTCCTCCAGGGCGGGCCTTTGTGCGGCCCAGCGGCCCCTTCAAGACAAGGCCAAGGCCTGCCCAACCCATCTCCCCGCCCCCTCTCTTTCTCTCGGCTCGGCTGACGGGGCGGGACCCGCTGTCGGCGGGCGCCTCCTCCTCTCTTCTCCTTCTTCCCGACGGCGCACAGCGACCGCGACGGCAAACAACGGCGGCCGCGCCAACGACAACTTCTCCGGCACAACTAACTGCACCAGAGCACTCCTCTCATCAAACCGCATCCATCCATCTATCATACGGCCTCTTTCCCCTACCGGAACACTCAAAGCGGTGACCGCGGCGGCTCGCCGCGTAGCGGTGTGGCGGACAAGCCACCGGAGCTCCTCCGGTGGCACTGATCGACCTTAACACGCTCGGCACCTAAGACGAACTCGGTGCGGTGCGAAAACAACTCGGGCGTGGCTAGCTATGCGCGACGGAGGGCATGCCCATGGCGGACGGCGGAGCTCATCGGTGCTCACGGCGTTCCTGGCCAACCGGCAACTGGTAAGCGCAACCAACACCTTGGTTATGATCAAGAGCTCACCGTGACTTCAAAACACGAGCACAGTGAGCTAGAAAGAGGATGGAGGGTGATGGACGGCGAGAGCAGCGACTGCGGCGGTGTGAGCTCGACGGCGAGGTGGCGTCTCGGCGTGTTGAGGCCGGTGGCAAAAAAGAAAGAGCCGACCGTGATTAGGGATCAAGGAAGAAGCTAGAGAGACAGTCGGTTGGACTTGAAATGCTCGATTTACTCTGGCGAGGGCGGACGGCTTACTGGCCGGCGGTTGTTGGTCGGAAAGGGAGACGATAACGTCGCTTCGTGTTGCTCCGGCGGTCACGGCTCGCACCACTTGACTCAACGGGTGCGCACGGGTGTGGCGGACAGGGCTGCGGCAGCAATTGGAAGATGGTGGAGTAGAGAGCGTGAATTTTGCGGGAGATGGACGGCGACCGGCGGTGAGCAAATGGGAGGGAAAAGGGGCCCGGCCGTGGAGTTGATTTTATAGGCCAACGGTGAGTGGGACAGTGGAAGGGAGGTTCGCGGCGACGACGAGCTGGACGGCGTCGCGTGAAAGGCGGGAAGGCGCTGGAACGGCCACGGCGGCGGCGGCCGGCCGGCCGGCATGGGCGGCCGATGAGGTGCCCCCCCGTCTCAACATAGCGAGCCGGCACATTTTTCTATTTTCAAAATTATTTTCAAAAATTGTACTGTACACAAAAATATCCCAAAATACAGTTGGCTCAAAATTTTGTGCTCTACAACTTTTATTAAAGAAGTTTTGTCAGATTCAAACTAGTTTTTAAATTTGAACTTCAAGTTTGAATTTAACACAAAACCCTAACTTTAGAGATTTTAAAATTACTTTCAAATTTTGAATAAAAGATGAAAATCTCCAAAAATAAAAGTTGTTCTATTTCTCAATATCTACAACTTTCATTTAGGGAGTTTTTCCTGAAACCAAATAATTTTTGAATTAGAGTTTAAAACTTAAAAGGAGACATTTTCCAATTCAAACTACTTTTGAAATTACTTCAAAATTTATTTAAAAACTTGAAAAACTTTATATACCAAAGTTGTAGAGCTCAAAGAGATGCACAAACTGTATTTTTGGAGTTTTCCCAAATTTTAAATATTTTGAGGTGAAATGGTAAAGGGGGGCAGAAACACTTTGAAAACCTCCCTTTTTGAAAGGTTTTTGAAATTGAATTCTTGGGCAAATAATTAGTGATGTTGTGGCACTTTTCAAACTCAACCAATGGCACTCTTTCAAAGTACAAACTTCATACTTTGAAATGGTGCCAATGGTTAGCAACTTTATTTAGAAAATTGATTATGGTTAGCTCACCAAAATTGAAAGTGAAATTCAAATTCCTATACCTAGCCATCAAGCTAGGGTTTAGGATTTTGAACTCCAATTTCAAATTTGGTTCTTCCTCGCACCTCAATTGACTTGTAAGACATCTTTGGGGTGTGAGTTAGAGTTAGCCAAGCACTTGCAAACATCAAGATTCATTTTAGTTAATTGTTTTTATCGATACAAGTAAACATGTGAGTGAAGTTTAAATTATCAACACATACACATGTGATATAAAAAGCACTCAAGCAACACCCTAGAATCATAAACTCATTTTAATTGTTTGAATTAGGGTTTTCTAATGATGAATGCTTATGCAATGATGATGATGACATGGCGGGGTTTTGGTTAACGTAACACCGGGGTGTTACAGCGCGGGGCCGTAGGCTATCCGCACTCTTCGTCCTCTATATTCATCCTCTAAATGGAATATTCTAGCCTGATCAGCAATATTCTCTCCTCTATATCACTTTCTCCCGCACTCATTCATCCTCTACATCTCTACTCTATAGTGGTGGGACCCACATGTCAGTTCTTTTTTATTCTTTTCTCCCACGACGCCCTCCATTCCCATTCTCTCCATCCTCCCTCTTCTCTCTCCTCTATCTTCTCCCTTCCTCTCCGGTCGGTCGGCGGCGTGCGCGCGCCAATGACTCTCCGGCGGGGCTGGGCGAGGCTGCTGAGCAACCCGGCTCGACGGCGGCCATGGGCAGCAGCGGCAGAGCTTTCAGCGGCGGCCGGGCGTGAGGCGGCCGAGCACGCGAGAGCGGAGGCGGCCGCGTCTCGCCGGCGAGCGTAGGGCGCACGGGCGGCGAAGCGAGCTGGCGGCGAGCGCCCGGCCGCCCAGCCAGCCCACGGGCGCCATGGCGCAGCGCCAAGAGGCCGCCTCGGCCCAGCGCGGCGGCGAAGCGCGACGGCTGCAGCGAGCGGCCCGGGCAGCCATGGGGTGGCGGCCAGGCGGGCGGCGAAGCGCGACGGACGGGCGAGCAGGGCGGGTGGCACGGCGAGCGCAGCGGGCGGCCAGCGGCGAGCGCCACGCTGCCCGCCTCGGCGCGCAGCCCGGCGCGTGAGCGCGGACCTCGTGGCTGGCCGGCGGTGCGGCTCGGGCAGGCGCTCCTCCTCCCTTCCTCTCCGGCCGAGGCGCGCGAGGCTCCTCCTCCCTCTCCGGCGGCCCCGCTGCCAAGCGCCTCCTCCCGCGCCCTTCTCTCTCCTCCCACACGCCGCGTGGGACCCGCTACGGCGCCACGCAGCATCGCACGGAGCAGCGCTACCCCGCCGGCTTTGGCGTCGGCGGATTCTGGTTACGCTTCGTCAGAAGCGGACGCCGCCTTGGCTGGCGTTCCGTCCGCAAACGCGTGTTCGGGACGCGTTTCGGATGTGAGTGCGCATAGCCTCAGCTCGCCCAAAGAAGCGGGTTGACTTTTGAACTGCATGGTGCAGATAATACGCTTTCCCTATAGCGATGGCGCATTCTAGGTCCGTCCCGCCTCCCGTGTGCAGGCCCAGGATCTCCACTCCCACTCGGCCACTCCACTCCACACCTCCGCCAGGGGCGCGACACGAGACCACCACCACCTCGCCCGCCATGTGGCGGCGCCTCCAAACCCTAGCCCCCTCGCTCCGCCGCGCCGCCGCATCGTCTTCCCCGCCTCTGCCTCCGCCCGCGCCGCCGCCCCACTCCACGGCACCGGCGGCCGCGTTCCGGCGCACGTCGCCCCTCCTCTCCTCTCCCGGTAAGCCCTCGTCCTGCTCCGTCCCTCAGATCTCCAGCAGCAGTTACTTCCTTGCTCCTCCGAGCCGATCGTCCTGTTCTGACGGATCTGTGGTCGGTGGCCGGTCATGCAGGCGACAAACCGGCGCCCACCAAGGTGGAGGATGTCATGCCCATCGCCACGGGGCTGGAGCGCGAGGAGCTCGAGGCGGAGCTCCAGGTGAGGACGGGTCACTTTGGGTTCGGAACCTCCACGTGATTCCGGCGGCGTTTGACGTGGATTTCGGTGCGTTTTCTCCAGGGCAAGAAGCGGTTCGACATGGATCCTCCCGTCGGCCCCTTCGGTACTAAGGTGAGAACCAGGTGTGCCTGGCTGCCTTCCGCCCTGCGATTTAGCTCTGATGACTCTGTGGGATCACGCCAGCTATTTGGTGTGGTATACAGAAATGTGCACGGTAGTACCTTGTCGCTTTTAGAATTGCTTGCAGAGTACCAACTCCCAACCCTGTTGTGCAATACAGTAGCCAATAGAAGGCAGTGCTGTGAAATTGTCAGTTAGTGTGTCATTGGTGTGGACGAGCGTCCACATTTCAATAATCCTGACAACAACAAAAAAGTAGTTTGCTCTGTCCATGGCTAGTCTCCACCTGATCTGCTCGTTGGCCTTCAACTAGTTGAACTTGTGGTACAAACAGTAATCATGTTAGAAGCTCCAGTGTTCAGTGTACACCAGTCTGCTCATTGGTTGCCATTTACATTAAATCCTGTGGCTTCTTTTAACTTTTATGTGATGGGCCCAAGGTACCCAGCAAATTCTGAGTCACTGGCAGTATCTGTTCCTACTGCTCGATTTATTGATAGAAACTCTTTTGTGTATGTTACGTGGAAACTCGAAAGTTTTACTGTTGTATGACTCATTTGTCAATTGCTGTGTGCAGTTTAGCTAAACCCAGAGCTAGGTGTGCTAGTGTCTATATGTTTTTTTTATTTTTACATGCTACTGTGCTTTGATTTTCGTGGAACTAGATCATCTTCGGTATCGACTTTACATAGGAAACTGCCGCAGTTTGCATCAACTCGTGCTAAGCGCAACTTGTGACGCTTCATTTCATTCCAGTACAGGCATGGTTGTAAGTAAAAAGATATGACTCAGCAGACACATCTCTTTTTACTTATATTAATATCAAAATCATAAAATATTTGATATGTTAGCATGCTTAAGCTGCATTACTTGAAGCTCGTTCTAAATACACCATCTGTCAGCCAGCCATACATGAAACCCGTAGGGTAGCTGTTTATCACTGACTTTGTTCTCACTTGGGGGCATTGGATAATATCAGTGTTTGATATGTCTGCGGTTCTTCTATTCTTCAATCCTAGGCATGCCCTCTCATCCATACTTAAGTACTGACATTGCTGTATATTTGGTCTAGATATATGTGGAAGTTCTTGATCACTCCCAACCCTTCTATCTTTTTTTTTTTTTCTTACCAGACTTTCTACGGTGCTCAATAGTGCTGAACAATATATAGTACTATTCACTTGTTTGTGGTTCTGCTATTCCTAATTTTCAACCAATTGATGCATGTGCTTCTATGCATACCCTGTTCTGACTACTGACACTGCCTGCATATTAAGTCAAGATATGTAGGACTCTCTCCCCTTTTATTTTGGTTTTGCACACCAGACTTTCTGTGCTGCAAGATTGTTAATTTTGACTTTGCTTGCAGGAGGAACCAGCTGTAATTGAATCCTACTACAACAAGAGAATAGTTGGCTGTCCTGGTGGCGAAGGAGGTATGTCAAGGCTAACCTTATATCTCAGTACCTATGTGTTGACTCTTGAGTATGTAACTCACCATATCCATGCTTATCTTTTCATCTGTCTTATTGCAGAGGATGAACACGATGTTGTCTGGTTTTGGTTGCAAAAGGATAAACCGCATGAGTGCCCAGTCTGCTCACAGTACTTTGTGGTAACTAAAATCAATGCCTTGACTGATTGTTATAAAGATGTTGCAAAAGATGTGCAGTAGTTGATTTTCCTGAGCACTGGCTGAAATATTCTTTTTCTGACTTTCTGCAGCTCAAGGTCATTGGTAATGGGGGTGATCCAGATGGCTACGATGATGATGAGGATGATCATCACTGAGGCCTTGTGTCAATAACGATAATAATAACTTTGGTTTTGGCCTATCTTTGTAGCATCAAATTGCCCTATAGTGTTGTAATTGATTAGCGTTTGACCATGAAGCAGGCCAAGTGGTGTTTTACACCTACAAATTTTGATAAGATCGTTTTGACTTTTTTTTTTTCTGGAGTGCATCATCAAATAAAGGATGAGTGCATCGGTTTCACTCTATTGACCATCTATTTCTGTGTTATATATATTCTGTTCCTCATTGGATGGATACACAGAAACAATATTCACGCATAAATTCAGAACAGAATGCACAGATTCTAGGACTGACATCAACTGGGATATGCTCATACGCAGTACAATGTCATTTGTTATCCAGGTCTTCACTATATCGTTAGTTCACTGAGTTGCCTTCGGCTGGTGCACAAAAATTTACAGCACAGGGACCCAGGGTCCAGGTATCGCCAACCTTATGCCAGCGAGAGTTGGCAGAGACATTGCAACGCCTTCGGCACTCGGTTCAATGGTTCACCTGGGGACAGACTCGAAACAATCTGATTTTGCCTGCAAATCAGGAGGTTGCATCAGCAATTCAGCATTATGGAATCGCATGCTTTCCTATCAACGGGAGAAAAAGTTTCAAGATCATAAGGGAACACTTCAAATGGACTAGAAAACTAAGGATCACAAGAAACTCAAGTATACAAGGAATATAAAAGTTAACCATCTAGAGCAGACATGATCTCTTTTTGTGGACCCAACTTCTATAAGTAGGCATGCAAAATCAAAAGGTCTTATAACCGCATAAAACTTAAAGATCAAATGAACGAAAACCAGTCATGTTATGCACGTGCATTCCTCAGGCAAAACATCAATAAGCATCAACAGAGAAAGAACAAAAAGAAGCAACAAGCTGAGAGTTCTGTGGAGCAAATATTAAATGTTTTGATATACTCTGAGTAAAGCAATTGCTACATATGTCGAGTGAAGGAGAAGAATACCTACAGGAGTTAATTAATTTTAGGGCTTAAGAAGTACTGTGGATCCCTGAAGAACCTGACAATCCTCTCTGCCTTTTCAGTGGAAAGATCGGTGTTTTCCAGGATGAATTCCTTGGATGCTTTTGCAATTGCTTCGATAGAGCCAATGGCTTGGGCAAGCTTAAAATAAAGACTAGCGTCAGTACCATGGTAAAAATAAACCGAGAAAGGCAAGTGATGTCTAGTGTGAAATTGACTATTAGCTATTGGAGACGTGAGAAAACAGATTAGTGCAGGGAAGGTAACAGAATTCAATCTGCAAGAAATGACATGTGCACGATTCTTATTCTGGAGTAGTTGCCTAAAACCAATTGTTTTGCATGTGAACTCGGATAAAGTTTCAAAATATGTTTAAACACTGATCTTCCCTGAATCTTTTACAGGTTAAAGGTACTGTGGGTAATTCTTCTCAATTTCCAGAGAAAAATGTGCGCAGATGACAAGGAAAATGATGAAGCAGTCAGAACTAGCAATCTAGCATTGATATCCAAGTACCCAAGAGATCACAAAATTACACAAACTGCAAAAAACAAGTTGAGCAACTCACTGCATTTGCGTCATGACTGTCAATACCAGGAATAGAGGTGAGCACTCGTAAAAACGCATCCATGCACTGAACAGCTTGCTCACGCTACAGAGACAAGCAAGAGAATCATTTAGCAACAATATGACACGTTGCTAGTATATGAGCATGTATATGGGAACAAACCTCAATTCTCATAGCTGTGACGATGTCTTTCTGCCTGCACACTGAAGAAAAACAGGCACCCAGAGATCAATGCGAGCTCGCTGTTGAGAACTTGAGCATGAGTCAGGAAAAAAAGGTAAATGAAGGAATCAAGAGGTTTTACCTCCACGGGCATGGGCTATCCTTACAATCTTCTCGAATCCCATCTCTGGATCACAAACAGGCACGAACGTAGGGCAGCCAAGCTCCATGCCATACCTTGAACGATGACAGCAGGAATAATAAGACTGAACTGACCAAACTAGAACAAATACTTGCTAAGTGTCACAGTAACAGTATGTATGTCGGCAGCCCATACTTGAAATATGATTGATTAAATGATTCATTCTGCTGTGCTGAGCGGACGACAACAACGACATAGAGATACTTGAACTGCTTCTTCAGTGTATTCACCCTGCAAAAGCATTCCAATTAAGACATCACCATCATCATCACCATCACCATCACCACGCATGCAGTCAAAAGTGCATAACAACAAACACGACACAGGGAAGATTGTGACCTGCTGAAGACAGCAGCTTCCCTTTCAGGAAGCCAGTCCGTCTCGAAGACGAAAGCAACCGATAAGCCCCCATTGTTGAAGAGGAAGTCCTGGAAACCCAACCCAACCCAATCAAAGCCACGCGTATACACAATCACACACAGCACGGCAAAACCAGTGGCATCTCTGGATCGGAGCGCGTACCGGAGAAAGCGACAGGAAATTGAGGCGGTACAGGTTGGTAGCGAGGAAGGTGGCGATGAAATTGACGAGGTCCGGGCGCTGCCTGTCTCTCCACGAGGTGCTCATCATGCACACTCCTCGGACGGCGCTCGCGTCGACCAGGGGCGGAGGACCCAGCATAGCTCCTACGCTTGTGATTGGATCAGATCCGAATGCAGATTGCCAGATGAATTAATTAAGCTAAATTTCGGGTACTCGGCGGCCGGGCACGGCAGGAACGGGGACCGAGGAGAGAGGGCACGCGTACCTGGTGGTGGTGCGAGCTCGTCGCCCGCGAAGGCCTGGCGACGGGCCGGCGACCTGGCGTAGGGCGGCGGGCGCCCAGTCATCGCCGGGCGAGAGGGAGAGCGCGCGCGCACAGGCACAGGGGTCAGGGGTGAGCCGTGAGCGGAGAAGAGATGGCAGGGGGACTGGGAAATTCAAATCTGCCTGGTCATCCTCGACGCGGGTCCGCCGGAAAATAGTTGTGTGTGGCGTATCAACAGAGGAGAGCCGCAGAGGCGTGCCATCGTAGGCGGCGTCGAAGTGACCGGTTACAAACTCGATTCTGCCTCGATTTTTTTATTCTTAGCCCAAAGAACGTGTCTAGGCAACAACGGGAATGGGTCGTTTTAGTCCCTCCCAACAACTGAATTTTGTTACACTGTTTTATAGGTATATGTACATCGTCTTATTACTATATTTACACTGATTGTTTTAGTGCAATTTGTTGGACAGAGTTATGTAATTTGAGGATAATTGTGATCTGAGACAAATATATACGAAATCTTTTAAAAATTTACAAATTTTTTCTATAGATTCCAGATACCAAAGAAATATATGTTATTCACAAATGTCATCAAATTGTTCACAAATTTACAAATGGAAGAACAGAGAGCAGAGAAGAACAAACTTGCAAGGTCGGTCAAGTCATGGTTAAATAGCCTTGATGTCGCCCTTGTGCTCCAGCTCCCATCTCCGCCTCCAACTACGCCACGATGGCGGCCGGCAGAACCACACAGAAGCAGAGGGAGGCGGCGGTGGCGGCCTAGGTGTGGTGACCAGAGCGAGAGCGAGGAGGAAGCGGCGCACGGAGCCGTGCGACGGATCGAATGGACTTCCCCCTTTTTTTTTTTAGAGCAATCAATAGTAGATATCTAGAAAGTGTGCACTTATACAACCTTGTCACAAGTAGACACCGCAGGCCCTAGATTCCAATGTGAAGGGACGATTAAGAGCCAAATCTTTGAATTAAAACATGGGTGAGACAATGAATCACATTTACGTGAACATTAGATTTATTTATCGTTTAGATTTAGATAGATCGAGCGGGTATTAGGACACGGCGTTGGGCATGGCTAGCTGGGGCGATCTCGGTGCTTTCACCCTGATGAAACGTGCATTATCATATAAACTATGGGCTTAACAGAAAACATAAAGAGACTAGCGGCTCTTAGAAGGTGTTTGCATCGCAGTCCCCTTCAGAAGATGCTGGCTAGGATTTTTTTTTTTTCTTTTTCCCCCCCCAAAAAGCACTTAACATAGGTGATAGGGACGTAGTGTTCGTCAGTCAGCGGGGAGGAGGACAGTAGGACAACAACCAAAGTACCAAACCAACCGGTGTAGGCAGAGGTGTACTATGCAATAGTGGAGCACTGACAGCGATGGATCCAATCCGATTTCTGAATTTCTCCCTCCGTGCATGATTGCAAGGCTGAGCCGCCATCATGACGAGAGCCGCCGGCTAGATGCTTGCTGAAAGTGAAAAGGAGCAACTAACGAGGGCGGGTGCTGCTTAGCCTAAGAGCGTCGGTTGAGAGTGTCATCAGACAGTTTAAGGCTAAGGACTACTCGTCTGGTCGATCCTTTGCTTTGCTTGTCAAGTCTCAACCATCCGTTCCAGGCCGAGGCCGTAGCGTGCGCCGCTGTCTCGACTGGATTCCCGGCGGTGCTCGCCCGAATCGGTTGGAACTGGAACGCTTACGCGTCGGACGTCGCACGTCCAAAGATGGGGACGGACGGACTGCATGCCCATGATTGCCAGGTGGAGGCCAGCCGCCATGATGATGGCAGGAGATGTGCTCGGCGTCGCTCTTGTGTTGTCGTTACATTACAGCTCACACATTTCTCTCTCACACAAAGGCCGGACCCGGACGCGGGGCCGGGGCATCGATCCATTGCTTCCGACCCACGGTACGTACGTACGTACGTACAGAGCCAACGCTTGGCACTTGGCAGGGCATTGCTGCAATTCCTTTCTTTCTGAGAGATGCATCCGGCGCCGGCGATCACCATCCGCCGGTCTCTCTCATCTCATCTCCCCTCCCAGCCCAACCAGCCTGAAGCCCATGCATGCTCTGCCCCTGAACGCTCTCGCATCATGAAGAAATTCCAATTTTGCATGCACGCCCCAAGTGCTGTGCTGTGCACAAGAGGCGCACGTGCGCGTGGCGCGCGGCGCTAGCTCCTGACACTAACACAACCCAACCGGGTCCGGCTCCGGCTCCGGCCCCAGGCTTGGGGATTGATTGATTGTATGGGAATGGGAACACCAGCTTGGGCGGCCACTTCCAATTCTAATCCGCCCGGCCGGGTCCCCACACGAGCCAGAGGCCAGAGCCACCTCTCCCTCCCACGCCCGGCACCGGCCACCGGCCGCACCGCCAGTCCGCCACGCATACATAAAAGCCAACCAACCCCGCTCACCTCTGCTCCGAGAATCCTCGCTCTCATGACAACAACGGCCTGCTCAACTCAAGCGGCGATGCCTCGTCCTCCGGCGGCGCCGCCCGCGTCCACCCAGCACCAGCCCCCGTAGCCCCGTAGCGTGCCACTCCCACTCTTCTCCCCCATCCAAATGTGCCGCCGCGCGCCCGCGCTGCCCGCGCTGCTGCTGGCGCTGGCGCTGGCGCTGTCGCTCTCCCTCGCCGCCGCAGACCCGCCGGAGCGGGAGAGGTCGGCGCTGCAGGCGTTCCTATCCGGGACGCCGCACGAGCGTCCACTCAGTGACTGGAACGCCTCCCTCCCCACGTGCTCCTGGACGGGGATCCGCTGCGACACCGCCAACGGCAACTCCACGGTGACCGAGCTGCACCTCCCGGGGGTGGGCCTCATCGGCGTCGTGCCCGCCGGCACGCTCTCCCGGCTCCAGAACCTCCAGGTGCTGTCGCTGCGCGACAACCGCCTCCAGGGCCCCGTCCCGCCCGACGTGCTCCTCCTCCCGCGCCTCCGCGCGCTCTACCTCCAGGGCAACCTGCTCTCCGGCGCCGTCCCGCCGGGGCTCGCCGCGGGGACGCTGCCCGCGCTCGAGCACCTCGCGCTCTCGCGCAACCAGTTATCGGGGCCCCTCCCGGACAAGCTGCTCGTGGGGATGCCGAGGCTCCGATCGCTCATGCTCGACGGGAACCGACTCTCCGGTGCCCTGGCTCGGATCGTCGGCGGCGGCGACGCCGGATACCCGAGGCTGGAGGCGTTCAATGTCTCGTTCAACGACCTCGACGGGCCCATCCCCGCCTCCCTCGCGCGGTTCCGGCCGGAGGCGTTCGCAGGGAACCCCGGTCTCTGCGGCGCGCCGCTCGTCGACCGCCCGTGTGCGCCGCCGTCCCCGCCGCCCTCGGAGCCGGGGGAGAAGACGAAGAAGAAACGGAAGCTTTCCGGCGCGGCGGTCGTGGCCATCGCGGTGGGGTGCGGCGCGGCGGCGCTGCTGCTGCTCCTCATCCTGGTGCTCTGCGCGGTGCGCCGGCACCGGCAACACCAGGACGGGGACACGAAAGCAGCGTCGACGACGCCACCCACGCGCGGGCTGACCCCGTCGACGGCGTCGGGGGACCTGACTGGCGGCGACTTCACGTCGTCCTCCAAGGACATCAGCGCCGCGGCGGCGGCGGGAGCGGCGGGCGGCGCGGAGCGTGGGCGGCTGGTGTTCGTGGGGAAGCAGGGGCCGGGCCACCTCCGGTACAGCTTCGACCTGGAGGACCTGCTGCGCGCGTCGGCGGAGGTGCTCGGGAAGGGCGCGCTGGGCACGTCGTACAAGGCGGTGCTGGAGGAAGGCGCCACCGTGGTGGTGAAGCGGCTGCGGGACGTGGCGGCGGCGCGGCGCGAGTTCGCCGCCTGCGTGGAGGCCGCGGCCAGCGCGGCGGCCGAGCACCGCAACCTGGTGCCGCTGCGTGGGTACTACTACTCCAAGGATGAGAAGCTGCTGGTCCTCGATTACCTCCCCGGTGGCAGCCTCTCCGCCCGCCTCCACGGTGAGTGATCCATCGTTCCATTCCATCTCGGTCAAACTCGGACTCATCCATGATTCGTGCATTGCATCGCCGCCGTCAGCAATGCATCCGATCGGTTTTTACTGTGACGGCGGACGGCTTAGGAATCTCTCTCTCTCTGCTGGCATGGATAATTGGCTTGTTGGGACGTTGATGAATTGGGGCATTTTTCCGCCGACAGACACGTCCTGCTGGCATCATTCCGTGGTGGTTGGGTAGCTTGTACTAGTTAGTACGAGAATAGTAGCAGCAGCACTCTTGTTTGTCTGCTGGCTGCTGCTTAGATAGCACTGAATTTTAGTTTGCTCCATCTGCACGCAACGGGCAGTAGTGCATTGAGCACAGGTAGGAGTACTACACTTTTGCATGCAGCACAGTACAGCTAGCATTCCGATCGATCCAGGCGCATCGCGTACGTACGTACTCCCGACATGCAACGGCCTCTCTAGTACGTACGGCACGGTATATATGCTCCTACCTACAGTACCATGGAATCATGGAATGCCTTTCCACTTCCAACTTCCAAGCAATACTCGCCTCAGCAGCTCTGATGGTTCAGGTTGAAACAGCAATGCTTTCCTTGACTTCAGCATTCTTCTATCCATGTTTGCGTCAACGGTTTTAATGCTCCCACCTCCGTCTTAAAATGACGGTAAACAACTACACGGTACAGTATGTGGTAAAAAAGTTTGCCTCATCATCGGAAAATAAGATGTGTAGTTACTCTAGGACGGAGGAGTGTCTAAATCGCTGATGCTGATTGGTGTAAATTCTTGGTCAAGGTAAGGTACCACTGACGCGCTGAGTGGTGTAAATTCGTTCGTTTCGTTCCAATCATTCATGCAACTTGTCGTCAGTTAGCAGCAACACATTTCTTTTTAGGCCGCTGGCTATGCTCTCCAACCCTCATCGGCCAGCCTTTTCCGTCAGCTGATGGTCTACATGTTCCAATCCGGAGAAAGGGACTGGGAGTGGGAGGGAACATTTTTTTTCCTTCCCTTTTTCAATTCAGATCCCTAACTTACTGACTTACTGCCAATCCTCTGACGGTGACTGCAAATCCGAATCTATGGTTCCGTAGCCATCGCTTATCCGGCGATGGCGTCCTCGGCTTTGAATTCTTGTGCCCAGTGCAACTCACCAAGGGGCAATGCCGTCCTTCGCTTTGTCGTCAGTTCTTGCTGTTCCTTGCTGCCTGTGGCTAACCCTGCATTTCCAAGTCAAGCTTCTGAACTGTGATTGCTTTTTGCTCGATCAGTGTCTGAAAATTCTGAAAACCCTGCAAAGTCTGTGGCGGCGGCAAGCAAGCCGAGGTTTTTGATTCGTCGTTAACGTCGGATGCGCTGTCATGTCGTAGTACGTGTGTTATGCTTGTTAGTTAGTGCTGATGGCCTGCAATCATCTGGTATGTTTTGCTGGTCTATCATGCTGCATTATTCGACCTGATTCATTGATGGAGTTGGTGCCAGCAATCACAGCATCGTGTACCCCTGCATTGCTGCTTCCTGGACTCAGGGTACACTTGTTGTTTATCTATCTTTATATCTTCTCTCGCTGTACCAACTACCGCAACTGCTTTGTTCTCTTCATTGACCATTTTGCTCTCCGAATGCATTTTCAAAAGTAGGAGTATAGTAGGGTACTGTGCGTGCATCACTGGTGATGACTGCATGGACAGTGACCAGCAGCTCATGTAATAGACTCTATCCAGTTAGAGGGTTTCTTTTTTAATTCATGTAGAACATATTCATGCATCATGCTTCATTGTTCACATTATTCATCAATACTGCATCTATCACTCTTGTATAAACTATTTATTTAATCATCATCCATGATTCACCTCAATTTAGTGACAGGAAGAAAGTCTGAATTTTTACTGCATACTAAGTACACTAGTCATCTCTCTGTTTCTACCCTGTATCGTCGGTTCGTCGGAGATGCTAACCAACACGCGGCGATTTGGGTTTGGGACCGCAGGGAGCCGCGGCACCGGGCGGACGCCCATGGACTGGGAGGCGCGGACGCGAGCCGCGCTGTGCGCCGCGCGCGGCGTGGCGCACCTGCACACGGCGCACGGCCTGGCGCACGGCGACATCAAGTCCTCCAACCTGCTGCTCCGGCCGGACCCCGACGCGGCCGCGCTGTCCGACTACTGCCTGCACCAGCTGTTCCCGCCGGCGCCCGCGCGCCCCGGCGCCGGGAACGGGTACCGCGCGCCGGAGCTGGCGGACGCGCGCCGCCCGACGCCGAGGTCCGACGTGTACGCGCTCGGCGTGCTGCTCCTGGAGCTCCTGACGGGGAGGTCCCCGCGCACCACGCGGCGTCCGGCCTGGACGGCGGCGACGGCGGAGCCCTGGACCTCCCGCGGTGGGTGCAGTCGGTGGTGCGCGAGGAGTGGACGGCCGAGGTGTTCGACGCGGAGCTGGTGCGCGCGGGCAGCGGCGCCACGGAGGAGGAGATGGTGGCGCTGCTGCAGGTGGCCATGGCGTGCGTGTCCACCGCGCCCGACGCGCGGCCCGACGCCCCCGACGTCGTCAGGATGGTCGAGGAGGTCATGGGCGGCGTGCGCATGACCACGGAGGAGAGCGAGGGCACAAGGGGTGCGTCGGAGGAGGAACGGTCCAGAGGCCCGACGCCGTGACGCATTGACGCCGCCGGTGCAACGCTAAAAAGCACACACGTACATGGCAAAAGTGTTTCCTTTTGCTCGAATGTTAGCGTTAATTACCTTCATTGTCTCAGGCATCCATTGTTGATTTGTTATATGTCAATCGAATAATATGCATTTCTCACGCCAATTGTATTGTTCCTCTCCAAGAAAAAGCAGATATTTTTTCACCCCATTTGGAAGAAAAGGTCGCCTTCCGATCTTGCAGCGCAGGGCACGATCTTGAACCGAATGCATGACTTGTCATTTGGATGCTGTTAAATACAGTATACTCGAAAGAGTGTCCGCAGTGGGTACCCATAGATAGGTTGAATATAATCACCCTGCCTGCGGTTACAAGTGATCCGGGGCTCCGGCAACCGTTCAGCAGGACACTGCCAACTGCCATAACCTGCGGTTGAACTTCGAGAAGGCGAGGATTTGATCAGTTTGCCTCTTGGCGTTTATTTATGGAAGAATTAGCTTCTCTGTTTCCATATTAGAGAATGATTTTCCCAAAATGCCATGAAAAGCACACTGCCTCATGTTTCTTTTCTTTTCTTTCTTTCCTTTCTTACAGAAGCCATAGCGACTCCGTAGAAGCGCTCCCACCCTATTCAGGGGTCACAGCATATATTTTTCAAATAGCTGCCAAAACAACATGAGGATTTACAAAGTATGCTATATAGATGCCATGCATGTGCGCACTAGAGATTTCAATGGGTCAAAATAGAATACAACTATCCCTATACATGAATCAACAGAAGTTGTTACAGTGATTTACATCAATGTCCATTATATATGTCTAATAACACTCCTCAACTGCAACTTATATAAATTGAGATTGTGTTTAATTTAAACACTTTAAAAATGCTGAAATCACAAATTAAAGGTTTTGTGAAGAAACCCATCGCTAATATGTACTCCCTCCATTCTAAATTGTAAGTCGCTTTGACTTTTTTAATACATCTATTTTGCTGTGTACCTATCTAGATATAATAATATTTCCAGATACATAGCAAAATGAATGAATTAGAAAAAAAATCAAAACGACTTACAATTTGGAACGGAGAGGGTATATGAATTGAACCTCTAAATGCTTAGTCGCCCCTCGCATTAAACACAAGATTAACTGAAAGATAAGTTGCATTGTTATTGTTATCACACCACAATCTTGCATCCTTTGAACTCTTAACTTCTTAAAGATATCTCAAGCAACCATTATTTTTTTAGTTGCATCGGCTATTGACTTATACTCCATTTAAGCCATAAGTGCCTGATCTTGAAAAACATAGTTTTCGTTGCACTCTTGGACACAGGATTCGATCCCAAGCAAATATTTATGGGCAATGCTACAGTACTCCATTTGATTAGTAAGAGGTAATGACTCAAACAAAAACATGAACATAATTATTTTTTATTTTTTTGAATTATTAACTAATAATTCATTAGTTTAGAAAAAGAAAAAAAAGAAATATTTCCAAATCTACTCTTCACGGGAGAGACAAAATCAGACGCACAGCCCTTCCTTGTGGAACGTTTCTTTCGGTGCATGCATTTGGCCATTTGGGAATATCATTTGCATGTGGACGCAAACAGCCACACGCATAAAAAAAAAGACCTGCACTTTATGGTAATAAAATTACGTCAAAGTTTTTACAAAATAACGAGATTTACCACATTTAATTTCCTTCTACAAGCATTCCAAATGTGATCAATGAACCATAATTCAAAATTCCATTCAGAAATATATTACTGCTGCACAAACGGGAAAGAAAAGGAAATTAAAAAAATACAGCAAAACATCAAAGCTGCTTAGCTGCATGGTTGCACAGTCAAATCCTAAACATCCCGCGCGATGTATAGATCGATCAGATCAAAGTTTTCAAGGGCAAAAGTTCTAATTCTCGGAACGCTCTAATTTTCCTTCTACCAGCATTTAAAATGTGACCACTGAATCATAATACAAAATTAAAAATTCCATTTCAGAAATATTTCTACGCTTATGTAATAAAAGGAAAGGGGAAATGGCAAAACAGCAAATTTGCATGGTTGCACAGTCAAATCCCCAAACATCCGCGCTCGCTCTTCCCGAAAAATCAGATCACTGATAAATCGGCTAACAACTAGCCACTACTACTGGATGAATCGCCATGACCATTAATTTCTTCTTCTTCTTTTTCTTAAACCCTCCACACCGCTGCTGTACGTGTAGTATGTAGGACTAGTTCAATCTCTCTTATCATCACACGATCGCCAAGCATGGCGGCGGGCTACGGCGAGGAGCTCCTGGGCAGGGTATCGGGCCTGGTGGTGGCGTGCACCCGGCGCGTGTCGCGCGCGACGCGGCGCCTCCTCCGGCGCGCGCACCGCGACGGCCGGCAGATGAGGTGGAGGAAGCACCAGACGCCGCCGCCGTCGTCGTCGTCGACGGCCGCGGCGGGGACGACCGTGGTGACGGCGGCGCTGTGCGCGCGCGGGGCGGCCATCGACAAGGGCAGGGTGTCATCGTCGTCGGGCGAGGCGGCGGTGGCGCTGTGGAGCCGGCGGATCCTGATGGGGGAGCGCTGCCAGCCGCTGGACTTCGCGGGCGCCATCCACTACGACAGCTTCGGCCGGCGGCTGGCGCGCCCGCCCATGCCGCGCTCCGTGTCCTCGCTCTCCTGCCGCTCCTTCGTCCGTAGCCCCGCCGATGGGGACGCCGACGTCTCCGACAGCACCGCGGACGCCGACGTCTCCGACGCGAGCTCCCCGGCCGAGAACGACGACGTCGTCGTCGTCGTCTAGCTGATCACGGCCTTAATTATTAGCTTCTCGTCGTCATGGTCGGTGACAAACTTGATCTAGCATAAAAGTGTACGCGCGTACGTACTCCATTCGATTCGTCGTTGCCAGGATGGTCACTGCATGCACAAGTGTGTTTGTTATAAACTTTGTCTTTTAATTCTTGGCGTTTTTATTAAGGGCGTCATGTTTAATACTCCACGAATGTCCATGTCTTTGCTGAAGGTCATATCCATCACCTTGTAAATACTACTGTATCATTACGAGTAGTGATCATGATTTGATTTCCTTAGTATTCACTCTCTGTCCCAAATTATAAGATGACATTCTGACTTCTTTAGATTCATAGAAGTAGTAAGATAAGAAATTTTATTCTTGGTACATGACGAGGGCTTAGCAATTACTCCCTCCGTCCCAAAAGGATGTCGTTCTCGCTTCCCGAGAAACGATTGCCCGGCAATTTTAAAAATAGTAAATAATAACAATTAGTATCACAATTAGTATTGTTAAAAGATCTTTAGATCTAGTTTTTTAATAAATTTATTTGGAGATATAAATATTATACGTATTTTCTACAAATTAAGTCAAACTTATACACGAACACCCAAAACGTCATCTATTTTGGGACGGAGGGAGTAAATGCTAGAGATCTTGTTACTACTAGTACTGACCATGACTTGAATTCCCTAACTAGTATTACTACTTACATAGTACTCTATCTATTCTAAATTATAGGATATTTTATTTTTTTTTCTAATACATAGTCTTACTATACACTTGAATATACACTTGGCTCCTCGACACAAATGCATCCCATTGTCCATCCATGATCTGGCGGTGCTCTCCGTGTGTGATGAAGCTTGATTATTCCTGGCACACATACTTCATCAGCTAGCTTATAGGAGTTCATGTCAATATTTTTCTTATGTGGAATTGAGAGGAGATGAAAAAGATCGATAAGAGACTGTCTCTTAATCTCCATACCTATCTCATTTAGAAAACGAGACTGTTTGTAGGTCTACTCATAAAGAATACGAGAAGAGGAAAGAAGGCGTTGAATAAATTAAAAGATCATTTACATATAAAGTTTACATAATGGAGTGCCAATTACATGGCATATATGAGCTGTTGTCTCCTACTGTTGAGGACACGCTCAGGATCAATGCAACTATGCAAGAGGGAGGCATAGTAGTTAAATGCCAGAAATCTTATTAGTAGAGTACACTAATAGATATCCAGAAAATCTTATTTCATTGGTGTCTAATATTGCAATGTGATGGTTATTTAGTTTTGTGCAGCAATAAAGGGTCGTCACATGTTTTGGAGGATGGGCTGGGGCGCGCGGTCACGCATGGGGATGGTGGGGGTGGGGAGCGTTGGGGTGGAAGAGCCCTGCTTAGCTATGTATCGACAGCTGCAATGATGATGTCTCTGGCGTAATGTCCCTTGTTAGAGACATTGTTGTGAAGGCTTCCGCCTATCAGTGCTTAGGTTTTATTGGTGTTGCATTGTTTGTTGTAAATTCACCCTTCTCTATTAATATTACATGCCTGACAAAGCTTTTGCCTATTGCTTTTCAAAGGGAAAATTATCTTTTCTAAAATTTATCTTCATGTGTAACGGGCTATATGGGTTAAAGTAAGACTAATATCAAATTCACCTAATAAGCGCCATGTACGTGTGTTTCTCTATCACCTTCAGTTTGTAGTACCAATCCTAGTTTATATTATTGGACGAGTATAATGGTGTGTCAATAAAATTGCTAAAACTAGGATCGAGAACACACATGCATGGTCCTCTCCCAATGCAGAAGGGGAAAAAGAAAGAGATGCATGTCAACTGATATGCATGCATCTGTTTGGACTTTCAGCCTTTTACTTGGAGAAATGGAGAGTGCATGTCCAGAGTCCAAGACCAATATCAACAGAGAGTTCATATAGTTTTCTAGTTCTAGATATTAAATAAGCTGACATGACATTATATTATAAAAAAAAGATATGGTAAAAATTTTATAGGACCATTTCCAAAATCTGAATATATCCAAACAATGCAACCAACCAGTTATATATTATTAGCACACGTGCATCGACAGGAATTCAGCCTTACAAGCATGCATGACTTTCGTTCATACTACTGTACAACCACATATATACACATACACCTACATACGTACACACACAGCCACCACAAGCCGGCCGGGCCCGAGGAAAGGATATCTCTATCACCTTCCGTCGGCCGGCACAATGTCGATGCCGCCCGTTCGCCGGCCGGCGGCTCTCTAGCTACGACAGACCGGCAGAAGGCTAGTTGTTGTCGCCATCACCGGTCTTGACTGGCAACTCCATGCCCGTTTCACTGTTCTTGGGCGTCGACCCGTAGTAGCAGAAGTAGAGGATCAGTTGCCCCAAACTCAGCACCGTTCCAGAGACGTTGGGGATCTGCATTGCGTTGCATTTGCATATATATATATCTATCTCAGTTCATCATCAATCAATGCAATTGTATATATATACTACAATTCGACAGATGCATGCATGACATGATGAATCACCAGAGAGGAAGCATATATATATATCAGAATTGAATTCAAACACTGACCGTGATGAAGATGTCGAATTTGATGAGCGCGTATGTGGTCCAGCAGATGCCGTTGAGGAAGCTGACAAAGGAGAGCGTGAAGGGCATGTACTCGACGCTCTTGGTGACGATGACCTTCTTCATGACGGTGAGCGGGGCGGCGTACATGAGCGTGCCGAAGAAGACGCAGAGGCACCCGACGACGAGGGAGCGCTTCTCGTGGGTGTGCGCGCCGAGGAGGACGCCCGCGGCGACGGCGGCGACGAAGACGAACTCGACGGCGAGGACGGCCAGCATCTTGGCGCGCTTGCGCTGCGGCGCGTAGGCGAAGAAGATGGAGAGGTAGACGGCCTCGATGGCGAGCCCGGCGCCGTTGATGGTGACCACCAGCAGGCTGTCCGGGTGCACCACGGGGAGGCCGTAGAACACCCACAGCGCGCAGTTGAGGAACGTCGCCAGGTATGGGTCCGGCACGAACTGCTCCACGTCGCCCTTCCGGATGATCGTCAGGAACGTCGGCAGCGGCGACAGGAACAGACCGGACGAGATGATGTTGCCTATTACATATATTATTATGTATTAGGGAATTCATTCATTCAGTAAATTCATGGATCATCTATATCAATAGTTAATGCAAGCATATAGATAGATAGATAGATAGATAGATAGATCTGTCGATCGAGAATGAAGAGAAGAGAAATATGGATGCATGATGGATCGAGAATGAACACCAACCCATGATGCCGACGACATCGCGGATTTCGTCAGGGTTAACCATCTTGCTTGGTTGCTCGCCGCGCGCGCTTGGTGATGGATCGGCTTCTTCTTCTTCTTCTTAGAAGTTCTTGCGAGGAAGGAAGTTGGTGTGTTGCTTGTGGAACGTACGGCCGCCGCGATCGACAGAGCGAGAGGAGAGTGACTAATACATAGTGTACGTGTGCAACCGCAATGGAAAACTGGAACTGCACATACGCAGGCAGGCAATGGGGTTAGTTGCTGTGGTTGCTACTAGTTGTAAGGGTACTAGTAGTAAGTACTACTTGTATGTGTCAATTAATAATCTGGCAGGCCGGATTGTAGGGGCGCCTCTCTGCCTTTCTCCTTCCTCCTCTTGCACACAACGAACAAAGAGTCGGAATGGAGAGGAGAGGCGGATGGAGGCACCGTACGGCGGTTGCCTTGGGCGGCTGCTGCCTTTCCATGGCTGCTGCGTGCTGTTATATATAGGGCCGTCTATGGACATGCCAAAACTAGCTATTTCCGGCGTCCCGGCCGGATAAGATGAGTTATTGGCAGCGTGGATGATGGATGCATGCTTCAATGCCGCACAGCCACTCAATCGGAGGCATGCATGCAGTTACTGCTTCCGTGACTAACATGTGGGCCAGACACATAACCTCCTAGCTAGCTAGGATGTCATGCATGCATGTTGTTTATTAGTGGCTAAACCACACATGAGTATTTTAGGGTCTTCCAGGTGTCCAGACCACACTTTGATCTTTCAGCTATCCAATTATAAGATCCTGATGGCACATAAAGGGACCGTGACTTCTAAGGATGAAGAGAGTTTAATTAGACAACTTAAAATCTATTTTTAAAACTGTCTCTAATTTGTACCGATGTTGCTATCTCTATCAAAAAAATTTATGCAACCTAAGTTCCAATCCCGCTAGCCTATCAAACTAAGTTATGAATATAAAGCACACAACTGAAGTACACAATATAATAATACGGAAGCTAAAGATTGGTAGAGATGCAAACTCTTGTCAATGACTTTGGTATTTTTACCAAGATATTAAGAAGCTCTTCGGTTCCCCTAGTCCTCGTTGTAGCTAGCCCCTCGCAAGGAAGCCCTCGCAAGGGCTAAGCTTGGTTCTAGTAGGATAACTCTGTGGATAGCCCTGGACCGGGTAACATGGGACATTGTGATATCTTCTACCTTGGTGGATGTGATGTACAACTCCTAATTTAACCATTTGATGAAGGTTAATTAGTTATGCAAAACATTGCAAGTATATGCTGCACTGAAATTGGACTTGCTTGTAAAGTTTTTGAAGCTTTAGGGTCTATTCTAAAAAATTGCCAATATATGTCATTTTCCTAGGACATAACCATGCAGAGGGTGTTTTATTCTTGTGCTTGAGAAAGGGTTTGGTTAATGAGAGGAGTGGACAGACTTTGCTTCATCAAATACATTCAACAGAAAGTGATATTCCTGGTGGATTTGGAACCTCCCCATCCTAGCTTGTTGATTCTTACCTCCTTCATGCAATTGTGAAAAACATTAAAAATTTTTTTTTAAAAGAATGCAACTATGTACATTCACAATGCATCTATTGAGGAACAATGTTATAAAATTTGAGATTCAAACATGTTTTGTAAAAGTTCATACAAAAATAACAAATTTCATGTGCATACGCATTAGAAGACAAATTCCTAGGAATTTTGTCTTCTAGCACATATGCATCTGAAATTTGTTATTTTTATATGATTTTTTATAAATATAGTTTGAATCTCAAATTTTGTGACGATGTATATCTCTATAGACGCACTATGTATGTGCATATTTCCAATATTTTTGAAAACTCGTGATTATGTTTTTAATGGGCCGGGGTTTTTATGATTGCACCGATGATGTGCCTTGCACTGACTATTTTGTCTATAGATGCACTATGGTGTGAAATTTTTAAAAAAACTTGTAATTATGTTTTTCAATGGGGCTTTCACGATCGCACCGAAGATGTGGTTTTGCACTGGATATTTTGCCTTCTTGATCTTATAATTGATTGCTCTTTGCTTGTCATCACCCATGATTTTTTATCCACAATATGCATGGATTTTTCATGTATATCTTGGTATGCATCCTTGATTCGGTATTTTCTTACCGTGTGTTGATTAAGTCAGCATCTTGTTTGCTAATATATTGTTTTCATATATGTTAAGTGATTGCTTGCACTGTAAGGATGTGTTGTCAATGAAGATATGTGGATGTGTCTTCTTTGAGTTTTTATGTGACATTGATGTTGAGACGATGGGGGTTTGATGTTCTAGTAAACTTATGTTAATGCAAGTATATTGTTGTTCGAAGTTTAGATAACTTGGTTTGATGGATTGAAGGACTACGTGTGTTTTTCTTATTCATGCATTTAAGGTGTTCCATTTTATGCTTGCTAATTTGATTATTCCGCTGGTTAAGTTATTACCCCGGTAGGCCATGGTTCGTGTCCCACGAGCCACGACGACCTTCCAATATACTGCATCTTGTCCTCGTGCCCAACAATAATGGGTGGGAGGGTCATGACCACATCAGGTGTGACCCAGCTCACTCCCTAGCTACCACTGGTCTGAGTCTTTGATTGTTGCCATGGTCGAACATGCATGGAACTAAATAACACAAGGATCGGATGATGGATCGGGACTGACGATGTTTCCAAAACATCACGAGAATTCTGTACTGCTGTGTCCCTAATAAATGGATGGATTCTAGTTTTATGATCATTTGTATTTTTATAGCATATATATACAAAAAAATAGTTAAAGTTGAAACATTCATGGATAGGTTCGGTGGAGTACACGGTTCTTAAATTTGTTTAAGAATATCGATCGGATGTTGTGTAGGTATTCAAACTTGTAAAATGTAATGCATGAGGGAACCAATGAGCGACACGGAGGGAGCGGCGGAGCGAGAGAGGCGACCGAAGACAGGCGACGCGACGGCCATCCCTGCCCACCCGACGGCCATCCCGCCCGCCCGGCCTGCCCTCCGGCGCCCGGGCAGGTACGGCGCAGGGAGCGGTGGGGGGCGGCCGATGGGCTGGACCCGGTGGAGGAGCTGCAGTCTGGAGAGCAGAGTAATGGCGAGGCGATCTTGGAGCAGCTAGACTGGGGATCCATTGATGATGAGGACGGTGCTTTCGGTCTGTTCGGCGCAGTCAAGCGCCCGGTCGAGGAGATGGATGCAGATCTACCGGATACGCAACTCGCCTCCTTGGGGGGCATTCATTTGCTGCAGCCGGAGAGGGCAGATGGTGAGCTGCCGGAGCCCCCCTCTGCGGCGGGCTGTTGATGGTGATGGATCGGCGGAGGTTGCTGCGGTGGCTGCTATGCCAGCACAATTGGGGGGCACGCTTCCTCCCTGCAAGGGCCCGAGCAATGGCGGGGCTCCGTTGCGCTCAGCCCCGTGCGTCCCCCCCTGCCGGGCTAGTTGATGGTGACAAGTCGGCCGCGGCTGCTGACCGCGAAATTACTATGATGGCGGATCTGGTGGCAGCGGCGAAGCGGGGGCGCGTGTGCTTGCAAAGGGGGAATGGGCGTCGACGGAGATCCGGCACCCTCTGCTCTGGCTCCGCCCTCTATTCAGCCTTCTGAGGGCGACGGGTCGGGCGGGGCTGCTGGCCGGCGATTTACTGCTCCTGCCGCGGCCGTGACCCAGCAGGCGGAACAGGGCACGCGTGTCGCCGGCGACCCTCAGGTACTCCAGTCTCCCCCTCTTCATCGAGTCCCGGTCTCTGAGCTGTATCGGCCCGAGGCGCCGAACGTCCCAGTTCGGGCTACAGCCTCTGTGAGGAGTTATTGCGATGCGGTGCGCACTCCACCTCCGCGCCCGACTCTTGTCCGCCCGTGTGGGAGAGCCGAGGCCGGCGGGCACCGGCGCCGCTACCCCATCCGTCCGGGCACAGCATGGGTGTGCTGCGAGCCTGGGGCGCGAAGGGGCCGCCGGCGGGCTATAAGAACTCCTTCGAAGGACGCTGCTTCAAGTGCCTTGGCAAAGATCACAAGCTTGCTGATTGTAGAGATCCGGTTATTTGCTGTTCGCCGGCGTTCGGGGCACCTTGCTCGGAGCTGTCCGGATAAGAGGCGAGGAAAGCGCCGCCCCCATCCACGAGCGACTCACCTTCCCCAAGTCCAGCGTTCACTCCCGCATCTCCTTCGCTAAGACTGAAACGCCCACAATCCATAGTCGCCTCACGTTCCCGCCTCTTGTGGAGGAGGCTGCGGCTGAGCATCAGGGGAGAGTGCGGAGTGAGCAGGAGCCCATGGCGACCGTCCCAGGGATGGCGGAGAACAGGCCCGAGGTGGGCGGGGCTGTGGTTTTTTCGTCGGCCACAATGGCCAACGAGATCACCAAGTTTCGCACGAGGTCCGTCCTGCTGGTGGCGCGCACTGACATTAGGTACATTGGCATCACTTCGGACGAGGTGGCGCTCGCCGTCAGCAACCGGCTCCGCGTCCCGCGGTATGAGGTCCGTGCGTCCACGCACCGCCCGGAGCACTTCCTGGTCCTCTTCGACTACCCGCCACAGCGGGACATGGCGATTCGGGCTGGGACGGTGAGGGTTCGTGGGCTCGACTTCGACATTCGCCCATGGACTGAGTTCCAGCACGGCCGTGATGCGACCTGGTGGTACCGCGTCCGGGTGGCCATTGAGGATCTTCCGATCCACGCCTGGAACCCGGAGGTGGTGAGCAAGCTGCTGGGCGATGACTGCCTCTTCGACAGGATGGAGAGTGCCACTTTCAGGCAGGAGGCCACTGACTTCTTCTTCTGTTGGGTTTGGATGTGGAACCCCGACTTCCTGCAGCGCACCAAGGAGATGACGGTGTTCCCCCCTGGTGCGGGCCAGCTGCCGGCGATTGGGGGCCTGCTCCAGCACCCCCGAGCCATAGAACCGCCGCCACGGGGGCACACCTTCACGGCCATCATCCACCTCGACACTATTGAGGACTGGAGTCCGCCACGTGATCGGTCGCCTAGCTCTGGCCAGAGCGGGTACATCTCCTCTGCATCGACCGACTCCGACGAGTACCCCAAGGTGTACCATTTCGAGGATTGGGTGCCCGGGGTCGTGGATGGCCACCGCCAGCAGACGCGCCTCCAGCGCTGCTCGGCGGCTCTGCAGCACCAGCCACTACGCCGGCAGGATGGAGACGACGACGAATACGACGAGTATGAAGAACCGAGGGGCCCCCCACGGGGACCGTCGGAGGGGGGCCGCAATGCCCGCTGTACCCTCGGAGGTGCCGGCGGGGAGCTCCTCCCGGCGTGGCGCCGGCGGCGGCCCGCCGGGGGGCGACGCGTTCCCCATCCGCGCGTATAGACGCAGGGGCAGCCGGTGCCGATGGGCGCCGGTGGATGCGAGCGCGTGGGCGGGTGCGGCCAAGCCGGTCCTCCCCGCGCCCGGGGACCCACCGAGAAGGGAGGACGCGGACTGGGAGCGCCGTAGGTCGCGGTCACCATCCCGCCAGGCGTCCCCGGCGTTCATCACTGCGGACCGGGGGTCGGCTCTCACATGCAGGGGGCGCTCCACGTCGCTGCGGATGCGCCGCCTCCACCGATGTTGCACCCCGACCCCATCTTTGGAGTTCTACAGCGGCCTCTGCAGCGACAACATCACCCCCATTGTGCCTGCTTCCAGCTTGGCCTGGGACCCGATGCTCGGCGAGGCAGCGGCCATGTGCGCCAACATGGTGGCTAGGCCCCTGTCTTTCTCCCCGCCTCCTTTCCCCCTCGAGGAGCCTCAGGGATCGCCGGACTACACCCCGGTCTCCGCCCTGTGGGACAAGGTGGCCAACCTCAACGAGGAGGCAACCGCGCTCGGCTTCAACAACGTGGTTCACTTCGGTCCAGGGGCGCAGCTGACCCAGGAGGTTGGAGGACAGGTGATGACGACGGCAATTAATCGAGCAAGTGGCTGACATGATCCTTGAGGAGCGCAGGAACAACATCGTCGACAGCATCTTCGTGCCTTGCGAGCAGCCATTGCTGGAGGTGCCGGCTGCCACGAGGACCACGAGCAGGGCTGCAGCGACCAGGCCGTCCAAGAATGGTGGCCTCAGGCGTAGCACCAGGCAGCAGGCGAAGACCTGCTCTGTGCCGGTGTCCAAGAGGGCCACCCATCGCCTCATCAGGGCTTTCGACCTGGCTGGACCCTCTGAGCCAATTGGGGAGCAGGCCATGCAGGCGTTCGTCGACTCCTTCAGAGCCCCCATGACAGAGAAGCGGATCACAGCGGTTAGGATGCTGACCTCTTTGGACAGTGGCCCGGCAATGGCGGCAGCAGAGCAGTTGGCAGCCGTGCACGACATGGCAGGGGCCGAGGAGGTTGCAGTTTGAGGTTCATGGCCAGCAGTATGAAGCCTACCAGTATCATGTTAGTGCAACTCAAGTTCAGGTGTGGAGTCAGTTCAGGGTTGTGTGCAAGGAAGTTGGCAGGTCTGATGGCGAGTCCAGTGTCTAGTCTAGTTGCTAGTCTGTTGTTCTTCGGAGCGAGTCCAGTTATCAGCACAATGGTAGTTGTAGTTGTGTGTTGTTACCCCGTGGGGGTTAGCTTGATGGTGCTTGAGTGTGGATTTGTAGCCGGGTTGTATTCCTGGGCCTTATATGAGCCCATTGCAGAAGAAGGTGTGGTTAGTGCAGTTCGCGCAGTTTGTACCCAGCAGCGCTGCTACGCGCTTCAGTTGTCACCTGGTTATCCAAATGAATGATCAGTTATCTGTCTTATCTTGGAATGTGAGGGGTCTAAACGATGCAGCACATAGAGAATTAGTCAGACAGACAACCCAAACTGCCAGGCCAGCCATCGTTTGTTTGCAAGAGTCCAAGCTAAGCTCCCTTAGTCGCTCTGTGTTGGTGGATACGGTGGGACCTGGGTATAATGCTTTCCAGGCTTTGGATGCTATTGGTACACGGGGCGGTATTATTCTTGCCTGGAATGAGGATTCAGTGCTATTGACAAACTTGGTCTGCATTCAGTTCACAGTTTCAGCTTCAGTAAAGGTGGTGTCCTCAGGGGAAACCTTCAGGCTGACTATTTGCTATGGACCAGCTGATGATCAGAGAAAGGAGGAGTTCCTGCATGAGATGATCTCCCTGAAACCAGCAGATCACACTCCGTGGCTCATCATGGGGGATTTCAACCTTATCTACAAAGCCAGTGACAAGAGCAATATGAATCTCAACCGCAGACTAATGGGCAAGTTTAGGGCAGCCTTGGACGACTGCCAGCTGCTAGAGATTTGTCTGCAAAATCGTAAGTACACCTGGTCAAATGAGAGAGAAAATCCGACAATGGTGCGGCTTGACAGGGCATTCTGCAATCCTGATTGGGAAGTCTCTTTCCCGCACTACGCGCTACATGCACTCTCAACTGGAGCTTCGGATCACTGCCCAATTCTGCTAAGTCGACAGGACATACAGCCTAAGAGGGCTGTTTTTAGATTTGAGAATCACTGGCTGCGTACAGAGGGTTTCATGGAGGTGGTTCAGTCGGCTTGGGCAAAGCATTAGACAGGCTCGGCACACACAGTGCTTCGCAAAAAGCTTGCTCACACAGCCAGGGAGCTTAGGAAGTGGAGCAAACCGTTGTTCAGCAAGGTCAGAATGCAGCTGCATATTGCCAACGAAGTCATCATGCGCCTCGACGTGGCTCAGGAAACCAGACAGCTTTCGGGGTTAGAAGCAGCTCTGAGATCAGATTTAAAGATCAGGGTGCTTGGTTTGGCGGCAATAGAGAGATCTAGGAGACGACAAGCGTCCAGATTCATCTGGATCAAGGCTGGAGATGCATGCACAAAATTTTTCCACTTGAAAATGAGCACCAGGAAAAGGAGAAAGTACATATCATCCATCAAACGTAATGATGGTACTCTAGCTTGTTCACATGCTGAAAAGGAGGAAGTGCTACATGAATACTTCACCAGCATCCTGGGCACTAGGGTGCCGAGAGCTAGAAGTTTCGACTGGGACTGGCTGGATCTAGGTTCTGTGCAGGAGATTGCTGGGTATGAGCTGGATCGGCCGTTCAATGAAGAAGAGGTGGCATATGCTGTCAAAAACTTGCCCAGTGACAAGGCACCAGGCCCCGATGGTTTTACAAATGACTTCATCAAACAATGTTGGCCGATCATCAAGCTGGAGGTGCTTGACGCCTTCCATAGCATTTATGTCCACCATTGTGGGGCACTGGAGCATATCAATGGGGCACAGGTGGTCTTGATCCCCAAGTCTGAAGTTGCGCTTGAACCGAGGGATTTCAGGCCTATTAGCCTCATCCACATGTTTGCAAAACTCTTCACCAAAGTTCTGTCCATTCGGCTTGCGGTGCACATTGACCGGTTGGTGGGTGTGGCACAAAGCGCTTTCATAAAGAAAAGGTGCATACAGGACAACTTTGTTTATGTTAGGGAGCTAGCAAGATATTTTCATAGGACAAGAACACCGGCATGCCTACTCAAACTCGACATAAGCAAGGCCTTTGATACAGTTTCCTGGGAATACTTGATTGAAATGCTCGGTCGCCGAGGTTTCAGTACCAGATGGACAAACTGGCTTGCTGCGCTTCTGCGCTCTTCCTCCTCTGTGGTCTTGCTCAATGGTTGCCCTGGACCTAAAATTCAGCACCGCAGGGGTCTCCGGCAGGGCGATCCTTTGTCTCCCTACTTATTCATCCTAGCCATGGACGTCCTCAACCGGGTCTTTGAGATTGCTACAGAAGATGGATTCCTCACTCCACTCAGGGGGCGTCAGGCCAGGCAGCGACTCTCCCTGTACGCAGACGATGCTGTCATCTTCACTAATCCATGCCGAGAGGATGTTAACTGCATAGTGCAGATAATGGAAGCCTTTGGGGACGCCACGGGCTTGCGCATCAACGTCCACAAGAGCACGGTGGCGCAGATCAGATGTGCTGGCATTGACATGGACCAGGTGCTTGCTGACTTTGCGGGGCAGAGGGTCAATTTTCCACTCAAGTATCTTGGCTTGCCGATGACCCTGGGAAGGGTAAGACTTGCACACCTACAACACATCCAGGACGCTGCCCGGGGCAGGATCGCTGGTTGGCAAGGGAAGCTGATTTCGATTGAAGGGAGAAGGGAGCTGATCAGGTCCGTTGTAACGGCACTACCAGTTTACTTGCTGACAGTCATCAAGCCTCCCAAGAAATTCTTTAAAGAGTTTGGCAAGATGCGTAGACGTTTTCTTTGGGCTGGTGATGGTCAGCTGACGGGTGGAAAATGCAAGGTCGCTTGGACAGCTGTTTCCTCACCAATGGCAGCCGGTGGCCTGGGCATCAAGGACCTTGAACGTTTTAGCCGTGCCTTACGGCTCAGGTGGCTGTGGTTTGCCTGGGAATCTCGAGCCCGGCCCTGGAATGGATTGCCACTAATAGCTGATAAGGCAGAGCTCCAGCTTTTTAATGCAGCAACCAGAGTACTTCTTGGCAATGGGCGCAAAGCATCCTTCTGGGAATCTAGATGGCTCAATGGTGAAGTGCCGGCTAACCTCTTCCCTGCACTTTTCAAACATAGTAAGAGGAAAAATAGGACGGTGAGAGAAGCACTACACCAAAACGCATGGATCAAGGATGTGGATCATAATATGACACAACATATAATTGCTGAATTCTTGGCCCTATGGGAGATGATTGATGAGGTTATACTCACTGAAGGACAGGAAGATCGTATCGTCTGGTTACTCACGTCAGATGGTCAATACTCAGCCAAGTTTGCCTATGAAGTTCAGTTTGCAGGCTCCATCACATGTGCAACTGCTGAGCTCACATGGAGGACCAAGGCACCACCAAAATGCAGATTCTTCATTTGGCTCCTGTTGCGCGACAGAATCTGGACTGCGGCACGACTCCAGCTACGTCAATGGCCTAATGAATACTTCTGTCAACTGTGCTATCGAAATTTGGAATCCTCAATCCACTTGTTCATGGAGTGCCCAATTGCTCGGACACTCTGGGCATCAGTTGCTACTTGGGCGTCCACACCATGCCTCTTGCCAACATCCTGGGAACCGGTAGACAACCTCAAAGACTGGTTCAATAACCTGTCAAAGGCAGCACCGTCCAGTTCAAGAGCAGGCACCTGCTCCCTTTTCATGCTGGTTTGCTGGGAGATATGGCGCGAAAGAAATAGGCGTATCTTTATGAAGGTGTGCAGCTCGGTGCCACAAGTCATCAGCCTCATCCAGGATGAAGCGGCTATGTGGGCATTTGCAGGTAACAAGGCCATCCAGCGACTTTTACCTGGCGACCATATGGAGGTTGACAATGTCTCAAATGTAAATTAACTTTTCTTCCTACTTCGGGGTGGCCCAGAGTTTATACTCTAAACTCTGCGCAAATGTAAGGGTGTGTGCGTCTCTATTGTAAATCTCCTGTAAATCTTCCACTCTAGCTTATCAATGAAAGCCGGTGACGGATCTTTCGAAAAAAAAAATATACTGCATTTCATCAGAAGTCTGGGAACATATATACAGATGTCATTCTCGAGTTTAGAGAGTACTATATATATTGATGAGTTTTACTCAGTCAAGCAGACAGCTACTGGGAGCTTCCAAAATTTGCATCATTAATTTCAACACATAGGATCGGAGTATATATGTACTCCTTGTGTAATCTAAGATTCGTTAGCTCGGTCGTGTATCTTCCTTATTGCACACTTACATATATATACTACTTCTTGTAAATTTGCCGACGACGACGAACAAGAAGATTATCAATTAGCTAGCTATAAGTAATACGTAATAGGATGTCGCTAAAAAAAAAAAGTAATAGGATGTCGCTGCTGATGGTCCTAGCTAGCTTGCTACGTCCAACAAGCTAAATCGTTGACGAGCTATTTTCTAAGTCTTCTAGGAAGAAACTTCCACCACATTCTACTGATGAAGTCTCGCGAGCTAGCCTAGTATATATGCGTGCTTGTACAATCTCGCCGGAGGCAAGAACGAAGGGCTAACTAGCTAGCTAGTGTGGCAAGCACTTCGGCGATCGAGCTACACCCGTCCTATATATCTTGCCTGTTTTAATAAGTTCCGTGAAGGCACTTGTAAGTGATCACTGATGATTCTAGTTTTAACCACATCTTTCTTAGGAATTCCTATTGTGCAACATCACAAGACTCACGTTGTTAATTAGATATGATTCACCATGCATGAGAAATAATTCTATACATACAATTTTCTTCTTGTTAAATATCTATAAATTTTCCTTAAAAAAATATCTATGAATTTATTGTAGTCCATGGTCAAAGATAGAAATGTTGAGTTAAGATAAATCTATAACTCCGCCTGGTGGATTCTATGTGGGATAGATTTTGTACGCACAACTTTTTTTTTTTTTTTTTTTTGATAAAAGGTCACTCAATAAAAAGGTGCCTAGCAATTCATATATCACAAAGAAAATAAAGACCAATATAAAAGATGGACAATAAGACATAAAACAATATCCTCTAAAAAATAAGAGTACATTAAAGATTAAATTGGTCGTTTTCTTTCTTCCGTCGTCCACTACTTAACGGAGCATGAAAATCGCACTGAAATCAAAAGTAGTTGAGGGAACAAACGCATGCAACTGACATGTGTGCGTTACATACAGGCCGGGCCGGCGTAGAGACGATGCCGGTGGTATGGAGTCCGCTGGTGTTGGTGGGGGCGCTGCTCACCTTGGCGATCGAAGTGATGGAGCTCGCCGGATCAGCTAAACGCTACAGGAGGAACTGCCGGCTCCTCCAGGACCGCGTGCGGCTCATCGCCGACCACCTGGGGGAGCTGCAGCAGCAGCAGGACTGTTAGCTAAGTTATTGCATACTATTTGTAATAGATAGTTCATCTCTGTAATAGTCGGACTCTAGAGGAGCTTGTGACCGAAGGTGTGCTCGGTGCACAAGGTTGCCCAGTTTAGTTTGGGTCACGCCATATTGTATCTTGCTGCACGTAGCGGACTCTGCTGAGAAACAGAGTCACGCACGGGTTGCAGTATGGCATGGGGAGTCTAGTCAATCTAGGTATCTTATATATATCAAGTAATAGAACCCTGAAAGGCTGCAGATTAGTGCGGCAAATAATCTCTTGTTTCCGTTCTTTGTTTCCATCTACTTACACAACTCGCCGCGGTCACCACGACCTCGCCGGCGACACGTTCCAGGGCACCAGAGCACCGTCGGCCCCAACACGTGGTACCAGAGCCGTAGGGTTGCCGTTGCCGGTGGTCCAAGCGGAGGAGGAGAGGAGTAGAGGAGTTCCGGTGGTTCTGTCTGCCGAGGAAGAAGGAACACGGTCGTCATCGCCATGGGTACCAGCGGGAAGGACGCAGAGATGATGGAACGCGCGTGGAATCAGGCCGCGGGCAATTTGGTCTGGCCGATGCTGACGCGAACCAATTATCAGGAGTGGTCTGCCCACGTTCAGTGCAATCTCGAAGCCATATATTTGTGGGATGCGGTTGCAGTTGAAGATCCATCTAAGTTGGAGCGACGTCGAGATCGCCTCGCCATGGGAGCAATGCTCCAAGGGGTACCCCCCGATATGCACTCGATGTTGCTGAACAAGAAGTCGGCTAAGGAGGCGTGGGGGGCTATCAAATCCATGCGCCTTGGTTGCTCAAAAACTTCTTGCAGAGTTCGAGTCAATTGCGTTCAAGCCTGGAGAAGCAATTGATGACTTCGCCGTTCGGATCTCGAAATTGGCCACGGAGTTGCGTGGACTGGGCGAGACAGGTGTAGATGATGCCCGAGTCGTGAAGAAATTTCTCTGAGTTGTCCCATCGCGCTACAACCAGGTGGCGGTGACAATAGAGATGTTCTGTGATCTGAAAACTTTGTCGGTGGAGGAGCTGGTCGGGCGTCTTCGTGCAGCTGAAGATCATTTCGAGCCTACCGTCGAACAGGTGACGGAGAAGGCCGGAAAGCTACTTCTCACGGAGGAAGAGTGGATGGCAAGGAATAAGTCACGTATGGTGACTGATCATTCATCATCGTCCGGTGGGAAGAGCGGCGGCGCCAAGCACTTCCCGAAGAAAGACAAGTCTGGGACACGCGGCGGCGGAGAAGCGCGTGATTCCGGTGTGAGGCTGACGAGTATGGGAACACCACGTCGCAAAGGTAGATGCAAGAAGTGTAACATCTACGGCCATTATGCAAAGGAGTGCAAGACTCCGATGAAGGAGGAGCGGCATGATGCGGCTCATGCTGCCCAAGTTGAGAGCGAACCTGCTCTCCTGGTGGCGCAGGTCTGCAAGATCATGCCAAGCAACACCGAGCGTCACCAACAGGTGTTTCTGAACCAAGATCGTGTGTATCCGTCAGACTACAACAAGGGCTCATGGGTTCTGGACACTGGTGCGACAAACCATATGACTGGCTGTCGTGATTCATTGTCAGAACTTGATGAATTTGTAGGTGGTGCAGTGCGCTTTGGAGATGGCTCAACGGTGAAGATCTGTGGAATTGGGGCGGTGACCATCGCAGGCAGGAACAATGATCATCGTGTACTGACGGAGGTATATTATATTCCCTCTCTTAAATGCAATATAGTCAGTCTTGGTCAGTTGGAAGAAAATGGGTGTCGTGTGGAGATGGAAGATGGCGTCATGCAAGTGTTTGAGCGTCGTCAGGCTCCAGATCAGGAACGGGCAGTGTTGATCAGGGTTGAGAGGAAGAATCGGTTGTATGTTGTGAATGTGAATCTGACAATGCCGGTCTGTCTTATGTCCAAGATAGATGATACTGCATGGCTCTGGCATGCCCGGTATGGGCATTTGAATTTCAGAGCGCTACAAGAATTGGGATAAAAGGAGATGGTTGATGGGATTCCACTGATACGCCGTGATGAACAAGTTTGTGATGGATGTGCACTTGGCAAACAACACCGTGCACCGTTTCCACGAGCGTCAGCTTACCGAGCAATAGAAGGGCTCGAGTTGGTCCATGGTGACCTGTGTGGACACATCACACCATCCACACCGGGAGGCAAGGCATTTTTTCTCCTAATGGTAGATGATCATAGCCGATATATGTGGCTTGATCTGTTGGCTTCGAAGTCTGAAGCGTTTCAAGCATTCAAGAAAATCAAGGCGGTGGCAGAAACTGAATCTGGGCGTCGGTTGAAGACTTTCAGAACTGACAGGGGCGGTGAGTTCAACTCAGCTATTTTTGTGGCTTATTGCAGTGAGCAAGGAATCAAGCGCAATACTACAGTGCCCTATACTCCACAGCAGAATGGCGTGGTAGAACGACGAAATCAGACGATAGTCGAGATGGCTCGTTGTCTACTCAAAAGCATGAAGATGCCTGCTAAATTCTGGGGAGAAGCCGTGAAGGTTGCAGTTCATATCCTGAATCGGTCACCAACGAAGAGTCTTGATCAGAAGACACCGTTTGAGGCGTGGTTTGGGAAGAAGCCGTCTGTGAAGCACTTGCGCACGTTTGGGTGTATGGCATATGCCAAATGTGTTGGACCTGGTCTGACAAAGCTATCTGACAGGTCTGTTCCTGGAGTATTCCTTGGCTATGAGCCCGGGAGCAAAGCTTATCGTATTTATGATCCTGTATACGATAAGTTAATAATATCCAGAGATGTGCTCTTTAATGAGAAGAGAGGATGGAATTGGGAGGAGACAAGTGCAGGCGATACAGAAGCTACTTCGCTAGGGTCAGATTCAGATTTCAGTGTTTACTACCCTGACGAAATTCCGACAACAAACAACATTCAGGTCTCGGATGATGCTGATGCTCCTGTATCCTCACAATCGCCAGCACCCTCAATTCCATCATCAGAAGGAGTACCTGGAGGATCACCTGGATCACCACGCACTCCTAGTTCAGCGAGTTCAGCTATCAATCCAATTCAGTGGGCATCGCCACCCACTGGTGGCTCTGTTGATTCAGAAGGAGCACCGTTGCGTTACAGAACAATCTCCGATTTACTTGACTCCACAGATGAGGTTCAAGGATTCGAGTACAGCGGTGTCTGTTTGGTTGCAGCTGAGGAACCTGCCTCGGTAAGTGATGCTATGAAGCATACTTGCTGGAGAGAGGCAATGCAAGTTGAAATGCAGGCTATTGAGGCAAACAGGACTTGGGAAGTTTCTGATCTGCCTGAAAAACATAAAGCTATTGGGCTCAAGTGGGTTTTTAAAGTAAAGAAAAATCCAGAAGGGAAGATTGTCAAGCATAAGGCCAGGCTGGTGGCTAAGGGATATGCTCAGCAGCAAGGAGTAGACTTTGATGAGGTATTTGCACCTGTAGCAAGAATTGAAACAGTGAGAGTTTTGCTAGCTTTGGCGGCACAAGGTGGCTGGCAGGTACACCATATGGATGTTAAGTCAGCATTTTTGAATGGAGATCTATCAGAAACTGTATATGTTTAACAGCCTCCTGGTTTCATAGTTGGCAAAGGTGACAAGGTACTCAAGTTAAATAAAGCACTCTATGGGCTGAAGCAGGCACCAAGGGCTTGGAATTCAAAACTTGACAAAGAATTAGCTGCTCTCGGTTTTGTGAGGAGTAAGCTGGAACATGCTGTTTATAGAAGGGGTGACAATAAGTCCTTCCTACTTGTGGGGGTGTATGTTGATGATTTAATTATCTCAGGGCCAGATGTCAAGGACATTATTCAGTTTAAGCATGAGATGATGAAGAAATTCAGCATGAGTGATTTGTGTCTCTTGAGCTATTATTTGGGCATTGAAGTAAAACAAAGAGATGGACAGATCACATTGAGTCAATCTTCATATGCTAAGAAGATATTGGAGTCAGTTGGCATGAGTGATTGTAATCCATGTGCAACCCTAATGGAAGCAAGGCTCAGACTCTGCAAGAACAAGGATGGTGATGTAATTGTTGATCCAACAGCATATAGAAGCATCATTGGAAGCCTCAGGTATATTGTTAACACCCGACCAGATCTAGCTTATGCTGTCGGTGTTGTTAGTAGACATATGGAGGCTCCAAACAAAGAACATTGGACTGCTGTCAAGCACGTGCTAAGGTACCTAAAAGGTACTATGGAATTCGGCTGTGTATACAAGAAGAGTGTTGCACTAAAACCCTTCCTGATTGGGTTTAGTGACAGTGACTTTGCAGGGGATGTGGAAGATAGAAAGAGCACTACTGGAATTGTGTATTTTCTGGGAAAGAATCTTGTGACTTGGTCATCTCAAAAATAGAAGGTGGTAGCTCTATCCTCCTGTGAAGCCAAATATGTAGCAGCGGCAGCAGCAGCGTGTCAGGGTATTTGGTTGAGTCGGCTAATAGGAGACTTGCTGGGAACTACAGAGACGACAGTGAAGCTCTTGATGGACAATATGTCAGCCATCGCATTGAGTAAGAATCTTGTGCATCATGATCGAAGTAAACACATTGATACTAAGTATCACTTCCTTCGTGGGTGCATAGAGCAAGGGAAGGTTGAGGTGGAGCATGTTGGGACTGTTGATCAGTTGGCAGACATCTTTACTAAATCTCTTGGAAGGGTGAGGTTTCTGGAGCTGCGAGAAGCACTGGGCGTTGTCAAGGTGCAATAAGCTTAGGGGGTGATTTGTTAGCTAAGTTATTGCATACTATTTGTAATAGATAGTTCATCTCTGTAATAGTCAGACTCTAGAGGAGCTTGTGACCGAATGCGTGCTCGGTGCACAAGGTTGCCCAGTTTAGTTTGGGTCACGCCATATTGTATCTTGTTGCACGTAGCGGACTCTGCTGAGAAACAGAGTCACGCACAGGTTGCAGTATGGCGTGGGGAGTCTAGTCAATCTAGGACTCTATGTATCTTTTATATATATATATATATATATATATATATATATATATATATATATATATATATATATATATATATATATATATATATATATATATCAAGTAATAGAACCCTGAAAGGCTGCAGATTAGTGCGGCAAATAATCTCTTGTTTCCGTTCTTTGTTTCCATCTACTTACACAACTCGCCGCGGTCACCACGACCTCGCCGGCGACACGTTCCAGGGCGCCAGAGCACCGTCTGGCCCCAACAAGGACTACTACTCCGCCTCTCCGGCGACGCAGGAGACGTTGGAGTGCCTGCACGACGTGCTCCTCCACGCGCAGGAGCTCGTCCAGTCCTGCCAGCACAAGAAGAAGGCGTTCGACTTCTGGAGGGCACGCAAGAAGAAGGGCGAGTTCGCCTTCGTGGGCAAGCGCATCTCCAACGTCATGGAGAGCTTCCACATGGCGAACCGGAGCCTCATCCAGGGCCTCTACGGCGACCGCATCTTCATGGTGCTGCTCAAGACGCTGCTCCAAGATCGCGATGGCATGCGCGTGCTACAGGTAGCTGCTAGCTAGGTGTCGATCTGCCATAGAGTCGATCGTCTGCATGCTGCTCCGATCCGATCTGATGCTTTTGTTCCAATTCCAACCAACTTTAATTTGATTTGATCAGAACAACCGGAGGCGGCTGGAGATTGCCATTAGCGGATTGACGTACAGCAACAACAACATGACGCCGGAGAAGAAAGAGATACTGGACTTCATCGAGGAGGCGCTGGGACCAGGGTGGCGCCAGAGGTACACGGCGACGCCGGCGAGCTACAACGAGGGCGTCCAGCAGATCGCCAACATCGCCAAGGAAATCGTGCTCAAGGTGGAGGCGGAGAGCCACAGCAGGGCGGAGGTGGAGCGGGTGGCCCAGCTCGCGCGCCAGCTGCTCTACTTCCTGCCACACCTGCAGACTCCTCAGCTGACGCAGCACCCGGAGACGGCGAGGCTGGTGCGCAGGCTCTGGGGGGACCTCGAGGCCGCGCACGAGGCCATCGTCTTCGGCGACGGCGGCGGGCTACTCCAGTGCGGCGGCGGCCGCGGCGCGGCTGCCATGACCGGCAGCTTGAGCTTCTCCAGCGAGCACGCCAAGAAGATATGCAGGCTTGGGAACAGCGTCGAGCAGGGGTATCAGCGCCTCACGTTCATCGCCAGATCCTCAAGAACAATGCCTAGCTAGCTACTACCTCCGTCCCTGAATACTGGAACTCCTAGAATCCGTGCCAGTCAAATTTTTTTAACTTTGACCAACTTTACAGAAAAAAGTATCAATATCTATGACATAAAATGAGCATCTTATGAAAATACATCGTATGATAAATCTAATGGTACTAATTTGGTACCATACATCTTAGTATTTTTTTCTAGAAATTTGGTCAAAGTTTAAAATTTTTGACTTAAGACAATTCTAGAAGTTGCAGTATTCGGGGACAGAGGGAGTAGCTAGCTACCTCTTCCCATCAGATCCTCAAGAACAATGCCTGTCATTATATTGATGCCTGCTGCCAGGCCTGTCATTATATTGATGGTAACATGCATATCACGAGAATTAATGACAGAAATCTGTACTGCTATGTCTCTAATAAATGGATGGGTTTTAATTTTATGGTCATTTGTATTTTTATAGCATACATAAAAATTAGTGTTAAAGTGGAAAAATCCATGCATGGAACGGGGTACGGCAGAGTACACATCATTCTTAAATTTGTTTAAGAATATATCGGATGTTGTTGAGGTATTCAAACTTGTATCATGTAAATTACCATATACTGTCTTTCTTTCAGTGTAACATGTAAATTATCATATACTCCCTCCGTTTCAAATTATAAGTCGACTTTTTTGGTACATATTTTGCCATGTATCTAGATATAATAATGTGTCTAGATACATAGCAAAATAGATGAATTAAAAAAGTCAAAGCTGACTTATAATTTGAAACGGTTTAGAGAGTACATATTGATGAATTTTACTCGGTCAAGAAGGCTAGCTACTAGGAGCTTCCAAAATTTGCATCATTAATTCTAATTAAAAGATTCGTTACGTACCTCGGCCGTGTATCTTACACTACACGTCTTGTAAATTTGCCGACGACGACAAGAAGATTTTTTTTTCGAGAACATGACCTTGTGGCACGTGTTTCATTAAAAGGGAGTAGAGTGCATGTTAGTCCGCAGGGTTCAGTAAAATACTGGACCGAGGGAACTAAGTAACACACAACACAACCAGGGAAACTTAGCTCTAATTTACATGATTGATTTGCGACAGGATGACTCCAACAAGAGGCAGCAGCTCAATGAGCCGCCTGTACCCGCCCATCACCCAAAGCCTGGCTTCGTCAACAACGTTTTGTAGTATCGCGGCCACGGTGCGACGCTCATCAGAAAAGGTCCTGCGGTTCCTCTCGTTCCAGAGCTGCCAGGACACCAGCGCAACCAAGGAGTCAAAGCCACGACGCATGCTCTTTGGAAGTGACTTTCTGGACGCAATCCACCATGTCCAGAAGCCAGCCTCCGCCATGGGCACAAGCGTGGCCAAACCGACGGCGTCCAGTGCTTCATGCCACACTTCCCTGTTGAAGGCGCATGAGGCAAGGATGTGTTCGATTTCTTCAGGAAGCTGAGCGCAGACAATGCACTCCGGCGAATCTTGGAGCCCGTGGCGATGCCTCCTCGCCGTCGTCCAACATCGCCTATGAAGCGCAAGCCAGAGGAAGTGCTTGACCTTTGGAGGAGCTGACGTCTTCCATAGTTCCTTTGCTCTCAGTGGCGTCGCAGCTCTGTTGAAGAGCATCCGGTATGCCGAGGCCGAGGAGTAAACACCGGATGATGCCCATCACCATACTAGATGGTCCGGGGAGTCCGCGAGCTGGATGTCTTGAACGAGCTCCCAAAGTTGAAGGTAGCCCAAGATGATCGGGACCGTGCGCGCTCCTGTGATGTGGGATACCCAGGCATTTGCCGAGACCGCGTCGGCCACCGAGACTCGTCTACGTCTACTGTTAACCGCGGTGAGGAGCTCCGGTGAGATGTCAGCCACCGCACGCTCCCCAGGAAGCCACCGGTCAAGCCAGAACATGGCCCGGCGGCCATCCCCCAGAACCGTGTGGGTTGGCACCTTGAACGCCGTGGAGACGCAGCGCTTGTGAGACTGAGGCAAGAGAGCCTAGGCGCAGTCCGAACCGTCATTAGCAAGCCAAAGCCATCGCAGCCTCAGCGCCACCACGAAGCGGCAAAGGTCGATGAGCCCTAAGCCCCCCAACTCCTTGGGGCGACAGGTCGTCACCCAGGATACCTTGCAACGGCCTCCCGACGCCTTGTCCGAACCGGTCCAGAGGAAGCCACGTCTTCTCTTGTCGATCTCGGCGATTGCCCAATGCGAAAGGGACGTGGCAATGGCGACATGCGTGGGGACGGCTGAGAGTGTGACCGCCGTCAGCGTTGCCCGGCCTGCCAGGTTGAGGAGGTTACCCTTCCAGGCCGGAATTTTCCGCGCCACGGCGTCCACCACCCGGACGATAAGAAGATTATTACTAGCTATAGCTAATAGGTTATATGTCGTTGCTGCTAGTACGTGCGTGGTCCTAGCTAGAGCTTGCTAGGTCCAGCAAGTTAAATCGTTGACGAGCTATTTCTAAGTCTTCCCCCAGCCATTCTACACTGAAGTCTCGCGAGAGCACACACACAGATGATGTACGTATAGAAATAGCAGCTAGAGCTAGCGTAGTATATATATGCGTGCTTCCTCGTACAATCTCGCCGAGGCAAGAACGAAGGGCTAACTAACTAGCTAGCTAGTGTGGCAAGCACTTTGGAGATCGAACTGGTAAGTGACTGATGATTCTAATTTTAACCACATGGTTCTTAGAAATTCCTATTGTTTAACATCACAAGACTCATGTTGTTAATTAGATTACACACACACATATACAATTTTCTTGTTGTTAAATAATATCTATGAATTTATTGTATCGTCGATGGTTAAAGATAGAAATGGTTAAGATAAATCTATATATAACTCCAGGTGTATTCTCTACAGATTTTGACGCGCGCGTAATTGTAATAGCTGACATGTGTGCGTTACATACAGGATACAGCAGCGCGTAGAGACGACGATGCCGGTTGCATGGAATCCGCTGGTGTTGGTGGGGGCGCTGCTCACCTTGGCGATCCAAGTGATGGAGCTCGCGGGATCAGCTAGGCGCTACAGGAGGAACTGCCAGCTCCTCCAGGACCGCGTGCGGCTGATCGCCAACCACCTGGAGGAGCTGCAGCAGCAGCAGCAGCAGGACTACCACTCCGCCTCTCCGGCGACACAGGAGACGATGGAGTGCCTGCACGACGTGCTCCTCCGCGCGCAGGAGCTCGTCCAGTCCTGCCAGCACAAGAAGAATTAAGGCGTTCGACTTCCTGAGGGCACGCAAGAAGAAGGGCGAGTTCGCCTTCGTGGGCAAGCGCATCTCCAACATCATGGAGAGCTTCCACATGGCGAACCGGAGCCTCATCCAGGGCCTCTACGGCGACCGCATCTTCATGGTGCTGCTCAAGACGCTGCTCCAAGATCGCGATGGCATGCGCGTGCTACAGGTAGCTACTAGCTAGGTGTCGATCGATCTGCCATAGCGTCGTCTGCATGCTGCTCCGATCCGATCTGATGCTTTTGTTCCAATTCCAACCAACTTTAATTTCATCAGAACAGCCGGAGGCGGCTGGAGATTGCCATTAGCGGATTGACGTACAGCAACAATAACATGCTGTCGCCGGAGAAGAAAGAGATACTGAACCTGATCGAGGAGGCGCTGGGACCAGGGTGGCGCCAGAGGTACACGGCGAAGCCGGCGAGCTACAACGAGGGCGTCCAGCAGATCGCCAACATCGCCAAGGACATCGTGCTCAAAGTGGAGGCGGAGAGCCACAGCAGGGCGGAGGTGGAGCGGGTGGCCCAGCTCGCGCGCCAGCTGCTCTACTTCCTGCCCCACCTGCAGACTCCTCAGCTGACGCAGCACCCGGAGACGGCGGGGCTGGTGCGCAGGCTCTGGGGGGACCTCGAGGCCGCGCACGAGGCCATCGTCTTCGGCGACGGCGGCGGGCTACTCCAGTGCGGCGGCGGCCGCGGCGCGGCCGCCATGACCGGCAGCTTGAGCTTCTCCAGCGAGCACGCCAAGACGATATGCAGGCTTGGGAACAGCGTCGAGCAGGGGTATCAGCGCCTCACGTTCATCGCCATGCATCAGATCCTCAAGAAGAATGCCTAGCTACCTCTTCCCATTTTGCATACACTATATTGATATGCCTTCTGCCTGTCATTTTCTTTCGATTGCTGTCTACGTATGTATGTATCTATGCGATTCCCAATTAATTAGCGCACACACATGCATATATACATGTGATTTTCTTTCGATTGCTCGGACGGGTGCGGACGCACTGTTAATGGCCGGCCCCACGAGGCGTTGGACCTTGTCGGCTGGTCCAACAGCTGGACTGCAGTAGGGAGAACGCATTCTCAACCTCTTTGCATAGCATCGGACGCACACGTGCAGTAGTATGACGATCTTGGACCTAGCGAGTCCAACAATGCGAACGCATGAGCGAGGAGAGTGCCACTAGGCAGCATGACTAGTTCCAAATGACTAGGACATATGGTGTGTAGTGGAGGCGTCGGACCCGCACGGATGGTCGACGCCCTCGACAGACTAGTCCAATGGCCGGTTCATAGGCAGCAAAAGGAAGGGGCAACGGCTAGCTAGTGGCTTGGTTTCAGGGTTATTATAAATAGATGTTGGTTGTCCAATGGCCAACTCTCTTGGCTCCCCATCGTCCCTATAGACCTTGTGAGCATAACCAAGCATCTCTTACTCATCTCCTTCATACGTTGATCATCCAAGCAAGATTGAGTCTAGTGCATTTGCATTGAGTTGAGGTATCTAGTGGCACTAGTGATTGTGATGGCTATTGGATTCTTATTGCTCTTGGTGTTTGTCAACACCTAGATGGCTTGGTGGTAGTGGAGGATCGTTGAGCAGCTTTGGTGATTGTTGTGGACTCTCTGATCGATTGATTGTGAGGGATTTTTATGCTTATTCCCCGCTAGAGATTCACAAAAACCAACTCTAATAGAATCGTGGCTAGTTAGAGTGCAAAGGCTCCATTTTTGCCTCAACTCCCTTTATTTTCGTCTGTACCTATATATAGGTGGGCTTAGGTTTGCGACTTCATCACTAGCTACATATGGGTAGGGGTGTTGAAGTGTAGAAGTGGATTGCCTACATCTTCCTAAAATTCCAAAGGCTTAAGATTTTGAGTTCATCTGGTTAGTGCAATCCACTCTAACTAACACCTTACACATAGTGCGAAGAAATAATTAGGCAGACATCCTTCTCTTCTCACCGGAGAACACACTCCAATTTGCTCCATTTGACCACATTTTTCACTAGTAATGGAAAGTGACAACACTACACCAAAGCATATACTACACATGATGGATCAATGTAAAATTTACAACAGTTTCTCTACTATGTGTTTCTTTTGGGGGCTAGAATTATCTACGCCGGTCTGAGCTATGCTAGCTGGACTGGTCTCCAACTTGCGCTTTTTCCTGCTAAACAAATATAATATACCTTACATGTTAGAACATATAGTAGAAAGAAATACCCAAATAGCTGGAACGAACATCAAGGATTTCTAGCCTAGCCAGGACACCCACCTTCTCTGAAAATGGTTTTGCATCGGCTTAACAATATCATCATTGTGCTTGCTACCTTTCTCTCTCTCTTGATGATCTTGCTCAAGTGAACCATTTGTTGGGCAACCTGGAGACTGCGCATGGGGAAGGATACAACAGATAGCAAGATGTCAGTTCTATATATCTCATGTTTCAAGCAGAATTTGACAGACGTCAGAAGCATATTGATGGTAACTAACATAAAGATTTGGAGCTTACAGTTCTCGTGTTTTGATGGCAAGATAAATCTTTGCCTGCGGCCGGACCTCTCATTTCCTCATGGGTCTGAAGAATCGAGTTGTCTTCAGCAACTGGACAAATTTTACAGAGCTGGAAGAACAGATTAACTGGATCAGGCAAGTGGAAGCTTTAATGCGAGCAGAGATGTGAACCCAATGGGTTTACTAACATTTAAGCGCTAGGCAAGGTAGTAAGCATCTCTAATGTGCATCACACGCTAAATTTGGATTACCTGCTTGATAACTCGGTCTATCACCTCATTCAGAGTAAAAAAGTACATAGGATCTCGGCCCAAGGATTGTCAGGCAGTACTTCTCAAAGTTGGAACTGTTAGTAGAGCCCATTATTAGGTTAAAGAGCTCCTCCTTAAACCTGCAGCAATCAACAGAAAAAAGAAAGTGAAGTTACAATCAACTGTTAGATTACAGGTCATGAATAATTCTGCTCAGATACATAAGGTAATAATCCTGGACATTACCCTGCATATAAATCACAGGCGTGTGAATCTGTCTTGGAAGCTTCTGCCGAAAGATTCTTTGCTACTACTAGCCTCTCATACAAAATCTGTCATACAGGAATAATAAATAAATTGTAGTGCTAACAATTATAAAGGCTGGACAGTTTTGTCCAACACAAAATATGGTGCTGCAGAGTGCAGATTTCTTCTAGCACAATCTTCATTCGTTCATAACAAAGACACTTGTATTGGCATTGAGCTTTCCAACACAAATAAAATCATGGTCCATTTAACAATTTAAATGCTGAAATACCTGGTGAAGCCTTAACAGCACAACCAGAGAACAACAAGGTATGTTGCCTTTCACATCATACAGTTCAGCTGTCCTTTTGGAATATGCTGAAGTGCCCATTTCAATGTTGCAGCCCTCTCTTGATTCATAGCGCACTTCAGATATATTACTGTGGTGGCCTGGGCACTGAGAACTCAACCCATCCCCACTGGAAGCAGCAACATCATAACTTGCTGCTCTGTGCCCATGTCCAAGCATGGACCCAAATTGAATGTTTCCTACATCAGGTATGAATTCACCATCCTCAATCTCAGTCTGACTCTCGAGTATAGAAGCAGACTTATTAGATGTATTTAGAAGATATCCACCTTTCTGAAATGAAAAGTGACAGAAATTAGGTTATCTTCTTTACTCCACAAGTGCAGTGAAGTGGTCCCTGTGGGGTAAAAGTTCGTTCTACATGTTTGAAATTCAAATAAATCTGAAAGGACATAATATTATATATGCATGCACATACCTTTGAAGGTAAACAAAAAAATTATTAGCAAGCGAAGAGTCAGGGATATTCCTGAGAAAAGTTTTGCTGAAACCACAATGTTCACAAGCTTCTTTTTGGAGCTACAGTGCCATTCTTTTCTTGTAATCGACAACTAATAATAGAAACAAATGGCTGAACTAATGTTGTCCAAATCATCATCAGCTTATGTTCAGAAGGACAACTTTTGCATGCATAACGAACCATCATGTCTATGTCCTTGTGGATATGAAGATCAATATCTTTGAATACATTTTCCGAGATCAAACTTGCTTGATTGTTGCAAACAGAAAGATGTTTATCCCCATTGTTCAGCCTTGCCATGTTGATTTCTCTAGCTTCAGCAAGTAACGCTGCAATTGAAATGCAGATGAGAAAATTGAATATTAAAAATATGTAAAATTTTGATGACTCATAGCAACTCAGATTTAGCATAATGTAATACTAATCACATGTATCTTGTTGAGTTGTTGGACATATCAACAATACCTTTAGGGCTAATCCTCCTTTTGTCCAATTGTTTGAAGGAGGAACTGCGATGATCAAGTGATCTATAGTAATTATTGGCAATAATATTTGAGCATGCTTTATTCAAAGACAACTGTGCCTCTTTCAAATCTTCTATCTTCTGGTTTAAACGAGACTGTAGAATAACGAGAGCTATACTGGTATCAATTTCCTCCGACAGAGCGTCAAGCATGTCAAGTCCATGTTCATCATATAATTGTTCAATGCATCTTCTATGTAAGGCTTTGCACAGAACAAAGACAAAGGAAAAAAAGTTAGTCAATTTGAACAAAAAAACTTGACTCCAAATACTCTGCATGATATAACACTCTTACGAGTTAGATGATCTTGAATTTTCATATCTTTGTCAACATATCCTTGAAGATTTCTGATAAAGTCAGAAGTTGTTATGTAGCGCTGCAAAAGCATGTCACTCTCGAACCTAATAAAAAGTAACAACATTATGTAAAAAGGACATCATAAGATCATTGGCCATTCACTATTCCGTGAGCAAGCAAAACGGCACCTATATCAAATAGTTGATAAAAGACACACTGAAGCAGATGAACAATTGGTTACTTACATGTCGTCTTCACATTTGAAAATATTTTCTTCATAATGATTTTTAGTTCTGAACTTAAAGCAGTCCTCACTCCCTGAGGTAGAAGAAACCAATGTGTCATTAAATATGAACTGTCCCAGCTCAGTGCGGTAGCTAGTTTTTAGAGTTAAGCACTGCATTGAGAATGATCAAGTTAGAACTGGTTGTCAATGGGTTCAAATGGGGAGATGGGAATAGTATGAATTTTTAGGAATTTACATTCTTCGGCAATAAGGAGTAGCTAGTAGTACAGCGTGTGAACATATCCGGGTTCACTTTTGGGGGTAGTTCATTTTCTCTCGATGGACTCCAGCATGGTAAGGGATCAATCTTGTCTCCATCGTTCTCTTCTGCATAAAGTGATTCTCCATTACCTATCAAAGATAAGCAAACAGAGTTTCAATGCAATGGGTATGCTTATAAGTGAAAAATACACAACATGTTAAGTTTAGTATAACCTATGCTTTCTATCGACACACTAGTACATATATGTATGTATAACAAAACTGCCCCGACCTTAAGAAAACAAACTGCTCAGAAATCATGATATATCAAACAAGGTGTCCTATTTATTGTTTTTAGAAATTAGGGATACAAATCAAAATTTTAACACATGAGAAAACTGACACACCTCTTCTAGATGTTTGCGAGAAGTCGGACCACGGAGTACCTGTTTCTTCGTTACCATCCAAGCTATGATTTGCGCTATGGTTTTCATCTGGAGTAATGCACAAAACCTGCTGTGCAGGAAAATTTAGAAATTGATGATATACGATTTGTTAATTAAGAAAAAAAAAGAGCTTCATGTTTCTGTTGGTTGGTGAGCAAAACACCAATACATGAAAAACAAAGAATCTATGAGCCCTGGGGCCTTTCCATATGAGCTCCATGTGGTCTGGGACACATAGCAAATAGTGAGAGATGCAATGCATTACCTTGGTAATACTAATATTTGGACTTCTGCAAGGTTGCTCATCATTCGATAGAGGTGGACATAGATAAGTTTCAAAGGTTTGAAATAATTCTGGACAATGGCGCATATATTTCTTCACCTACAAAGACAAATGGTTGTAATATGACTGTCCAATTGTTCTCAACAAACCACCAAGAAAAAAACAAACACCTTTATGTAAGTCTCTTCATTAGTGATCTTTTTTGCCATCGACTCAGACAAGGTGTCCAAAAAATCTCCATAATCTTCATCAGATATAAAAGATGACGCCTGCAAACACAAAGTAAGCAATTGCGCATCAAGTAAAAACAGCCATGGATACCAAGCCATAATAACTCAAACAAGGAGCAGGCGTGTACATCACCTTCACTTCGTCCATGAAAGAGAGTGCACCGTGTAAAGACATGTGGTCATCTTTGGAGGGATCACCCGCATTATTGACGAGGTGACGGAAGCCTTCTAGTACGTGAGTTTGGCCAACAAACACCTGAGACAGGATTTCTTCGCACTTTTGTACTGTGATTCCACCTTCAGGATTTGAACTGCAAGAGAAGAGAAGAACATATGTAACCAGGAACAAAAAGGATCGTTCGGAGAGGTGGAGACATACTTTACGTCTATACCTTTGTTCAACAATCTTCCTTGCTGCCTTGACGAGCTCCTTGTAAGTATTTTCGCTCAGTTTGGCCTTAGCAAACACGAGGAACCCCACAACCTCCCGACTATGAGTCACAAGCAGCCTTTTGAGCCGATCTTCACCACCGGCTTCCTCCATCGTCCTCAGGCGACCTACCGCTGCAGCAAATACGCAAACACCTGCGCTGCACGAAAAAAACTGATTAGCGCGGTACGGTACCATCAGGAGCACTACAACCTGTACTATACCTTCTGTCCCCTATCTGCAGACCCCGTGGCGAACTGGTGATCCAGTAGGAATTCCAGTTCTAGGCGCGGGGACAGCTGAACGGATTCTACCCGTGACGCCACGAGCGCCAAATCGCTCTGCGGCGCTTCCGATTCTACTCGTGACGCCGCCACGCGAGCCGGCCGGCCGTTCGCGCGCGCTGGGCAAGATGGATAGCGGTGGGTCGGAGAAGACGAACGTACATACCTTGTACTGCGGTGCGGCGAGGCTTGATGGCGGAAACGAAGCAGGAGAGCGGCAGTGCCCTTCCTAGGGCAGGAATCCAAAGTCCAAAACCACCGGCACCGGCACGGCGGCACCGGCGATGGCGCGACGGCAGAGGAAGAGATGGAGGAATTTGGAGGAACTAGAAAGGAAGCGCACGAGCGAATTGCGCATTTAAGCGCACGAGTTCTGTGGGCCGGGCCTGATTGATTCTCCGATTCGTAATAGAATAGAATTCACAAGCCGAGCAAAAAAGGCCTGGGCCAGCCCATCTCCGTTCACTCTTCTCCCGTTCGCCCCGCGCGCTGTCTCTCTCTCCGCAACTCAACTGGGCGACCGCCACGGCCGCCGCCGGCCGCCCTATGCCAGTTGCCAGTGCGGAGGTGCCTAGCTAGCTAGGCCTCTCCTCATCGGTCCGATTCCTTCGCTGGGTCTTCGTCGGGTCGCCAGATCTTCATCGGGCCGGTCGCCGGCGACGAGTCGAGCACTCACCAGGTATGCACAATGCGCATCCCATCTCGTCCCTTCCTGCTGTGCGAGTGCCGAGTGCGAAGCAGAGCACCCGGACCCTAATTTAATACGGATTTGGGTATTTTTATTCGGATCTGATCTAATTGCAAGTTCATATGCGTATTTGCCTACTGGGCTACTGACTTTGATTTTATTATATTTTGAAAAAAAGGCTATTGGGTGAACATGTGCACACCAATGTCGCCATGGAAGGGGCGGCTGCGCTCTCACCATGCGACCCCTCAAAGTTTGCCCAAGAGGAAGCTCCCTTCCAAGACCAAGAACCCGGAGGAGAAAGAGGCGCTCCAAACATTGAAGAAGCAGGCTGCTCCCAAGAAGACAACGGCAAGAGGTCGCAGCGCTGGAGGTGCTGCACAGCAGCCGAGGGCTCCCTTACGCCAGTCATCGCGGCTCGCTGGAAGGGGCCCTGAGCATCTAATTGTGATAGACGATGATATAAACGGGGTAGGAGTTGCTTTTGCTTGGCTTATGTTCTTTCTACTGCTACTACCATCCATTTAATTCCTGAACGTTATCATGTTTGTTAGTTACAAACTTGATTCGGTTCATACTTGATTCATAGCTTTTGAGAAATAGCATTATAATTTGAACGTCCACTTGTAGGAACATAAAGCCAGGGCTGATAAATCAGCAATTACGCCTCTCCGCAGATCCCCACGATTCCATCCGGAAGATAAGAGTCTGTGCAATTCACTGATGCCACCAAATCGCCAGGATACCTCTGCTAACAGAAAGACTAAAACTGCTCATAGGAAAGACAAAAATCAAGAGAGCCTGAAAAGGAATAAGGGAAATGCTGGATTTCCTCGTAGGAAAGATATTTCAGATGTTTCTAACAAAAAGAGTGACAAGCAAGAGTTAAAGCCCAATCATTGTAAAGTTCAGACAGGAAAGAGGAAGAGAGGAACAGAAAGGAGGTTGTCATCAAAGAAGCAAAGTTGCCAGGACCCCGAACCATCATCTGCGTATTGCCAAGAAATTGCACCTCGCAATGAACCTAGAAAATCCACCCAGAGAAGGATTGAAAATGACCCTTCTATTGAGGTGAAGCTTAAAGTTGGTGATGAGAGATTGACAAACATTGATGAAAACATCAACAAGCCAGGTGGGACTGAGAGAGAAGGAATGGGAAATTTTTGTGGTCCTGATGATTGGACAAAAGAGCAGGACATGGCATTGCGCAAAGCTTACTTCAGTGCCAGACCAACCCCAAATTTCTGGAAGAGAGTTTCAAAAATGGTACCTAGTCTTTACATCATTTGCTTTCGTGTCCTTTTCATTTCTTATAAGTTGCAAGAGCTGACCGAAGAAACATTGTTATACACTTCTTTGACTTGCTTACATGAAAAAAGGACAAGAATGTTGAAGTATTGTGGCCAAAAATGTTTTTGCATTCTTTTCAGAAATGAATCTCAGTGCATACGATCTGTTTACATGTTATTTTGTATTTTGTTTTACCACTCCGTTTTTACTATCAAGGTTTTAGAAATATATCTGTGATGTGGGTTTTATATGAAGTTTCATAGCTGAAAGTTAATTTAGTCATTAATTGTTGACTGGAATTGTTTGTTACTACCTTGGGGATTTGATAAGATAATCTATCCCTTAGGGATGATTGCAATATATAGGCATCCTCGGTCCTCATAGGCATATGGGCCTGCAATATATATTGTCCTTGATAAACTTAATATTGTTAATGTTCCATGGTACTAGAACTAAGTTTTGTGCTGATCAATTTGGTTCCTTTTCTTCTGGTATATACAATATATACAAAGATTCTAATGCACCATTTCAGTAGAAACAATATCTTATTAAGTTTCAATAGCAGTTCATTTTTTCCCCATAGTGTACAGATTTGTTAATTCTGTTAAAAAAAGGTATGATTAGACAGATTCAAATAATAAAACATCTTAGAAAAAAAAAAAAAAGATGAATAGCTGGGGGTCTCAATTCATAGAGTTTACCATTAGCTTTTAAAAAATTAATTGCACAAATGTAAAAACTTGGAGACTAATGGGCTTGATTGCACAATCAAAAAAGCCTGAGGTTTCATAGTGTCAGTTTGCTTTTCTTTTTCATACTTCACTGGAATATTATTTCAGTGCTAGGTCCTACTTATCCGGCATATTTCTTCTTTTATGTGTGGAATTCTTCCTATCATTTATGATTTATTAGCTCACTGATTTTTGACACAACTCTTTTCAGGTGCCAGGGAAATCTGCTGAAGACTGCTTCAACAGAATATATACTGAACTCTCAACACCGACTCCAATTGCCCCACGTACCAGAACAACTAAAACGAGGTTGTCTCCTATAGGAAATTTCACACTGTCTGATTCAAAACTTCCAAATATCTTGGAACCTACAGTCGGAAGGCGAAAGACCGCTAAACAGAAGAGTCTAGCAGCACAGAAGACAGTGAGGCATTTGTTGCAGAAGCATTGCCGCATCGACCAAGCTCAAGAAGCTGACTATTTCTCAATTTTTGAAAGCTCACCAAGTGCCTTACAACTGAACTTATCTTTTGAAGATTCACCTGGGACTCCTGACAGTTATATGAATTCAGATTCTCTAGGCAAGCACAATGGAAGTTCTTCAGCATGCAAGAAACCAGTTTCAAGGTTAAGAACTAAATCATCTGAACCAAGCCCAGCAGTTCTAAAGCCTATAAAGAATGTTATCTTACATGAGAAGTACATTGATAAATTGGCACGTAGAGAAGGCACAAAAAGGCCTAGCAGGACTCCAGCAGGCTCTAAAGCTGCTGATACTGGGAAGTCTCTTTCTGAGCAGCAAGCTGGTAGTCTGAAGGCTGCTAAAAATGCTCTCATCTCAGAAGCAACCGACTTCATAAGCAATTTTAAGGCGCTGCAAGCCAATTCCCTTGCGCATGTTGTGGAGAATAGTGAAGACGAGATTGAATGTGATGCCAGTGATTATAGCCATGATGATAAAGAATAAGGAGGTGCTTACAGTCTTGATTCCCAGTGTCCCTTAGCAATCATTTCCTTTTTTTCAACTGACATTAGTGATCACTTATCAGTGCTTGATGCTGCAATAAGGCTAGGCAGTTGTCAGGGCGGTGTATTCTGCCTAATATGATGTATCTAGTTTTATGCCTCTCAGTGCCCTCAGAGATGTTAGTTGTGAAAATATTGCCTTCGTCATGCTTTATGAAGATTGAAATCACTGGAGATTACAATGGTCGAACCTGATTCGCTTGTGTTTGCATAAATCAGAAAGCTTCATTAAACATAGTTTGTTCCATTTTTTTTCTTGAACACACAAGAGAACTGCATATCATTTTCATGAAAGAAGAAAAGAGAGAAAAAAAGGTCTGTTCAATTCATAAGGAAGTTTCAACCATTTACATTAGTGCAATTTGGATTAAAAATACTCACCATGTAAGATCCGCATAGTTTTACCTTTTCGTTCCAGTGACCTTATGAACCCAGGTAAGATATGTGTCTCAGAATTAGTCTCCTACAGCCTTTGAATTGTATGTGTCATTTACCATTCTGAGCTAACATTATGATGAACGGCATGGCACTGACACATTTGCATTGCTGGTGATTCAGAAGCGCATATAGCTGGCAGATGATCTACTCTACCATGTTCAATTTTTTTCTTAGCTGCTTACGTTCCTTTGTAGCAGCATGTTTTCTGGCTCAAATCTTACATCTTATATGGTCTTTTTTTACTCTGTAGCACATGGACTTCTCACTCGATGAAATTTACCAGGTAGCTGTATACCCGATATTTGTTAAATATAAAAAACTCTATATAGTTAAGGTGCAACATGATTTTGTTGTGAAAGGAATCAGTATATTCTTTCCTTGAACCAGAATTAGTCTGGTGTAAGCAGTTACCAAAGTTTAATATATTCCATGTGAAGGCTTCATTACTGTTTTATTTATTGCCTGTGCTGCAGTAATAATGTTACACAATCGATGCATTATTTCCCTTGTTCAGGTAAGGAATATAAAGGATATTCCATGCTCTACACGTGGCTGCTCTTGGGGCTGTTTTGTGTAGTTAGCTTCTGCACAAGTTTTAACAGTTAATCCTTTGGTATCTTGTGCAATTCTGCTGTTAAAAATGAGGTATGACAAAATTGGGCTTGAAAAACATAGGATCATTAGTGTTTGTTAGTTTTATTTGCAAGATCATGGTCATTCAGTGGGCTATCAGCCAGCTTTCAGGACCGAAAATTAGTGCCAATTTCAGTTGGGACAAGATTGTTTTATCTGAAACCAAGAAGATGTCAGATTTCTATGGCGATCTTCAGAAGTCAACATTCAAGAATTGTCAGTTGGCTATCAGTCTAGGAACTTAATCTGTAATTTTAATGTAGAGCTTGTCTAATGTCCACCAGTGATCAAAGTACGCGCTCAGACTAATCAACTCTAGTTGCCACTAGGAACCGACTCTAGAACAATATTGATGGCTGACAGGTTCATGAAGAGCCTGCTTTATAACCCACTTTTCTGGAATTTCTTCTTTTCAGGATGCTTAAAGACTTAGACCAAAATGGTTTGTCTGCATGTTCAGCTGGTGATTACAGTCCATTCTGTATTTCTCTTTCAGCAGGTATTATAATAAATTGTTCCTTCATCTTTTTACTTGAATTACTATTTCTGCCACTAAAAGAGTACTTCAGGAAGGCCCTGCTAAGTCTGACGAAATATAAGGCTGTTTTTAGTTTTCACATGCACTCGAGCATCATGTACCTGATACCATACTTCACATTTTTATGTGCGTAGCACAAAGGGCTCGCATTTTTGTGGAGCGCAGTAGATACCTTTAGAACATGTACCTATGGGTCTGCCTGGCTGAATTGTGTATTAAATCTTCGTTGCAATGTCAAAAATCTTAATAAACTATAATAATCTTAACAGAAATATCACTCGAAAAAAGGCTCTCCATGAGTCAAAACTCAATAGTCTACAGTAATACTCTTGACCATATTTTTCCTTTTTCTGATACTACCTCATTTACATATGCAAAATTTGGTTGAGACCATCGATGGTTTGTGGCTTTCTGTTATCCCTGTTTGCTCTGAGTATTGATGTTGGTCTGTCACATTTCTTCATACATTAATCTCCATTCTCATTTGCATCCTTGCTCTGAACAGATTGTTTCCTCTTCTCCTTAAGGAACTCAAGGAGATCCTGGAGCACAACATCACTGTTGTCGTTCCTCATTAGAACTTCAGCAACCTCCGCAGGTGAGACCATTACCTCCTGTATAAGCTGCTCAATTTCCGGGTACAAGGCATGATTTTCAACTGAGTGGTAGTTCCTTGCCAGAACGCGGAACGACTCTGGGGTGCAGTACCCCATGTGGATGTGCATGTCCATCCTTCCAGGCCGCAGTAGTGCTGGGTCAAGCCGCTCCCTGTAGTTGGTGGTGAAGACGATGATCCTCTCCTCCCCGCTTGTCGACCAGAGACCATCAACGAAATTGAGCAGCCCAGATAGTGTCACCTGCAGTTCACCAAAATTCCCAGTAGGGCATTGGTAAGAAACTAAAGTTGCCCAATTGACAAATGCATGACATATACTACCTCTGTTCACAAATACTTGACATATTTGACTCTGCATGGTTTTCAATGATTATCTTTGACCACTAATTTCTTCTAGAATACTTCCTCTGTCCCAGGAAAGAAAAAATCTAGGCTTGGTTCGAGCCCCAGAAAATAGTGTTATTCCATGACAAATCCAATGATAATACATTTAGTTAATGTTCGTGTCTTTCAAGTTTTAATATAAATTTAGTTAAACTTAAAGAGGGGCTTGACTGAACATTATTCTAAAATTCGATCCTTTCTGGATGGAGGTAGTATGTTCTTAAAATCCTTAAAATACATCATGCTTCCAAACTAAACAATTTGCTAGTTTTTGTGACCGGAGCTAGTTCTGTAAATATTTCGTGGCTATATATGATTCTAACTGGTGGATGGAAATGGAAAGTAACACTATCATCATTCTAACCTTGTCGTCGATTCTAACTGGTGGATTTTCTTCTAACCTTGCAGTTTTCTTCTGCAGACGCAGTGGACCTGGCGGCACGCCTGTCACCTTCATCCCGCTGTTGCAGCTCAATGCTGCAGTCAATGTCTTCAACCACGAGAATGGAGCGGTTGCTGGTCCCAACGAGCAGCCTTCGGAGGTCGGAGTTGGACTTGACCTCGGTGAGCTCGAGGTCGTAGATGTCAAACTTGAGGAAGTTGGCCATGGCGGCGACGAGGCTGGACTTGCCGGTCCCCGGTGGGCCGTAGAGCAGGTAGCCCCGCTTCCAGGCCCTGCCGATCCTCCTGTAGTAGTCCTTCCTCCTGACGAACCTCCGGAGGTCCTCGACGACGGAGTCCTTGAGCTTGTCGTCCATGGCGAGCGTGTCGAAGGTGGAAGGGTGGCGGAGGTCGACTGCGGTCCAGGCGTCGTACTCCACCATGTGCATCTTGAGGCTCCGCTGCCGGTCCTTGATGGCCTTGGCCGTGGCGACGACGTGCGGGAGGTAGGAGCCCAGGGCCTTGTCCTTGTGCCTCTTGTGGAAGCTGACCTCGAACGACTTGGCCTCCGGCCGTGGCTTGTCACTGCGGCCGGCGCCGACGCCGACGGCCCTGGAGGCGCCGTGGCGGGAGACGAGGAAGGTCCAGGTGTAGGCGACGCCTTCGTGGACGTCGACCATCTCCTCCCCCTGCTCCATCCCCACGGTGATGCCCTGCGCGTCGTCGACGCGGCTGGCGCGGAGGCGCGGCACGTCGGGGGTGACCCGGGCGGCCAGGTACGTGCGCGCGGCGTCGTAGAGCTGGTTGGCCGACAGGCCCTCGGCCTCGTCGATGACCACGGTGTGCCGCGACGAGACGCGGGCGCGGACGCCCCGCGCCGCCGCGCGCAGCAGGTCCCCGACCTCGTAGGGCAGCAGCTCGCTCACCACGGTCCGCAGCAGCATGACCGCCGCCGTCGCCGCCGACGCGGCCATGGTGATGTACCTCTCGTAGCTCCCGCTCCCGCCGCCCGACGACATTGCTGGCTGTTTGCTGGGTGGAGGCGGCCGGGTGTGGTTGGTTGGATTGATCCACACGACACGAGGTGGTGGCCGCCGTTGGAGCTTCCCTTGCTAGGGCAACGATATATCTGACTGTTCGTTCATCTGATATTTCTTTAGGGACAAGAAGACGAATAGTATGGGCTACGGACATGTGTTGTGTACTTGTGTAGTTGTGTTGTGTGAAAAAGAAAGAAAAAATATGTGGACAAGCAGCCTAGGGGTTTGCGGCAGGGTGGGGAAGTGTGTAGCAAAGCAGTCACGTCACGGGTGGGTTTTGGGAGGGGTTAAACAATTGCAAACCAATTTTGGAACTGAACGGGATACACGTGTCGGGTTAAGGACAAACAAACGGTTACTCTCAGAGGGTTCACGTCTTCACTCTTCAGGAACGGTCTGTGGGCCGTGCCGCCGTGCATCCATCTCCATCCTCCCATCCATGTAGATGTGCATGCATGTTCATGATCCTGATCCTTGCCCGTGCCAGCCAGGCCGCAGCAGCGCCGCGGGTCGCGATCTCCGCTTGCTGACCGAGATAGGAATAAACATGACTGACTTGTTCTATGTGTAGATTGAAAGCTGCAATGTTAAATTCTGAAGCGCTGGCTCCGTAAAAAAAAGCTAATTCTACATGTATTTTTGGTTTAAGTACCTAATACTTAACTAAATATATAGATAAAATTATTAACGTTTTATGACGTTAATTAAATAATTTTATTATAAAAATATATGTTTCATGAAGAATCTTATGGTACATATTAGTATGATAAACATTAGTATTTTTTAAACATAATTTTGATCAAACCTGATACTGTAGTATATAACACTGTTTGAGAATTGCATCTTCCTTGGATGGAGGGAGCATTGAGAATCGTTTGGAGCAGGTTTTTTTTTTTTTTTTTGTGAGAGAGGGTTTGGAATAGATTTTTTTTAGAAACATACTGCATTTCATTACAAGAGCAGTTGATAATTAATAGACCAAGCAGTCTGGGCCTTCGATTGTGTCCCGTTTTACTGAGTAGCTGGTAGCCGGGCCTACGGCCTTGCTACCAGGCTCAGGCCCACAGCCCGCAGCGGATTAAGCAGGAGGCGGCGTCACCGGCCGCGGTGCCAAACTCCCTTTCCCCATCGCCGTCGACGGGCAGAACCCCCGCGAGGCGCCGCGTCAGCGACGCCAGGATCAACTGACCAACCAAGGATGCGCGCGGGTGCTGTCGGAGCAGGAGCAGAAGCGGGCTGCGGGCGGGGCGGGTTACTGCTCCGTCGTCCTCGTCCCGGCTTGATGTGTATCAGTTTATGCCATGCCCGAGAGCTGCGCCACGATTTCGAGGTAAAACTGCCCCTCTCTTCTTAGATAGATGCATTCCGATCGTTAGATGAGGGGATGAAATTTGGGGGGAATCAAGAGCGCACCACTGCCGCTCTAAGTGTCTCTTGGCTTGCTGTTTGGTTTTGGTCCCGAACAAAATAGCTCGCTAATTGTAATTGTATATATGAGTGGTCCGTTAGTCAAAGTTGCCTTTGGTGGCACAATGGCGTGTTTGCTTCTGTTTATATTTCTGTCCTGACTATATGTTGAGATGACTTTGGCTAATCTTGCTCATTCCAACAATTTTTTTTTCCTTACCTAGGCTTAGGTGTCTGAATAAGGTAGTTGAGCTCAGGTCTTTCTTGTTCCAAATCGTTATTGCTCTATCTTCTTTTGCGGAAGAATTGTAAAATCTGTATGTCATAGGAAATGGAAGACAACTTGTCTCAGTTAGGAGGGAAGGTATATATAATGTCATATGGATGTTGCAGATTCCTATACTAGATGTTGAGACAGCACCTACAAATTAATTTCCGTGCATGCACAATGTTGAGTATCGGCACAATGCTTTTAGTCATCAAACAATCACACATTTGCCAGTGGAACGCCAGTATTACCAACCTATCTACATGTGTATGCACACTGTTTGGTCAGCATTACTTTCGACACAAACTGCTCAACTTCTTGCCTTCCTTTCTTTTTCTTTCTCCTTTTGAAGGAATTTGCCTGGGATTTTATTGTCTCTGTTATCTTATCATCCGGTTGGTTATTTGCATCCTTGTGGCCATTTGTGGTTAAATTAGCATATTTTGTTCACTTCTGGAGATCTACAAAATCATGGAGCACAACACCAGTGTCGCTATTCCTTATCAGAACCTCAGCAACCTATGCGGAGGTCACCATCACCTCTTTGGAGTTTGGTCGCCTCAATCTCTGGATGTGGCAAGCAAAAAATTGCGGAGGTCGTGTGAAATGCCCACGACATCCATAGGAAATGACTAATAAGTACTGCTTTACACTTTAGAAGGTTGGCATTCGCATGGCATTGGCATGTTTGCAGTTTCATGTAAATTGTCATATGGATTTTGCATATATGTAATTCTGCATACATGCTATTGAACAGATACTAATGGAACTCTGCTTAAGTACCGAAAACCAGTACACCTCATTCATACAAAAACACAATGTTGACAATATACAAACATTCACATACGCCAATGGATCCCCTGTAGGATCTATCTATATGAAATATGATATGAGTTGCTTTCATCTTCTTTCCTCTTCTAGAAGTAATTGCACAGGCTTTTATTTTATTAACTATCTCGTTGCCTTCCTCCTCATCCAGCTGGTTATTTGCTTCCTTGTGTTCAGTCTTGATCTCAAAACTCTGTTTGCTTTCATCTTCTCTTTGGGAAGGAATTGCACAGGGTTTTAATTTTGGTCATTATCTTTCTCATCTTTCTTCTCATCCAGCTGGTTATTTGTTTCCTTGTTTTCAGTCGTGATCTCATTGGCATCCTTCATTTTTGACTTCAGGAAATCAACAAGATCATGGAGCACAACATCAGTGTCATCATTCCTCATCAGAACCTCAGCAACCTCTGCGGGTGTCACCATCACCTCCTTGATCAGTTTGTCAATCTCTGGATACGTGTCATGGTACTTGATGGAGTGGTAGTTGTTGGCAAGGATTTGGAAAGACTCTGGGGTGCAATACCCCATGTGGATGTGCATGTCCATCCTTCCAGGCCGCAGCAGTGCGGGGTCGAGCCGCTCCTTGTAATTGGTTGTGAAGACGATGATTCTTTCTTCCCCACTTGTTGACCACAGCCCATCAACAAAGTTTAGCAGTCCAGATAGCGTTACCTGTTCAGAAAATCAAAGTCTTGTCAGGAATAGTGAGGAAGTGGTGGAAGAAGAGATAGGGTTTGTACATTGAGGGTTAGTATTCACCTTCTCTTCCCTTTTGTTTTGTTCTGTAGAATTTGACTTGTCATGTCCCTCACCTTCCTCCCGCTGTTTCAGTTCGATGGTGCAGTCAATATCTTCGATCACAAGAATGGATCGGTTGCCGATGCCAATAAGAAGCCTCCTGAGGTCTGAGTTGGATGTGACTGCAGTTAGCTCGAGATCATATATGTCAAACCTGAGATGGTTGGCCATGGCCGCGATTAGGCTTGACTTCCCAGTCCCAGGTGGACCATACAGCAGGTACCCCCGCTTCCATGCCTTGCCAATCTTCTTATAGTAATCTTTCCTCTTGAGGAACCTGTTAAGGTCATCGATGATGCACTGCTTCAGCTTGTGGTCCATGGCAAGTGTGTCAAATGTAGATGGGTGGTGGAGGTCAATTGCGGACCAATCGTCGTACTCAGTCATGTGTATCATGAGAGTTCTCTCCTGGGCTTTAATGGCCTTGGCTGTGGCCAAAATGAATGGGAGGTAGGATTTGAGTGCTTTCTCCTTGTGCTTCTTGTTGAAGGTCAACTCGAAGAAGTGGGACTCATTCTGACTGCTGTTGAGGGAGTCATTTGAGTTTTCTTTGCAGACAAGGCACCACTTGAACTCCGTGCCTTCATAAACGTCCAGCATCTCGTCACCCTCGTCCATACTGACCACCATCTTGTCATTCTCGTCCATGCTGCTGACGCGCAGGCGCTGCTGGATGTCGGTGTTCATGCGCGTGGCGAGGTAAGTCTTCACAGCGCAAAAGACGTGGTTGTTGGCAAACCCGTCGTTCTTCTTCTCGACGATGATGGTGTGGTCTGGCGATGCGCGCGAACGCAGGTAGCCGAAGCCAGAGAAGAGCAGCTCGCGCAGCTCGGGCGGCACCACCTCGTTCACCACGCTGCGCACCAGCATCATAGATGCGGCGACGGATACCGCGGTGGTGAGGGCCTTCTTGTAGGACTCGAAGGCCTTGTCATAGGACGCCATGGTGGTGGGCTGAGTTCTTGCCCCCTACGTTTCTTGGCTATTCTTGCTCTTGGTTCTTGGTGTGGAAGAGTGAGAGTGGTGTGAGTGGATGAGGCTGACTTGCTTTTCTTGCTAAGGAAGGAGAGTAGGAGGAGAATTTGGGGGCAGGCTGGGATGGGTGGCTTTTATAGGCGTGAGTGAGTTGGGAAAGGTCAGGACCTGTGTTCAACTGTGAATAATAAATCTCTCTTTTGATTAGTTAGGGTAAATAATGGAGGCTTTCCTTTTAACATGCCTTTTGTTTATGAAGCGTGAACAAGTACCTTCCCTTTTTGTCACCTGCTCTGGTTCCTTCCAGCGGTTGATTGTGAGCCCCCAACTTTGAATAATATTCTACTGTATCTTATTCTGAGTTCACACACTGCACACACGTAGACTAGTGAATCAGTAAAGCTATCAGCCTATCAGGGTTCAGTATAGATAATGAAATGTAATGACAAGTAGTGGCAGCATTTCCTTGTGTTGATTATTATAATATTATATAGCGAAGAAAATAAAATAGAAGGTAGTGAGTGGTAGCATCCATATTTTATTGTACTACTATTTCCTTGGCGTCCAAGCTTCCTTTTGAAACAGTATCCTGCTGCTTTTCCTATAAAATTAAAGTTGGTTGAGCTCGTCTGTCTTGTTATTAATTGTTACTATTCTATCTGCTTCTGTAAGAATTTTATATTTGTATGCCCTCTGTTATGCAATGGGAAATGGAAGGCGCCTCGTTTCGGATATGGGGGAAAGGTATATATATATAATGTCATATTGATGTTGCAGATTCCTGTATTCAATGTTGAGACAGCACCTAAACATTAATTTCCGTGGATGCTCAATGTTAAGTATCATCACAATGCTTTTAGTAATCAAACAATCACACATTTGCAGGAGAACGCCAGTATCGCCAGCCTATCTACATTTGTATGCACACTGTTTGGTCAGCATTGCTTTCAACAGACTGCTAATAGCTTCCCACTTCTTGCCTTCTTTTCCTTTCTTTCTCCTTTTGAAGAATTTTGGCTCGGATTTTATTGTCTCTATTATCTTATCATCTGGATGGTTATTTGCATCCTTGCAGCCATTTGAAGAGAATTTCGTTTTCACTTCTGGAGATCTACATGATCATGGAGCACAACACCGATGTCACTATTCCTTATTAGGGTGTTTGGTTTGAGGGATGGAGCCATCATCTTCTCACTCCTCACTCTTTTTGTTTGGTTTGTCAAATGGATTGAGTTGACGCATCATCACCTCATTCCTCACAGGCTAATAATTAGAACTAATGAGGAATGAAGTCACTCCACCAAATTTAAGGAATGGATCCATGATGCACTACATCTAGAATGGCTTGATTCCTGAAACCAAACACCCTATATCAGAACCTCAGTAACCTTTTTCGGAGGTCTCTTTGGAGTTTAGTCACCTTCTCAATCTCTGGATGTGGCAGGGGAAAAAATTGTGGAGTTCATGTGAAATGAATGACATCCACAGGAAATGGCTCTAATAAGTACTGCTTTACACTTTCCAAGGTTGCCTTTGCAGTTTCATGCAAATTGTCATAGGATTTTACATCTGTAATTCTGCATTCATGCTATGAAACAAGTACTAGCAGAAGTCTGCAGACACACTGCTAGTACCAGTACACCTCATTGATCCAAAACACAATGTTGACAATATGCAAACACTCATATAAGCCAATGGATCCTACTGGGGATCTATCTATATGAAATACGATATGAGTTGCTTTCATCTTCTTTCCTCTTCTAGAAGGAATTGCATTGGTTTTTTTTTTCCCACAATTTCGTTGGCTTTCTCCTGATCCAGCTGGTTACTTGCTTCCATGTGTTCAGTCATGATCTCAAACCGCTATTTGCTTTCATCTTCTTTGCTAGAAGGAATTGCACTGGGGTTTTAATTTTTGTCATTATCCTTGTCATCTTTCTTGTCATCCAGCTGGTTATTTGTTTCCTTGTGTTGAGTGTTGATCACAGTGGCATCCTTCATTTTTGACTTCAGGAAATCGACAAGATCATGGAGCACAATATCAGCATCATCATTCCTCATCAGAACCTCAGCAACCTCTGCGGGTGTCACCTTCACTTCCTTGATCAGTTTCTCAATCTCTGGATACGTGTCATGGTACTCGATGGAGTGGTAGTTGTTTGCAAGGATTTGGAAAGACTCTGGGGTGCAATACCCCATGTGGATGTGCATGTCCATCCTTCCAGGCCGCAGAAGTGCGGGGTCGAGCCGCTCCTTGTAATTCGTTGTGAAGACGATGATTCTTTCCTCCCCACTTGTTGACCACAGCCCATCAACAAAGTTGAGCAGTCCAGACAGTGTTACCTGTTCAGAAAATCCAAATTCTTGTCAGGAATAATGAGGAAGTGGTGGGATTGAGAAGAGACAGGGTTTGTACATTGAGGTTAGTGCTCACCTTCTCTTCCTTCCTGTTTTGTTCTGTAGAATTTGACTCATCATGTCCCTCACCCTCCTCCCGTTGTTTTAGTTCAATGGTGCAGTCAATATCTTCAATCACTAGAATGGATCGGTTGCCCATGCTAACAAGAAGCCTCCTGAGGTCGGAGTTAGATGTGACCGCAGTTAGCTCGAGATCATATATGTCAAACCTGAGATGGTTGGCCATGGCTGCTATTAGGCTTGACTTCCCAGTCCCAGGTGGACCATACAGCAGGTACCCCCGCTTCCATGCCTTGCCAATCTTCTTATAGTAGTCTTTCCTCTTCATGAACCTGTTAAGGTCATCGATGATGGACTGCTTCAGCTTGTGGTCCATGGCAAGCGTGTCGAATGTAGATGGGTGGTGGAGGTCAATGGGGGACCAATTGCCATACTCAGTCATGTGTATCATTAGAGTTCTCTCCTGGGCTTTAATGGCCTTAGCTGTGGCCAAAATGAATGGAAGGTACGATCTGAGGGCTTTGTTCTTGTGCTTCTTGTTGAAGGTCAACTCGAAGAACTGGGACTCGTTCTGACTGCTGTTCATGGAGTCGTTGTCTTTATTACAGACAAGGCGCCACTTGAACTCCGTGTCTTCATAAACATCCAGCATCTCGTCACCCTCATCCATGCTGACCATCATCTTGTCGTCCTCGTCCATGCTGCTGACGCGGAGGCGCTGCTGGATGTCGGTGTTCATGCGTGTGGCGAGGTAGGTCTTCACAGCACAATAGACATAGTTGTTGGCGAACCCGTCGTTCTTCTTCTCGACGATGATGGTGTGGTCTGATGACGTGCGCGAGCGCAGGTAGCCGAAGCCAGAAGACCAGCTCGCGCAGCTCGGGCGGCACCACCTCATTCACCACGCTGCGCACCAGCATCATGGATGCGGCGACAGACGCGGGGCGGTAGTGAGGGCCTTCTTGTAGGACTCGAAGGCCTTGTCGTAGGAAGCCATGGTGGTGGGCGAGTTCTTGCCCCCTGCTCTTCTTGGCTATTCTTGCTCTTGGATCTTGGTGTGGAACAGTGAGAGTGGTCTGAGTGAGAAGGTGAGGCTGACTTGCTTCCTTGCTAAGGAAGGAGAGTAGGAGAAGAATTTGGGGGCGAGTTGGGATGGGTGGCTTTTATAGGCTTGAGTGAGTTGGGAGCGGTCTGGTGATGGATGACTTCGTCTAAAAGGAATAGATTATTAGCATGCTCTTGCAACTCCCTTGAGTGCGGTCTTTGTCATCAGAGAAGGAAAATAGGCATCAGATGCATTACCACATACCCGGACCTGTGTCCTACTTCCTACTGTGAATAATAAATCTCTCTTTTGATTAGCTAGGGTAAATAATGGAGGCTTTCCTTTTAACATGCTTTTTTTTTATGAAGCGCGAATAAGTACCTTCCTTTTTGTCAGCTGCCCTGCCAGCCGTTGATTGTAAGCCCCCCAACTTTGAATAATATCTTACTGGATCTTATTCGGATTTCACACACTGAAGACTGCACTGCACCTAGACTAGTGCATGGGTAAAGTCATCAGAGTTCAGTAGAAATGAAATGAGAAGACAAGTAGTGGCTGCATTTTTTGTGTTGTTTATCGTGTTGTTATTATATAGAGAAGAAAAGAAAAGAAAAGGTAGCATTTGCTTTATTTATTTTATTTCCTTGGCATCCAAGCTTCCTTCTGAAACGGTAGCCTGCTGTTTTTTTCCGCAGAGTGCTGTGCGCCGCAAGATTCCTCGCTGAACTGGAATGGAAAGTGGGAGTGTCAGTGCCAGGAAGCTTCTTCCGGCGATCAGGTCTCCGCTTGTTGATTCCCACTCCACTATCAGATCGATTGGGCACCTGTTCAACTGGGGCGTGTGGTGGAATGATAATCGCACGCGTTCCGTGTCTGCCAAGGAGCCTGACCCTGACGCGGTTGGTCGACGTCAACGATGCCAACATCAGATGAGGTCAGCCGTGTGGGATGTGCTACAGGCTGGAAAGGGAGTGGAGCAAAACTAATTTCAAGCTTTACTAGATTTATATGAAATAGTATCAACATTTGCATCTCTAAGCAGGTTTATTGTGAGTATATGATATGGTTAATCTAATGATGTTTATTTGGTGCTGTAAACATTAGTATGCTTTTGTAATACATTTAATCAAACTTAAGATTTCTTATTTCTTAATTTTAGGACGGATTGCGCTCATATGTAGGAGTAGTTCTTCCTCTGACTCTGACTGTTTTGTCTCCTGGCAAAAGTTGCAACTTGCAAGTGACTGTACCCATGTGTGTGTTGGATTTGGAACGCCAAGTCAAAAAGGATGGATGATGGGTCGTGTGTCAAATTGGACGTGTCGCGTTGTGATAGCATCTGTATCTTCTGGTGATGTCAAAAGGACCTATGAATTAATTGAAAATCTGAGTTCTATTGATATGGAAATCTCTCTAATTAGGAATGTACCCGGGTTCTTCTATGGAGGAAGGGCATATGTATTGATTCGATTCAAATCCTCAGATTTTTAAATATACAAGTAGATATAGATTAATATTACATATAGATAGATAAAATGTTTTTAAAATTAGGTATAGACATAGATTAATTTCACTTAGAGATAGAGATACAGGAAGAGATGGATTGAGATAGATCAGTGATCTCATTCGTTTTAGAAAAAAAAAAAAAAATGTTTTTTAAAAAATAAATTAACCTGTACATAAGTCATGCACTTAACTGATAATAGCGTCTAGCATCTAACTGATAATAGCAAGCTCTCAGAGGGAAAGCAAAGCCATGCATGCACCAAACTGGGAAAGCAAAGCCGTGCATGCACCAAACTAAGTGCCAAGTCGATTAGAAAACAATCACTCTTGCTAAGCGGAAATCTCCATTGATGCAATCTATCATGTACAATGTACCTCTCTTACAGTTGACCTGTCGTTCTCCTAGAGGATGGACCAAAAGCGTGTCCAGCACGTGACCTTGAAAATAACCCGTAAGTAATAATAAATTCTCTCTTTTGTCGGAAACCCATCATTTTGGCTCAGCCAAATACTAGAGTAATTGATTACACTTATTCCCACACAAAGTTGGGACCACAATTTAGAGTTAGGGTGTTCATTTGGTGACATAAGTTCTAGGTGATAAAGCAATGGCCGGTTTGTTTGGTGTGAGAGAAAAATCTTTATCCGAACGATCGATAAGTCCTACCGATAAGACAACCGAACAGGACAGTGTACTTAATCTAAGTTTTCACTGTGCTTCACAATGGTCTTGGTTTTTTTTTTATCTCATAAGATTCTTCGTCTTGTACGTGAAAGAAAAGAACATTCTTCATTTGAGGTGTGTTTCCAAGAGGGAATCCTTGGATGCTACTCTTTTTTTTTCTTGGAACCTGGTGCTCTAGAATTCCCACGAAAACCTAATCCTCATTAAAAGAAAAATTGAGGTAAAAATAAACACCCCCCCCCACCCCCCCCCTATATATATATATATATATATATATATATATATATATATATATATATATATATATATATATATATATATAATAGAACTAAAGGGAATGCCCAGCCCGTGCACTCAACCACGAGAGACGATCCACTTCGCTAATGGTCTGGGCCATAGATCCCGACACGATCCGCTTTGCTACCAAGGCTGGCCCAAAGGCCCCGTGGGCCGTGGTCCACACAACCCCACTACCGGGAAAGAGAAGCGACCCAGCGACACGACAGCGGAGGAGGAGCCGAGTCGTCCGTCGCTCGTGTTTTTCCTCGTGTAGTCGTGTACTACCCTGTCGTCTCGTCTCCCCCACGCTCCGCTTACCCACTGGGTCGCATCGCATCGGCGTCGGCGTCGGCGTGCCAGTGCCAAGCAAAATTCCCCAACTCGCGTCGCCAGTGTGCGCGCCAGACTGCCAGTCCCCCGTCCCAAAACCCCCACACCCAACCCCAGCCTCGGCGAGCGATGGCGGGGTCCGCGGCCGACGCGGAGCAGGAGCAGAAGCGGGCGGCGGCGGCGGCGGCGTACGACTACGAGGGCGACGCGCGCTGGGCCGACTACTGGTCCAACGTCCTCGTCCCGCCAAACCTCGCCTCCCGCCCCGACGTCGTCGACCACTTCAAGCGCAAGTTCTACCAGCGCTACATCGTGAGTTCCACTTCCATCGCTGCCGCCGCCCTCCACCTGCCTTCGAGTTCCGCGATTCTCTCCCCCCTCCCGCCGTGGCCGCTTCCCCGACCACCCGTCCGCCCGCGCTGGGTAGCAGTGCTAATTTAGGATCTGACTGACGCGCTTTCTGTACGGAAAGCCCGCAATCCTGCTAAATTCATGTGCTGGGGACCTGGGGTTTGCTTAAGCTTGTCGTGCTGAGGTCCAGATTGCAGGAGCGCGCCTTGTAGCGTCAGGCTGCTGGTTGCAGCGAGTGGCTGAGCAGAGAGATCCAGTCGCGGCAAGCTGCTGGCTTCGCTGGTGACCGTCTGCTTGCTTAGACTGTACTTGAACACGGCATGCTCGATCGATTCCATGTGTTGCTTGCTTCCAACCCTGGGTGAGTGGGTGTTTGTGCTACTCACTCAAGCTTGTGATTTCATTATGGGAAATGCAACATGCTCGTTCTTAGTAAGTTTATTATCCATAAACCCATCTATAAGTTGGGTCAGGATACTGTTATGCAGTTGTGCAGGCAGGGCCTCGGAACACACATACTTTAGAAAATTGAAAACAAATTCTAGCTGTTTGTGTCTGCACACCATCTTGAGTTGATACCATTGCCTGCGTGCCACTGAACACTGAAGAGTGAAGCAATATGGGTAGTTCATGCATTTTGATTCCCCACCCCCTTCTGTTTTACAGGACCATGATCTGGTGGTTGAGCCAAGGTCATTCACCGGTTCCACTCAGCCCAGCAGGCCAGATGTAAGATCTTCGTCTTCGTCATCCAGCGAGAACATCAGGGCACGTAATTCAGGTAAAGCCTGTATGTTTTGAGCTTTATACTGGCCATAGCATCTGTCATTTTCTTCTGTCACTTGTATCTATTAGCTGAATCCATTTCTTGTATAGGATCTCCTTCGAGGTCGGAGCCTCCACCACCACCACCAACACAAACAGACAGTGCTGCGAACCCTTTGCGGTTTGATGCACGGACTATACATTTCTCCATCAACGCATGGGTAAGGGATAAACCACTCTTTTCTTTGGTTTATTGAATTGTTATTACGTGTGCCTAAAATGCTAGCTGATTTTTCAAGTTCGATTTTCCTGCTTATTTGGATGGCAATCCTTATGGGCATGCCATTGGGAAACTCTCTTTGTTCTATATCGATGACCCATCAGCCCATCATGTTACTGTTCTTAACAGTAATCTTGCTTGTGTTTTTTTCCCCTTCGTTACTTGTGGCCTTGTGGGCATGACTGAAATATTATGTTTCAGGTACTTGTGGTTGCTGGTCTGGGAATGCTTCCTATTTTGCCAAAACACCTTGCTGACAGAGCCTGCAAACTTTCACTACTGGGAACAATATTGTCGTCAGGATATTCTCTATACAGTACTTATGGGGTAATTACCTGTCTATATGAAGAATGAGTAATTCATATTCATCATATATAGTTCACTGGATTCTTTTTGCATGATGGGACTTTTGATTAAATTTTCTTTTATGTGTACAGAAACCAAGAGCATGGAATATGCCAGCAATTCAGGCTTGGTTACAGTCTGTACTTGCAACCAAGGATTTCATCCATTTAATGTTCTCTTCTATGCTCTTCACGTCTCAATTGCACTTGAAGAGTAAGATGCACCTTTTCTCCTACAAATTCTTGTCTGTGATGTCTGCTTTTTGCTGCTTTTGGATATGCTTGCCTCATCATAATTTTATATTTGTCACAGTTGCTGCACTACCTGTGCTTTGCTGGGCACTTGACCATGTTGCCAGATTCCTAAGGCGTAACTTTGCTCGATCCTCTTTCTATAGGTAACAGAATGCTCCAGTGTATGTGGATTCGTTTCTGTATCCTTGGCACAATTGGTATCCAGTGTCCATTTCTCAATACTGTGTCAATGTCTTCTTCAGGAGGTACCTGGAAGAGCCTTGCCTTTGGGTAGAGACAAATAATACTACACTGAGCCTCCTTAGTTCAAATGCTGAAATTGCCTTGGGTTTTCTTCTGATCATATCACTGCTCTCGTATGTATATTCAGATTTCCATACTATTCTGGAATTTTATTTTTGTATTAGGGGAACTTACATCTTTGACCGTTACCTTTTTGTGTTGCAGGTGGCGCCGTAGCATAATTCAGACATTCATGTACTGGCAGGTGAGTTTCCTCCAAAAGTTCACCCTTCCCTTTTTGTATTTCATCTCCTACTTGTATGCACTAGATAGCCGAGGGATTAGGACGAGACCACCTATGCTGTTTTGCTGCATGTACTTCCTAACCTTTGTATCTCTGGCCAAATGTGCTGATTTACCTTGTTTACCATATCGTTTCAATTCTAAGAGATCCATTTATCTTCTGTCCTTCCTGTTGCCCATCAACAACCACTAGAATTTGTTCGACAATAGCAACTAGGTTATTAGTTATATATATCATCTGTCAGGTTTATTACTGCTCTTTCCCAAGTAACTTATATTAATCGTCAGCACGCACACTGCATCCTGACCAGTGGCCTTTGCATGCTTGTATATTGTGCAGGTATTGAAGCTGATGTACCATGCTCCCGTGACATCCAGCTATCACCAGAGCGCCTGGGCGAAAATCGGCAGGATTGTGAATCCATACATCCACCGCTACGCCCCGTTCCTACAGACGCCCATTTCGGCGATCCAAAGATGGTGGTTCAGGTAGAGAGACAAGCGGGTAAAAAAAACCATGTATCTGCTGCTGAATCAGTGAACCGCCCAGGTGGTTTAAGACGGCTACACAGAACATAGCCCAGCTGCTGCGTTCTATGTAATGCCGCAGCAGTGCACTGTATAACCTTTGTGGGATGACTGATATCCCAGAATCCTGGAGGCCCTTGTTGTAACAAGAAGGTTTGCTGTATGCCTGTAAACTCTGAGGTTGCTGTGCAGTATGATCAACAATTGCTATCTGTGTTGGCTAACGTAACTAATGTTCCATGCTTTTTAGTCATCCACTGGCAGTATACATATATGTACATTAGTTGGTCGACACCGATCACCGATGCCTTCATAGAGTCCACAGATTTGCTTGTCATTTGGCTGTTATGGGTTAATCTCCTTGGGTTCAACCCGCAATCTGTAATGTGTTATGCCGTTGAACCCGTAGTCTACAGGAATTGCCTTGTTGAGATGAGAATGAGATGTCTCTTCTTTTTTTCCCTTTTTTTTTTTTTTTTTTTGGTGCTGCCTTCTTAGCCCTGGCCCCTGGGCTTGATATTTCCATTTTTTTGTTTTTTGAATCCCTTGGCACCAATGTTATCCGTAATCGGCGTAGACATGCTCAACAGGATTATCTCGTGGATTGATGATCAAAGGTTTCCTAACCGACTTGGGCTGCAATGCCGCGCAATTCTGGGCCTCTCTACATAGACGACCTGGTGCTCAAGGTTTCCTAACCGACTTGGGCTGCAATGCCGCGCAATTCTGGGCCTCTCTACATAGACGACCTGGTGCTCATTGTTGCCCCTAGGATGCAGGACCTCCCCGGTTCTGAAGACATGTTTGGACATTTTTGGTGCAGCACTGCAACATGTAAGGTCTCTTCACTAACTTGGGGGCAGGAGCTTGCTTACTATGGTTCAGCAAGTCCTGTACTGCAGGATTGGAGATTTTCCCCTTTCTACCTGGGCGTTCCGCACTCAGTATTCAAATTGCACCGCAGCAGATGAGCAGTTCCTGTTGCACGGCATATATATGATTGTGGAAGAGGCAAATGCTTGGGTACTGCCAGGCTTGAGGCAGCTTAGGCTGATTTCGATTCTTGTATATATTATAGGTTCTGAAATTGTATTTGCGTCTGCTTTCCGGTCTGGTAAGGTAAGTAGGTCACATATAAGCGGGGGATGTAATACAAACCTTGTATTAGGTGCTGCCAGCTAATGATGTACTAGCAAACATGAATTCCAAATGATATACTAGTAAACATGAATTCCAAATGAAAAACCATCATAACTCATCCCAGCTCATGATGTTCGAGATAGTGCCCAGGGTCTCCTTTCCCTTCTCTTTTTTTCCTTGTTAAAGATATAGAGCAAGAAGCAAACGTCTTACAATGTCACAAGTTTGTCCTTCCTGACACTTTCTCGCCAAATGTTTACCCAGATGGTCTGTAACTCAAATATTAGAGCATGAATAAACGATGGTGTGCCAATGCCAGGTATTCAATTTGCTCTATGGCACAAAAACGGTCTCTGGCAATTTCTATATGTGAAGATGACAATTAAATAATTACAGTATCCCTAATAATTGTTCACAAACCAGAAAGGATTAACTGAGTAAACATGTAGCCATATAAGAGCTGTAAGATGCACGGACTAGCTCGGTGCAAGGGGCGTAGAAGCTCAAAAGTGAATATGCCAACAGCTATCATCACAGAGGTGAGTAGGTGACACCCACAATACAAACATAGTCTGTCAACAGGTTTGGCCATGGGCATCACTATCTCCAGATAGATTTCCCTGACCTGAAGTCCTGCACCCTTTGACTCAAGGTCATACCCCATTTCCATTGCCGATGAATGGAAACACATCAAGAGTTTTAGCGAGGGCCAGAACAAGACAGAACTAGAGTTTAAACGATCTCACGCAGAAGATCCATCATCATGAACAGAAAAAGGACTAGCGAGCATTGCTACCCAAAAGCGTCCCAACAACATCTATAACAGCTAAAGGGCAACCAGACAGAGCGCCGAAGTCAGTTTGCCGTGTCCTGATCTTCATTCCTGTCATCTTCAACATCCCAGACCAGCATAGTCTTGACTCTTGACGGCACCACCAGAAGGCTTGCCCAGCTTTTGCAGCGCAATCTTCATCATAGCATTCACCCCATTAATCACATCTCCTTTTCGCCATCAGATTGAAGGCCTGCCCAAAAATTTCATAAGTGCACATGCATGGCAAATGATCTCAATAGGATTATGCAAAAGGTTTCCATCAAAACATGTCCTATTACGGTCCTTCCAATTTGACCAGTATATGGCAGCAACACCAACAGCATAAAACTGCTTGCCATTTGGGATCCATTTCTCACACCATTTCCAACTTTGCAAGGTGTTAGAAGGAATAGCAGTAACGTCCAGACATGTGGCAACAGTTGCCCAAACAATTTTAGCAATGCAACAAGAGAACAAAAGATGGTTAGCATTTTCATCCTGATCACAAAAAATAACATGTGGGATTGCCAAACCATTTTCTCTTGAGCATATTATCTTTAGTAAAATAGCGTTGTTTTCTGCTAACCAAAGAAAAAATTTGAGCTTAGCTGGGATCTTGCCTTTCCAAATATGCTTAAAAGCAGGACCTCCTTCATTGCAAGTAAGGGCATCATGTGTTGACTTGACAGAGAAAATCCCTGTCTTGCCCAATTTCCAGTCAACTTTATCTTTACCCAGTCCGAGGGGAAAAGAAAAGGAATCCTGAATGATATGATCCTAATTGGATTTGGATTTTAATTCATCCACCAACCAACAGGAAAAGATGACCTGAACTTCACCAGATCTCACTTGTTGGACAGAGATGTACTTCTGGCCACAGTTTACTCTAGCTCATAAAAAGTGTCTGGCAGTCTCTATAGGCGCATATAACAATTAAATAGCATGCCTAATTGTTCAGAAATCAGAATGGATTAAATGAGTAAAGATATAGGAGCTGTAAGATGTAGGTTAACAGATTAGCAATCACTAATTCAGTACCAGGGATATGGAAGCTCATGCAGGGCAAGGCATTATAGTATTCCCCAGGATTGTCTACCTTTCGCTCAAACTTGAGCAAAGTGTGCTTGCATTGCAACTAGTAGCTCATTCACAAGCCAGAACCAGCTAACTAATCCATCCAAATTGCCAAAGTGTGCTAGCATTGCAACTAGTAGTTCATTCACAAGCCAGAACCAGCTAAGCTAACTAGGCAAACATATGGAAGCTGCAAATAAAGACAAACAAGGTCTAGTACAATACCAGGAGTGTAGAAGCTCATGTAGGGTAGAACACTTAATGTCCACTTACGCCTAGGCTTGCCAATCTTTTTCACTGTCCCTGATTTGAGCTCCATCATGAATAATCCAACACCCGTGCTGATGAAGATGACACCCACACCCTCTGGGAAGCCAGCCACATGCGCTCTGTCTCTGGGATTCGCCATCGGTATCATTTTCCCCAGATCAATGACCCTGCACTGTACCCATTCTGCATTTTCCTCTGAACTCACCGCTCTTGACCACAGATACAGACTGGAATCCAGAACGACAGCAAGCCCCAGAGAAGTATTATCCTTCATCGTGGTGAGGGCAACCCATCCCCGTCTGCTGTGCATTGCCAGTGGTGGGGGCTCAAGCACAGACAAGCAATTCTTCCCCCAATCATGCTTGAGAATTACAATATCTCCTGAAAGCGTGGAGAAGTAGACCCCCTCTCCGACAAGGGCACCACGACCATACTCTTCCTCGATGTTCTTAGGTCTGGGACTTGTGGCTAGCGCGCTCCAAGCGCCCATCTCCGATGAGTAAATTTTCGCCCAGACGTTGGGAGAGAACAATTCGCCGAAAATCATGCTCACATAGAAGGGACGGCCGTGGCAGTCAAGGTGTTGACAGCCGGTGCCGGCGCAGAATATCGCGGTGGCCGAGGTCAGCGACCCAGATCCGATATCCGGGTTGGGCAGGCGATGGCAGTCGCCCGTAATGGGGTCACAGACAAGGTAATACCGATCCTCCTTGGCGTACATATAGATCAGGACGCGGCCGTGGCGGCAGTCTAGAGGGTACGCAGTGATGGCGTCGGACACCGGGATGGGGAAGGCGGGCACTGCTGTGGTGGCGACGAAGCGGAGAACCCGGTCGCGGTAGGAGGGCAGTACTGCGGTGGCGACGAAGCGGGAAGCCCGGTCGTTTACTGGGCCACTGCCGATGAGACCGAGGAGGGGAGGGGCTCCGTGGAAGACGCGGTAGCGGTGGAGGAAGGCGGGGTCGGAGATGGTGCGGAGCCACGGCTTGCAGGCGAGGGCCGCGCGGAACAGCCACTTGGGCTCGTCCGGCGGGAGGCGGAGAAGGATCTCGGAGATGACGTCGTCGACCAGCTCCCGCGGCGGCGACGCCATGGCGCAGGAGTCACAGTGGTCGGCGGATTTGGAGGGGAATTTTTTGGAATTTTTGGATTTGGAAGGAGGGAACTGGTTGGATTGGGGTGGGGGAGAGAAAATGGAAATTTTGCCCCTGTCAAACGTGGGCTTCGCTGAAATGCCATCAAAGTTGTGGGCTTCGCCATCGTACCATTATGAAGCGGGTTCTTGACGCTATTTTGCCATTTCATGATTTTAGCCAACTTTGAAAAGATTTTAGCCAAAATCTTCACCTGCGGTGACCGATTTACCCATGCCTTCATGGCTCCGTCTACCTCTCGCGCTCTCTTCTCAGGGTCACGCGTTCTCTCTCCGTCGCTCCACACGGACGACCGTGGTCCGGGCGGGAACATGACGCCGGCCGCCGCCGCCCCATGAGCGTCGCCCCCCAAGCCGAGTCCCCACGCCTCCCTGCCCAAGGCGGCGGCCAGAGGCCAGGCTGGGCGGCCCCATGCGACCAGCGCCGACGGCCACCCCTGCCGCGTCACCCCCGATCTCCGCTGCCTGAGCAACATTCAAAACTCCACTAGTAAGAACCTTGGTAAATTCGATTGCTACTTGTACACAGCAAGGCTAGCAAATGTATCTTGACTCATGCATGCTATCGAAGTTCGATTCGGATTTGACAACTATCATGTGCATAGATGACTTGGAAAGCAACGCACAGATCTTTTTTGCATTGGAGCTTCGATTGGAGTATTACATCGTTCCATCAAGTTGAAAAGGCATATGATTCATGATTGAACTCGACTAGATTTTGGAACGAATTCTCAGAATCCAAAGGACATGCTATCGGAGACACGGCCCGGCTTGGGGGACGGACGGCGGACCGGTGGCCGCCGGCGCAGCAGGAGCCCACGGGCTCGGCCAGGGGTGACGGGCAGGGGACGGCGGCGACCGGGCGCAGCAGTGGAGGGGGGGGCTCGGCCAGAGGGTGCTAGCAGGGACGGCGGCCGCCGTTGGGCTCTCCCGTGGACCCGTTCGTCGCGACAGAGAGAGAAAACGGGAGGGACGGAGAGGAGAGGTGCGAGGTAGATGGAGACAGGGGGTAAAAAGGTCACCAGAGGTGAAAAGTTGGGCTAAATTTTTCTTAAAGTTGGCTAAAATCACGAAATGGCAAAATAGCGTTAAAAACCCGCTTCATAATGGCATTATGGCGAAACCTATAACTTTGATGGCATTTTCAGCGAAGCCCACATTTGACAGGGCAAAATTCCCATTTCCTCGCCGGGGGGTGGGGGTGGAGGCCTGATAACTGGCATCGGCCTCTTAGGAACCGGCCCATTTTGCAGCCCACAATTGTGCCAATTTCGAACCAAACAACCAGCAGCAGGTCGTAGTACATATGTTGCGTGGTTGACAGTGCAAGCCTGAAAGCCTCTTTTCTTCTCTTTACTGCTGCTTCAACATCTCGACGTGTTTGTGTGTACTGTTTGATTTTTTATTTTGAAAAAAATGATTATGCTTCCATTGCTTCCTGGCAGAGTTTTGGAGGAGAAATTAGCAGCCGCACTAAAAAAAGGAAAAAAAATAAAATGTTGCTGCCCAGGATCGAACTGGAGACCTTCAGTGTGTAAGACTGACGTGATAACCACTACACCACAGCAACTTAGATGTCCTTTTTAATACAATTATAACAACTAAGATGCCGATTGTCAGGCGATAAGAAATTGCTAATTGCGCTCACGTACTGCTCGTTCTCGGATTCCCTTGCACTTTTTTTTTTTCTTTTTTTGCGGAGAGAGACGAGGAGGAATCTGAGTGACTTCTGAAAGAGGACGAAAATAAATATCTCTCTGACGAGAAGAGAAATACTCCCTACTCGTACAAAAGATCCCAACTCCCTTTCAGCCAAGATCGTCTTTTCCCTTGCTAGCTGACAAGGTCCAACCAAATCGGAGGAGGCTTGGATAGGGCTCCCGGCTTTTCTATCCTTCTCGCTCCCTGTCCCTTCTGCTCTGCTGTGCTATCCTTCCTTCACTCCACAGTCCCAGCTGCCATTGCTGCAACACGTACAGCACACCACACCAAGAAAGAAAAATAAAGAGGCCGCTGTACCTGTAAGCATGGGTTTGCAGATGATCCATGGCAGCAGGCCGTGCGCCTATTGCTACCCATCGTCCTCATCGTCGTCCTCTTCCTCGTGGATAATGCAGGCCTTGCCCCAAAAAACAGTCTCACCATTCATGTCAGTGCTCATCTGCTCTTCAACTCTACTTCCTTCCACGTGCATTTCCTGTACTGTTATATTATACTCATATTGGTTGATGATTAATATACACGATGATTGCCCGACCCTTTTCTTGTCTTGCAAAACCAAGGCCAACAACTCGTGATTGACAGTTTCGTTTCGTAAGGTCATGGTCATGATTGAATGTATAGCGTGTTCTTGTCATCCCCTGCCTTGTTTGCAGTGAACGGAGGGAAGCCAATTCCCTCTGAATCCCTTGCAGCACTGGCCTTGCATCTGCTGCTAAAACGCCGCAGGGACCGGAGCAGGGACATCATCGCCAAACCTCTTGCATCTTCTTCATCCGGCGTGCTTCAAATCACAGAGAACAAATCAGCTGCTGCCAACTTAACAAAACACAAGGTCCTCTTTCATATCCCTCTGTATGATATGATCAGCAATGTTTTTTTCCCGCCCTTTCTTGCCTTCTTGGTACTGCCACAAAAAAGGTAATTTTACAGTGAGAATTATTGCAGGTGGTGGGTGCAGAGAGGAAGCTCCTTGATGACGCTCTTGACAGAACTAATGTACAATATGAGAGCTGGATGGATGAAGAGACATCGTTCTGGATGGACAGGGATAACACGAACAGCAATTTGCAGCAGTACGGCTTGTTAATGCAGAACCTTTTGGAATTGGAGACGGGTTTGGCTGGTAAAGACCTGAAAATGCTGGAGAACGATATCCTTGTGCACATTGAGCAGCTTGGAGCTCTGAGATCGTTGAACGCGTCTCTGACCATGGGCGCCACCCTGCTAGACACCCTAACACATGTCTCCTCTCCACCTGATCAATCAGAAAGCTCTTTGCTTGACCACCAAATCATCAGGTTTGATCCAGAGACTCCTGATCTGGATGAGAAGCAAGAAGCAGGAAGCGAAGTAGTCATCGTCCGGAGTGGCAAGAGTGAGAAGAGGAAGCTGAGGAGAATGAAAGCGTCAGAGAAAGGATCCAGGGTCTCGGTGAAGGTGAATCCACGAAGACCCAAGAAATCACGGAAGGCGAGTAGCAGCCAGTTTATATCCGAGTGGAAAAGCCACCCAGGCCGAAGAAGGATCATTGTGCGTGAGCAATCAGCACTGCTAGCGACTATCAAGGTACTACAACTATATAGTGTGTCATGTCAAGTAGCATTCTTACATACTATCTTTATTACTGGTGAATTAGAATTACATACATTACAGCAGAGAATTGAGTGTCAAATTAAATTCTTCAGGTTCTTGGTTTGGTATATGTTTTTACTAGTGTTTTTATATATACTAGCTATATGCTTGATCTGCATGCGTGCAGGAATGTGCAGGCCTTGAGAAGATAAGGGAGAAGATGGTGAAGGAAGGGCAGGAGGTGAGCTACCACAGGTGGGCAGAGGCAGCAGGAGTGGAGGAGGCAGAGCTGGTGAGCAGGCTGCAGGAAGGTTACTGCTGCCGGGAGAGGCTGCTGGTGACCACCGAGTGGCTCGTCAGGTGCATCGCAAGATCATACACCGGCATGGGGACGGCATTGGACGATCTGCTTCAGGTTAATTATGTGTGTGCGTGTGATTGATCACTGATGAAGTGATGATGAACTTGTTTGGTTATTGAAATGGCATGGATCGATCGCTGCATGCAGGCTGGGAAGATGGGCGTTCTTGACGGCGCCGAGAAGTTCGACACCCGGAAGGGGTGCAGGTTCTCCACGTACGTCAAGTACTGGATCAGGAAAGGGATGCTCGCTCTCCTCGCTGAGAATTCAGGAGTCACCCTGCTGCCTGTAAGCCTCGCTCTCTCTCGTCTCTGTCTCTGTCTCTGTCTCGGATTCCCAATTCACAATGCATGAGTGCAGGCAAGAATGGAGAGCATCATGCGCAAGGTGAAGGAGGCGCGGCGCGGCATCCGGTACAGCGAGAGCCGGAACCCGTCGGACGCCGAGGTGGCCGCCGCAGTGGGCGTGTCGGTGGCCAACGTGCGGCTGGCGCGCAAGTGCTCGCGCCGGGCCGTCTCGCTCTACTCGGAGATCGCGATCGGGCAGGGCGCCAAGTTCGCGGAGGTGATCCCGGACGAGGCGGCGTCCCCGGCGGAGGCGGCGGTGTTCCGGGGCCAGCTGCGGGAGCGGCTGCTGCTGGTGCTGGGCAGGCTGCCCGCGCGGGAGGGGCACGTGCTCAGGCTCCGCCACGGGCTGGAGGACGGCCGGTGCCGGTCGCTGGAGGAGATCGGCGGCATCTACCGCGTCTCCAAGGAGTGGATCAGGAAGATCGAGAAGTCCGCCATGGCCAGGCTCAGGGACGACGACGACGTGCGGCGCGACCTCCATGACTTCGTCTGCCGCTTCTGATTAATAATTGATTAATGCACTGCAATTTTAGCTCTTTGGCAGAGAATGATGCATTGCATTGCATGCGACAGTATCAGACTGAAACTGAAGTTGTGTATAGCACGATACATACACGAACTATACATACTTGTATACATGATAGAAATTTGTTTTGATGGATGGAGAATCAAGTCAATTTGTTGTGCAGCTCGTGTCATGATGAACTCATCATGATAAATAAGAATCAAGTTGTGAAAAGAAACAAAGTTTATTTCCTCTTTTTTAGCATTGTTTTCCTAGTATAGAAGAAAAATAGTATAGAGAAGGGCGGGTAAATGCGACCGAGTTCACAACTTCTCACTTCCTCCCTCAGGACGCTGCGCCGCCGGCGCCAACGCCAACGCCGTCCGACCCGTCCACTCCAGCACTCCTCGTCTCCTCCAACCACACACGGGCAGGCACACGGCATGTCGCGAGGGGTGAGGCCTGGCCGCCGCACGTGCTTGGAGCTGGAGCGGATCATCATAGAGCGGCACCGCTCCGGAAGCCTCCGCGTAAAGGATGCGCTCAATCTGTTCGATGAATTGCTCCCTCAGGCCAGGCCGGCCTCGGTGGACGCCTTCAACCGCGTCCTCACGGTCGTCGCTCGCGCGGACTCCTCCTCGTCATCGCTGCACCCGCACCTGCACCACGGCGCTGCGCTCGCCGTGTCCCTTTTCAATACCATGGCCCGGGCCGGCGTCAATAAGCTGGCCGCTGACGCTTGCACCTTTTCCATCCTCATGCGTTGCTTCTGCACTGTTGGCCGCTTGGACTTTGCCTTGGCTGCCTTTGGCCAGTTCCTCAAGACGGGATGGAGGGTGCAGGTCATTGCTCTGAACCATCTGCTCAAGGGTCTCTGTGATGGCAAGAGGATGAGCGACGCGATGGATCTAGTTCTCAGACGAATGCCGGAGCTTGGTTGTACACCAAATATTTTATCCTACAACACTCTCATCAAGGGTCTCTGTGATGACAAGAGGACAAGCGACGCAATGGATATGGTGCTCAGGCGGATGACGGGGCTTGGCTGCACACCTAATGTTTTCTCCTACAACACTCTCATCAAGGGTCTCTGTGACGGCAACAGGATGAACGATGCAATGGATATGGTGTTCAGGCAGATGACGGAGCTTGGCTGCACACCTGATGTTGTCTCCTACAACACTCTCATCAAGGGGCTCTGTGACGAGAAGAAGAGTCAAGAGGCTCTCGAGCTGCTGCATCACATGACGGCTCATGACGGATACAACTGCCCTCCCAATGCGATGTCATACAACATAGTCATCCACGGCTTCTTTAAAGAACGTGAGGTCGACAAAGCTTACGCCGTGTTTCATGAAATGCTGGGTCGGGGGTTCCTACCTGATCTGGTGGCATACAACTCAGTCATTGATGGCCTGTGCAAGGCTCAAGTAGTGGAAAAGGCTCAAGCAGTCCTACAACAGATGTCCGATAAAGGTGTTATGCCGGATAGTTGGTCATATAACAGCCTGATCCACGGGTATTGCTCTTTAGGACTGTTGGAAGGAGCAGTGAGGCTGCTCAAAAAAATGTGTGCAGGTGGTCTTCAACCGGATGTTGTCACTTACCGTCTGCTGATATACTATTATTGCAAGATTGGAAGATGCACAGAAGCTAGGAATATCTTTGATTCAATGGTCCGGAGGGGTCAAAAACCTGATGTTTCCACCTACTGCACTCTGCTTCATGGGTACGCCACCAAAGGATCCCTTGTTGATATGCATGATCTCCTTGATTTGATGATTCGAGACGGTATCCCACTTGAACATCGTGTCTTCAACATCCTGATACGTGCATACGCTAAACATGAAACAGTGGATAAGGCAATGACTGCATTTATAGAAATGCGACAGAAAGGTTTGAGGCCAAATGTAGTCAACTACTCCACAGTAATTGACATTCTTTGCAAGACAGGCAGAGTGGGGGATGCCGTGTACCATTTCAATCAGATGGTCAGTGAAGGGTTGTCTCCTGACATCATAAGTTTTAACACACTAATACATGGTCTCTGTACCATTGGTGAATGGAAGAAGGTTGAGGAACTGTCTTTTGAAATGGCCAATAGGGGCATCCATCCCGATGCCAGATTCCTGAGCACAATAATGGACAGCCTATGCAAAGAAGGAAGGGTTCTAGAAGCACATGATTTCTTTGATCAGATCACACATGTTGGTGTGAAACCAGATGTTATTTCATATACTATACTGATAGATGGAAAGATGAAGGAAGCAGTTAAGCAACTTCATTGTATGGTCTCCATTGGCTTGCGACCTAACTGTTTTACTTACAATGCTTTGCTTAATGGCTACTGTAAGAACGGAAGGATTGATGATGCACTGGCTATTTATAGAGAAATGTTGAGCAATGATGTTAAACCTAATGCTGTTACATATAATATAATATTGCATGGGCTATTTGACGCTGGGAGGATTGTTGCTGCAAGGGAATTATACATGAAAATCATTGACAGCGGAACACAGTTGGGAATTGACACATACAACATAGTTCTTGGAGGACTCTGTGAAAATAGTTGTGTTGATGAGGCGTTGAGAATGTTTCAGGGCTTGCGTTCAAAAGACTTTCAGCTTGAGATTTGGACTTTCAATATAATGATTGATGGCTTGCTCAAATTTGGCAGGATAGACAAAGCAAAGGGCCTATTTTTGGCTATCTTGCCCAGTGGTCTAGTGCCTGATGCAATAACCTACAGCTTAATGATGCAAAGTCATATAGAAGAAGGTTTGTTGGAGGAGTCTGATGAGCTCTTTCTATCTATGGAGAAGAATGGCTGTGCTGCCAACTCACGTATTGATAAAACTACTTGAAAAAGGAGATGTGAGAAGGGCTGGGACCTACCTTACCAAAATTGATAAAAAAGAATTCTCCCTTGAAGCTTCCACTGCTGCATTGCTGATTCCTATTGTTTCAGAGAGGAAGTATCGGAAAGAAGTGAAGTTTCTTCCTGAAAAATATCAATCTTTCATGGAACCTAGGGATGATTGAGTCCTTTTTCCTGGTTTTACTGTGCTAACTAGACACTACTGAGAGTACATGGTCTCTTGTCCTTCAAATGTTATATTTGCAAGGTGCCACCTCTTGCAACCTTTCATAAGTTGGGATTGAATCTAAACTCCAGAGAAGAAATCATTTCTATCTGTTCTTAGTATTGCCACAAAAAGTATTTTTACGCTAATACTTGCAGGTGGGTGCAGAAAGGAGCCTCCTTGATGACGCTCTTGACAGAACTAATATACAGTATGAGAGCTGGATGATGGAAGAGACTTGCGCATCGTTGCATTTAAGAAAGAGACGGACAGGAATCACATGAACAGTACCGCCTGCTAATGCAGAACCTTCAGGAGTTGGAGTCGACTTTGGTTTGTAAAGGCTTCAAGATGCTGGAGAACGATATCCTTGTGCACATTGAGCGGCTTGGAGCTCTAAGATCGTTTACTGCTTCTGTGACCAGGGGCGCCAGCCACCCTGCTAGACACCCTAACAAATGACAGCTGTTTGTTCCCAATTCTGTGTCCAATTGCTATTCTCCTTTCCTCTTTCTTGGTTCTATGTTTCCAGAGCTCTAATGTTTGCACTGAATTAGATTTGACTGCTAAACATTTTTTTTTCTCGAATACGCAAAAGATTTGCGCATCATTGCATTTAAGAAAGAAGTTTTGGTACAAAGTTCAAGCGGTGCGCTTGGGGATTACATGTTGTATAAGAAGCTCTCTCCCCAAAGCGCCAAGCCTAGAAGCTATTACTCGCGAATTAAACAACGTAGGTTGACCCCCCCCGCCTCGAGGCCGCTTAGGCGCTTGAGCCCCCGTCGCCTCGGCCGTGTTGTTCTGGGACGGGTCGGCGAAGAGCACCCCTCATAGCCTCGGCGTGCGATGCGGAGAGCTTGTCAACGAAGATCTTTGTCGTATGCCTTCTTCGCCGCCGTGTTGATTTTGTCTATGCCCTCCAAGAAGCCCATGCGCTTCATGACGAGGTATTCAGCGCTTTGAAGCTGGCACCCTCGACAGGGGTTGCTCGGCGATTCTCCGGCTTCTTTCGCAACCCGACTTGTGGCGTTGCACGGGTTGGCGGGTAGCGATAGGCGAGGCGTTCTTGCGCAGGATACGTTGCCGGAATTTCCTCAGGCGAAGACTAGAGGAGGTCCTCTGAGCCGCCGAGTCACTCCTGATGGAGGCATCTCCCGGGGAGGTTGCTGCTGCGCCCGAGGGGGCTGCACCCGTGGCTGCGGCGTCAGGTGGCTCGGGGCTGTCCCATTCGCTACGTCTGCGCACGGGGGGCTGCGGCGTCTGGGAGATCCGGCAAGGGTGGTGTCTCGCTGGGCTTCACCCCTCTGCGCAGCCAGCGACAGGCGATATGGGGGGGTAGAGATTCCCTCTGATTTTGCCGAACCCGGGGGGGGGGAGCATGATCGATCCGCGTCCCAGTGTCGAGGCTGCCGTCGTGGCTTCGCGGGGCGTCCTCCCGATCCGGCCATACGGCCCGGGGGCTCGGGCTTGCCAGCGTGCATGGCCCTTCTTTGGTTGGAGACCCGCCAGAGCCGGGCCGGCCGTGTCGACAGTCCAGATCGCGGTGGTGCGCCTGAGGCTGCCGGCGGCGGTTCTGCGCAGGGGTTGCTCGCCTTCGCCCAAGTCCCTGTGCTCTCTTCCCCATCAAGATTGGCCGAGGACTTTGGTGGCTCGGCTGCTGCGCTGGACATCGGCGTGCGCCGTCGGAGGGGACGGACATCGATGGTGCGGTTGCGCTCCGGGAGGGGTGGCCGAGGCGGCGATCGGCTCCGGCCCTAGAGAGCGCATAAGGCCTTTGGCCGCCAAACCTGCGCCCTAGAGACAGCGCCTGGCGGCCCTCTGTTCCTTGGGGCGGCTCCTCCCCCTCGGCGCCCACGATGGCGCCGACCTGCCCCAGGCGATTGGCGCCCTAGCTGGAGGTGAGGCGCGGAGTGGGCGTGTGTGGCGCTGCACGGGCTGGGATGGGCGCCCACCACCGTGGTCGCCACGCCTTAGGCGGTGAGTTTCGTGGGTCGCGCTGGGCCGGTGCCGATCGGAGACTACTCGACGTGAGGCGCGCTCGCCCGCAAAGTTGATCGGGTGGTGAGGTCTCGCCGCTAATACCACCGGCACGCCACGCCGTCCGCATCCCCTCATGGGTAAAAGGCAACAAATGGGCCCCATGCCAAAGTGGGCGATGACGCCCGCCCAACCGGGCAGGCGGCCGGCAAAGCATGGCGGTGCGGACGCTCGAGTGGGATGTCGGAGAGCCGCCAGCGGTCTCGACAACCACGGAGAACCTCGAGGCTCGTTCGCGTTGTCAATGCCGGCTACCCACCTGTCCTCCGGTGGCGTCGGCAGCGTCAGTGTTGACACTCCTTAGCGTCAACTTTTACTAGGGCTTTTTACCGAAGGAAAACAAGAAAACACACTAGTCTAGGGCTTTATCGATAAATTCTACGAGTTTTGCATATTTTGTATTTTCTAGGGTGATTTTCAGAAAAGCATAAAAAAGGGGATTATAGAGCTCAATTATCACGAAATTGATCCACAACGGAACAACATCATCATCGGACTCGGGGAAGGGTCTAGAAGACACCAAGCGGCGGGGCCCCCGAGGAGGAGCAGGTGGGGCCGGCCGGCCCCACCAGGGGCCGGTCGGCGCCCTAGGTCAACGTCTGGCCGCCGCCTTATGGAGTCTTCCTCCCACGGTTCCTTGAAAGCCAATCAAAGCATCCCTACGTTGATTTTAGGTCGGTTTGATCCGACGGTGCACATGAGATGAAGACGCGGATCGCTGACGTGGCGGTTCCTTGCCCCCTACTCCACCTCGGCCTATATAATGACGCCCAAGGCTCCCTCCAAGAGACATTCTACACCCCGGTGCTTCATATTCTCTACATAATTAGGGTTAGGGTCCCTCTAGTTGATCTAGTCTAGTTCATCTAGTTCTAGTTCATCTAGTTGTAGCAATTAGGAGAGACTAGTTCTTCTAGATCTAGTTTTGTTTAGAGATTAGAGAGATTGAGTAGAGGAGTAGAGATTGCGGAAGAGCTCCGGCTGTCGGCGCTTCTTCGTGGCTGTATTCTTACGGATTGACTTCCCCGAGCTACGTTCGAGGTACTTTTGTATTTACCATTCGATTCAAGTAAGCAATTTGTTCTTATTAGTTCTTTGGTTCACATCTCATATTGAGAACTTTGATCTATAGGATCACGTAGGTTAAAGTTGTATTTCGTAGTGTAGGCGTGGTGCCTAGGCTAGATTTACTTGTGAATGTCCCCCGATCGGTAGGATAGTGGTAGCTCGGCGTAGGTGACTTTATAGCTGCGTTGAATCCTCTCGTAGTCCACTTCCCGTTGATAGGACCTGATAGGCTTATAGGTGTGCGGTAGGTAGATTACTCTGTTTCTTCTCCTATTCAGGTCACTTGTCCGATAAGACGATATTATACAAAGTTTACCGGTTATTGGAACTAGAGTACAATAGCTATTTCCTTTTTCTTGATATTATCTAGCCTAATTGTAGGGTTAAGTCTATAGACATTGTCATTATCACAACTGTTCCCCGTGGATACGATATTTAAAACCTCCGGGTAAAATGTGACACCGGTATGATATCGTGCGCTTAGCGGATAATCCTACTTAAAACTTATTTAATGGAGTGCGAGTTAAAAATACTAACAAGCATTTTTGGCGCCATTCTTAGGGAACGGTTTGCTGATTTTGACTTAGTCTAGCTTAATCTTGTATTATACTTTTATCTTTTCTTATTTTATCCCATTCTCTTCATTAATTTTTGTGTTCATCCTTATGGATGCTTTTAATTCTATTTATTTTTATGGCATGCGTGAAAGCTTCGGGCCACCAAAATCTAATGAACCTATCATAACACACGGCTATGAGCTGCACCCATGTCTAATCAAAATGATTCGGGATAAACCCTTCTCGGCGAAGGCAATGAAAACCCATACTTACACTTACGAGAATTGAAGCGGACATGTGCATGCTTGCGCATTCTTTGGCATGTCTAATAAGACTATTAGATGGAAGCTTTTTTCGTTTTTTCCTTGACAGGGGAAAAGCTAAACTTTGGTATAATCGAGCCGTAGGGAGTATGCAAGGTGATTGGAAAATATTATACTCGAATTCTGTTTACACTTCTTTCCCATCTCTAAGGTAGCTATCCTTGAAAAGAGGTTTTAACTTTTAGGCAACTAGAACAAGAATCTTTTAGTAAATCATGGGGCGTTTTAATGAACTTATCACATTCGGCCCGACCTTGGTTTTCCGGACCCTATGCTTCTTCAACATTTTTATTTGGGTCTTACCAAGGAATCTAAGGACTCCCTTGATTTAGCCTCCGGAGGAGCTTTTCTTCACTTGCCTATAAGCGAAGCCGGACCGATGCTAGAAAAGGTTGTTCAAGCCTATGTCCGAGCTCTCGAGGAAGAGAAGGAATCATCTCCGAACAAGAAGAGGAAGTTTTGGTAGCTGAAACACAATCACCCCAATCCCAAGATTTAGCTATCAATCCTAAACCATCAAAACCCTACAATGATGATTTAGACTTCCAATTAGCTAAGATGCTCGTACATCGATATGAATCGGACCTTCTTAGAAGAGCATCTTGGAAAAAGTGTCATCAACTTCCTTTCCCTCCTAAAGGACATCAAGAAGAATACATGGATGACATGTCTAGTGACACCATAGAAGGAGAGCTAAGCCACTCAAGAATTAATCATATCTTCTCCCCTTCTATACCCACATTAGATAACTTATCTAAACCCGGCTTTAAACCCATCCTTGACCACGATGATCCTTTTTATACTCTCGCCCCTAAGTCTCAGAACGACCCTAAAAACTCACTAGAATACCTAAAGTATAGGAGTCATGAAGACTATAGAAATGATCAAGAAGAGCAACGTCGATAATGGCATGAATGCATGGAACATATGAAAAACTCATTTGCCATTGTCAAAGAATGGATGGAGGAGGACGAAGCCTTAGTGTTAGCATCCGAACTTGGTCTAGATTCAAATGGTGAGCTTAAATCAATTTCTTTAATAAATAGAACTCACCCAAGTTCGAAGAAAGCTTTAGACGAGACCAATCCTATAGGTATCAATTCATGGAAAATCCTAGAAGATACAACATCCAATGAATGTCATAGGCATAAAATAATAGACATGAATCTGTTACCTATAGACACCCATGAAGAGACACCCTTGGAGTTCAAAAAGGGAGATCATATCGACGAGCATAGCAATTATCTCATTAACACTTTATCAAATCCATGCTCATATGAGAAATCTCCTGAATCTTTTGGTCTCTCAAACATTATCCCACGAGATTTACAACCCCCTCTTTATACTGTTCATAAAATCATTAAAAGGACGGTTGTTGATGCATATATTTATCATAAATATTATAGATCTCGTTGTAATCTTGATATAGGTGCACAAAGGCTAATGTTCTAGAGGAAACCACCTCATCAACTTGAAGTATAATAGTCGAGAAGGTTTCCTATAAATAACTTTGTGTCGTAAAAATAACCACTCTAAAAAAAAATGAATGAATGAATTAAGTTTACACCTTTAGCATAGAAATATAATTATCAAAATATTCCTTTAGATATTTTTATCACTAACCATTTCAGGTTTGAAGTAAGAAAATGAATAATGGCGATTGTCGGGTATGACCAACCAATCATTATGCAACTTTAAATTACATCCACTCAAGCTTACATTTACTTTGCAAAATTCAAGCTTGGGGAATGGCTTATTTAGAAAATTCTATATGGCTAATATTGGTTGTCTCTACCTTTATTCAATTTATTAATCATACTCTTTCATCTCTGTTTGAATAACACTTTCGATAAACTTTCATGTTGTCTTTGTTTGGTATAGTATACTTAAGGTTTGGAGAAATTTCATACACCTTTTGAATTAGGCATGGTGCTTAGTTTAAACTGTTTTCTTGAGTCATAATTAGACAAGGTGTTTAGTTTAATTCTTGAACTAAGAGGTGTATTGATTTTACTTTCAAAGGCTTTTTGAATTAAAGCGTGGTGCTTAGGTTAGAATGCCTTCCTAAGTCAAATTAGACGTGGTGTCTAGGTTGATTTTTTGAACTAATAATATATTGTAGTAGACATTGGATATTTTATTGGACTGACCCCCGCAGGAAATTTTAAAAATCAATTTGGGTAAGTCATGAGATAAATTCGAATTAGAGATGAGACAGGGCACATCTTTGAACTTTAATGACTTGGTAGAAGAAGATACAGACTCATTCATCATAGATGGAGGAATTGTGAGTATTAATGGTTCATTCACTTTATCTTCTAATGCAAGTTACATTTTGCTTTGAGCCATGCCTGTATAGAACATGGTCTATGCTAAAATAATCTCAACACTATCTTTTTATTAGCATAGATAGAACACAATAAAATTCTAGACACATAACCTATCTTTCAAATTTGTATACTCCTTCGAGTATGTGTTGTCCACTAATCATTTATAGACATAATAATAAGCTGGAGTGAAAAGAGTCAAAAGATCAAAGAAGCAAAAGATGGCAAAAGAATAAATATAACAGAGGAGACATGTCACACCCTAAAAATTTTTAATTTTAGGTTGTGCTTAGAAAACAAACAAAAAAATTAATTTAATTATTTGAATAAAATAGCCCAAGTTTAGCTTAAGTCAATGCAAATTTAGTTGTAGAAAAAAATGAATTTTTAACTTTTCTAAATTAATTTGATGGGTGGTTGAATGATGCGATGTTTGCTTGTTGTTTGGCTTTGAGTTATGAGTGTGTAAAGTTTTAAAACACGTTAGTAAGTCGTTTATCTTTCTTGGTTCATCTACGTCCATTGTTGTAGTAAAATTCTTGTTCTCGATCTTAATCTTTGTGATAGAATTTTTCAAGATATTTTTCTTCTGCTCTATAATCACTCCTTCAAGTTCATTGTCCATCAATCATCTCTGAAAACGCCCCAAGAATTTCTCTAGCTTTCTCCGGATTTCTTTTCCACCCTTACGTGAGCATATCCTAATTTTTAGATGCTCTTCAATATATTTCCTTAAGCTCCAAATATTTTATTTGGGTTCATCATGTTGTAAAATGTCTCTGAAAATTTTCCCATAATTTTTGGAGCCTTCGGGTTATTTTTCGTGTGGCAAATAATAATTCTAGACTTTTCTAGAATTAATTTATTCATGAAATAAATTAATTCCGAAAATAATTAATCTAATCCAATCCATCCCAGATCAAATCCTTAGTGGATCAAGGTCAGTACAATTCTCTTGTGCGTTGATCCACGTTCTACATGTTCTTTCTTTTAATTTGTTTCTTGGCCCATTGTGCTTTGACGAGGGTAGATCAAAGAAGGCAAAGGAGCGAGGCCATATCTTATTGAAGATAGACAGCGTTGGCCTGCTGCTCTAGTACACCCATCGATTTCTGTTTTTCCTTTCCAATCTCATAGCTATCTATGATATATGTTGTGTCGTGCAAGCCAAGGACTCTATGCATCACGCCATACCCATCTATAAACACCAAACCGAGCCTTCTGTATCCTTTTCCAAACCCTTGGAAAACCGGTCGAGGGTCATGATCCAAGCCGCCGCTTCGTCTTCGTTATTGGCATGCGCACGATCTCGCCGGAGCTTTGTGAGCTGCCACGGAGCCGTTCCACTGGATTGGCCTTTGCAGCGCTCCCTCGTTCTTTGGACCTCGTCATCGTCATCGATCACCCATGGAGTCCGGCTTGCCGGCCTTTGGCCGTCAAGGCCGAGATTCATCACTCGGATGGATTTCCGATGCGTGCACGATCCCATCTTCGTCTCTCCCAGGTCAATTTTTCCAAGCCCTTGATTTTCAGCAATGCCAAACTTTCCTCTCTCTCCTGTGATCGTAGAAGGGGCCAAGGCCAACAGATATCTCGTAGACCAATCAACCATGTGGAGCACCCATATATCACCGCTGCTTGCCGTCGACGAGCCGGGCCGAGATCCCTGTGACCAGAGCCCTCCGTCATGCAAGCAGCAGCAGCAGTTAGACCATGCCGGTCTCGTTCAGGAGACAAAAGGAAGAAGATGAGGTTATTTACGAAACTGCCATCTAGTTTTTAATCTAGTAATTTACTCGCTTAATCTCCGTTTCAGTTCATTCCAGTTGCGTTAGATTCGTGTCGATGTGATCTGCGTGTTAGTGTTTATGATCATCCTATCACAAGTCAATAAATTTTATGATTTAAGTATTAAATTGATTAATATACTTGCAACTAGGTTTCATAACTAAGAAAAAAACAATATACGCTTTGACTCACGTGCTTTGTATAGAAATATTAATATGATTAATTGCTCAATGTCAACGTATATGTTTCTAAACAAAATCTGATTTGTTTAAGCATGCTACGTATAACAGGTTCACATAGATGCTCAATATATTTATTTCTTTTGCAAAGCTAGAGTCATATAATTTGATTAAATGATACATGCACGTAATAAATAAAATATGGCTAGTTTAACTTGATCTAAAATAAAATATGAATTAGTATAATCTAAATTAATATATGTTACATAGCTTTGTTTAGATAAAATAAATCAAGCATGTAGCTTATTCTTTTCTTTTATAATATAAAACTCTCGTAGCCGTTTCTTTCAACGGTAGTTCCATCGTCGGTGTTTCTTGTGATCTCAAGACCATAGCAATAGTTTCCGTTTAGTATGTTATTTTTTCTTTTATGGTGTATTGTTCTTAGTTGCTTTTATTTGTTTCTTATATATGGTGCTTGCTACGAGTAGAACAAGCATCGATTGTGAGTGTTGAAGATCGAGAAAGTGGTGACTAAGAGCAGAGTATGTGAAAGTTTAAGCAAGTATTAAGGCAAGTATAGCTTGGGACCTCCTTGATTACCTATTCACAATAACCACTATATTTCATATGCATGTATCTTTGATTCCCTATTAAGGATGACTTAGAGTTGATTACTATTTACCTTGATGACCTTGGGATATATGCATATGGTAGTACTTGCTAGCTAATTTGGATATATATAACCATGATCTTGTAACATGAATAATGGAATATGCACAACATTAAAAGATGATTTTATTATTGTTTATAGAGATCTAGAGCATGGGGTTATTTTGTTGCTCTAGTTTTCTCTCCATAAGGACTTATCTGTAAGTGGTCACCGGGATTGATGATGCATTTTGTGAGGGCTATATGGCTCGGCTTTAGTCAAGTATGAGGACCTTTTCTAGCTTGTTAGAGGTTACCTTTATGGCGCAAGAGGGGCATGCCAAGACGGGTATAGTGCGGCCTCTGTCCTTATGTGTGTCCGCTGCGGGTGTGAACCATTTGGAAGGGGGCTCTACATCCCTTGCCATGGAATCCCTAGCGGCCCTAACTTGTTAGGACGAACCTTTGAAAGGCTTCATAGTGAACCCCTGCCGGCCCTCCTTGGTAGTGGGCTAAGAGGTTGGCCGCCTCGGGCGAAAGGGTAAATCACGACTCACGGTGAAAGTGTACACCCTCTGAGTTTAATAAAGCGGTATACTAGCCGTGCCACGGACACGAGGCGGCCTTGGGGATTCTTATGGAATAGATGATCACCGATGGATGATGTTTAATTATGTTGCCTAATCATATTGTTAATTGTTATGTATTATTCTTTATTCTTGTTCACTTGATCATATGGTTATGGGATATGCTACTACCTTGTTGCTATTAATGCCATAAATATTAATCATCTAAAAGCTAAATGCAGATCAACCGATTGTCGACCTTTTGAGCCTCATGAACCCCACGTTATATTTCTTTGAGTACGACATGTACTTACGCGCTTGCCTTTACTTTTAATTCTTTGGAAAATCCCGGATGGGTACCAGATGGTGGAGCTAGTTTGTTTTGTGAGAAGTGCTAGGTGTATGTACCCCCAGTCAACCGTCCCTGTGAAGATGGAGTCTGAAGAAAAGACTAGCTGCCGTTTCGCTTTACTCTGATGTAAGTGTTAAATATAAGTATGTCTTCGCTATATGACAATCATTTTTTGATACTCTCTACTTACGTTTTACGTATGTGTGGACTTCGGGCACACATATGGTAAGCCTGGTTTTGTTCTTTAAAACTGGGTGTTACAAGACAAGATGTCCATGAGCAACTCAAGATTCAAGAGGAAGGACCACCAGTCATTTACCCTTCATCACTTAGTGCTATCACGCTCTAATAACGAAAGTAATATTTTAAGGTAAGTGGTCATTGCTCTTCTCTTGATCTTGGTGTGCACATAAATTAAAACACAAATATGTTAGAGTTACAACTTAAATTGATTAACCTGATTAACTCAACATGATCTGTCTTTTAAGATTGTTTATGGCACTGTTCTCTTAATCTCAGTTTTAACTAAATAAGTTAAAATATTATATTAAATCTTAGGAAAATGATAGTCATACTCATATAAAAATTTATATATAGATAGACAATCCTTCCATTGGTTAAGCAATTTCATTCTTTTCTGTTATGTGAAGTTAAATGCAACATTCAATGCTTACTCTTTCTGATCATATTACTCATGTCATAAATAAACAATTCATGTAACACCAATTTTATCTTGTTCAATGTGCCTAAGGATGAAGAAAAATAAATAAAGAAATAGATTTGGTTCTGTTGGTGTTTTTCCACTGGCAGAGCCCATGCACTTGATCTCTACCCCGGTTTTGCAAGCGGGACAGACACATCGAGCAAAATTTATTAATTCTACAAGTGAGAGTTACGTGAACATGCACACTTGAGCAAGATCTTTGCCGGCTACTATTAAAGCTCTACTTCAACCTGTTGGCCAAATCAAAGAACAAAGGTGACATCATCATCACTAGAGGTATGCAACTAACAAGACCTCCATCTCTCAAGGATGGAGAGATACACAAGAGTGGAAGAAGAAGTTACGTCGGTAAACTTAAAATTCCGTACCCTTTGCCATAAGGTAATATGGTAGTTATCTAATTAATTAGTACTCTTCTCTACATTAATAATTTTACTTTAATATTTTTATCTTCATAAATACTAAAAATAAAATAAAATAAAAATCTTTATCGTTTCATTTCTTTGCATCATAAAATATTGAAAGCCCCATGTGAATAAACTTATGGTAACCCTGTAGGAATATTCACTGTGGTGGCATAAAAAAAAATAAATAAAAAAACCTAAGCCCCATAAGAATAAATATTCTCTGTGGAGGCATAAAAATATAATTATATGTATCATACTCATATATTTAATTTCTATATAATTAATCTAGAAAATCCTAAAAAAAATCCTGCTAGAACCTGTCAATTCAAATTAACTCAAGGAATAATCAATCACTTATTGGTGACCGCTAACCCATTATTAAATTCGAGCCTCGAGTTTTGGTTTTCTTGTTGGAGTATACTTATGCAGGAACAACATTATGACAAGGAGAGAGTCTATCAGTGGCACCCACTAGAACCGCTATTTGGTTAGCTCACTCTAAAGTTCATCAACACCAAGATGGCAAATATCTAGCTTGGGGAGGAGCATCCCCTAGTTATCGGTAACTATACCTAGGCGATTATCGAGTCTACTTTATATAGTCATAAAATACCAAAAATATGTGAGCACATGAAGGTTCACAATAGTATCATAAGAAAATATAAGAAAAACACAAAAAATATTCGGGCACATGAAGGCTCGACGCGATCGAAGGGATTAGCTTGGGGGAGACGCACCCCCGTTATCATCGTGAATATGGTATGTCTTTACTATTAGTTTTATTTTAGTAAGCTATAGTATGTGTTAGATTTAATAATTAAAGTATGTTTGACGAACTCTCTCTCTAATCTTTTTAAAGTGGAAATGATGAATAGTTGCTCTACTATAATTCCTTTCAAGTGCCTAGTTTTTAACCATAGATTCTCCTAAGTTTTGGACATGACTACTTTGATATAAGAATTTACTCTGAACCTGAAATTTGTGGAGGCATATGCTTGAGCTAAAGTCTAGGTAATTGATTGATATGATACATGAAGGTCTAAGTTGCTATTTATCTTATTCCTAGCATTACTAAGTTCTGGAGATTTATTTTAAAAAAAAACCCAAAATCTTACATGATGAGCTCTTGTATGATAAAGTTTACATTCCTACCAAAGCCATATATGATACATTTAGAGTTAGGAAAACCTTTACATATTCATGCTGCTTGCTTTACATTGAGTTTAGTCAACCTTTGGAGTATACCTTATGAGAGTCTTGTCATGCTTTTAAAATCAAGATCACTTACACACTCCACCCATATATGCATTACTCCTACTCTAGGATGTAAGCGTAGTCATTTTCACTTTCATCTAGATTCACCTTAAAAATGTTTTCCTCCTACACTAGGAGTAAAACATCCAAAAATATACCCTATAGGACAGCCCCCATTTAATTGCTCTAAGTTCTTATCATTATCTCTCCAATTATTTATATTCAAAGGATGCATGTGGTTGTGCAAAAGTATTAAAAAAAAAAAAAAAAAAGAGAAAGAAAAAAAAGAAAAATGGGAGTAAAAGATGGACAAGTGTCCCAAAGCATTAAAACAAATGGGTACATAGATGCCCGCCTCCCAGATTGAAAAAAAGGGAAGAAAGAATAAAGATAGCCCATGTTTTCCCGCGAACAAAGTTCTAAGGAGGGAGTTATTTTCAAAGAGCAAAAGTAGAATTAGGATTAGCCACTAAATACTATATATGCGCCTATCCACCATATTCCATACGCACACACATCTTGATTTGATTGTATGCCTCGATTCTCTATGGATCCATTGCTTGACTTTACAATATATGAATTGCAAGTATGTTCATCCTTGTTATTGCCACTCCTATGAGCTCCACTATATATATTCTTAGTTATAGGAAGGCATGACCTTATTAATGCCTCGGTGAGATCCATAAATACCACATATAATAAGAGACTTGAGGGTGTCATACAATTATGCTCGAGTTTTATTGTGAAAACTTACAAAACTTTGGAATATTAGTACTTGTGAAGAATTTGAGACATAGTGCTTGACTTGATTGTTTTATCTTTCGATTGCTCAAGACTTATGCAAGAGTTGTAAAGCTCCATAGTTAAAGGTAAAATGGGTAAGTTTGAAAGTTAGAGCAGTTTTGTCTAAACCAGAGGAAAATTTATGTCTAAAAGCAGGTGTACTTAAAAAAAATAAAAGTATTGCAAAGCAACTCCCCGATCCAAATATTTTAATAATTAGGCTTGGGTTGTTTGCCGGGGACCGGCAAAAGGTAACCTTGGGGGTATTGTTGACACTCCTTAGCGTCAACTTTTACTAGGGCTTTTACCCGAAGGAAAACAAGAAAACACACTAGTCTAGGGCTTTATCGACAAATTCTACGAGTTTTTGCATATTTTGTATTTTCAGGTGATTTTGAGAAAAGCATAAAAAGGGGATTATAGAGCTCAATTATCATGAAATTGATCCACAACGGAACAACATCATCATCGGACTCGGGAAGGGTCTAGAAGACACCGAAGCGGGCGGGGCCCGCGAGAGGAGCCCAGGTGGGGCCGGCCGGCCCCACCACGGGGCCGGTCGGCGCCCTAGGTCAACGTCGGCCGCTGCCTTACGGAGTCTTCCTCCCACGGTTCCTTGAAAGCCAATCAAAGCATCCCGACGTTGATTTTAGGTCGGTTTGATCCGACGGTGCACATGAGATGAAGACGCGGATCGCTGACGTGGCGGTTCCTTGCCCCATACTCCACCTCGGCCTATATAATGACGCCCAAGGCTCCATCCAAGAGACATTCTACACCCCGGTGCTTCATATTCTCTACATAATTAGGGTTAGGGTCCCTCTAGTTGATCTAGTCTAGTTCATCTAGTTCTAGTTCATCTAGTTGTAGCAATTAGGAGAGACTAGTTCTTCTAGATCTAGTTTTGTTTAGAGATTAGAGAGATTGAGTAGAGGGTAGAGATTGCGGAGGAGCTCCGCACTGTCGGCGCTTCTTCGTGGTTGTATTCTTACGGATTGACTTCCTCGCCCGGAGCTGCGTTCGAGGTACTTTTGTATTTACCATTCGATTCAAGTAAGCAATTTGTTCTTATTCGTTCTTTGGTTCACATCTCATATTGAGAACTTTGATCTATAGGACCACTGTAGGTTAAAGTTGTATTTCATAGTGTAGGCGTGGTGTCTAGGCTAGATTTACTTGTGAATGTCCCCCGATCGGCCGGATAGTGGTAGCTCGCGTAGGTGACTTTATAGCTGCGTTGAATCCTCCGTAGTCCACTTCCGTTGATAGGGACCTGATAGGCTTATAGGTGTCGGTAGGTAGATTACTCTGTTTCTTCTCCTATTCGGGTCACTTGTCCGATAAGACGATATTATACAAAGTTTACCGGTTATTGGAACTAGAGTACAATAGCTATTTCCTTTTTCTTGATATTATCTAGCCTAATTGTAGGGTTAAGTCTATAGACATTGTCATTATCACAACTGCATTTCCCTGTGGATACGATATTTAAAACCTCAGGGTAAAATGTGACACCTGGTATGATGATATGTGCGCTTGCGGATAATCCTACTTAAAACTTATTTAATGGAGTGCGAGTTAAAAATACCAACATCCAACGGCGGAAGCGAGGGCGTCGCTCCGGGCTCCACGAGGGCTCCCCGGTCTACCCGGTCTTTGGCGAACAAAGCGGCCGTCGGTCCGCCCCGGCCGGCTCCGCGGTGGGCGAGCGCGGCCGCTTGCAGTCCCTCGCGAAGTGGTTGAAGCCTTTGCGGTTGAAGCGGCGCGGGGGCCTCCCAGCCCGGGTGGCGACACGGTTGGGCGGTGGAAAAGCGATTGAGGCGGCGGTCTTGTACTTTCCTCGGGACGCGGCCTTGGTCCTCCACCCGATCAATTTGGAGTTGCCCCCCCGCTCTGTGCGGCCGCCGCAGCCTTGCTTGGGCCTCGGGCGTTGAGGAAGGACGACGTGCCACCCCGTCCAAGTCCGGGGCTGAGGCGCGGCGGTTGGGCCCAAGCCGGCTGGTGCACCGGCACTCGGCCTAGGGCCACCCGATTTGCGTGGCGGCATTCGGCCGGGCGGCACCACGGCGGCCGGGCTTCCTCCTCCGGCGGCGTGGGCGCCGGCGCATTAAGCGCCCGGCCTCGGCGCGAGGTAGGGGGGTGTGGCAAAACCTTCTAAATTATATGGCCCACAAGCGCCTGACATTGTCCCTAAGACCTCTGTCGGCTATGCTTGTACACCACATAACTTAAAATGTTCCGTCGGGTGGATCCCCGATAAACCACGATTACTCCAGGATCGATACTTACAGAGACATCACAGTATTACAACAGTTTTCATACATAAATACCAGAGTAGCGGAAGACTTACAATAACTTAATTTACAAACCTTTTGTAAAACTTATACAAACCAGCGTAGCATTATTACAAACCAGCGGAAGTATCATTACGTAGCTTTATTACAAACCACCCAACAAAAGTGCCCTGCCCAGAGGCCACACAATCTATTCCTCATCAGACGCTTCTTCAACGACCGTCATGCAGTGTTGGTATAAATTAACTGCACCCTAAATAATGATTATAATCAGATTATCAAGCGCACGGTATATCTTGATCGGCACTTCACCAAGATCAACCCGGTTTTTAATATCGAATCCAAAGGAACAAAGAGGTGAATTATGAAATAGCCCAATACTCTTAATCTAAAAGGGGGGTACAAACAATCTAGAAAACTATTGAGAATGAGGAAATAGCTAATGTACTCTAGTTCTAACTACCTAGGTAAACTTTGTATAATATCGTCTTATCGGACCCGGTGACTGAATAGGAGAAGAAGCGAGTAATCTACCTACGGACGAGACACCTATAGGCCTATCGGTCCTATCAACGGGAAGTGGACTACAGAGGATTCAACGCAGCTATAAAGTCACCTACGCGAGCTACTACCACTATCCAATTTGATCGGGGGACATTCACAAGCAATCATAACCCGGACACCACGTCTACGCTACGAATACTACTCGACCTAGGAGCTACCCAAATCAAAGTACTCAATATAGTATGAGTTGCAAACCAAAGAACGAATATAAATAAATGCTCACTTGAATCGAGAATGGTAAATACAAAAGTACCTCGAACACGACTCCGGGCGAGGGGCCGAATCCAGCGAATCTGGCTCCCGAGGATGCTCCGACAGTAGGGGCTCCTCCGAATCTCTACTCTTCTACTCTATCTCTCTAATCTCTATCTTGATTGCTAGCCTAGATCTAGTGGATCTCTATCTAAAGCTCGATTCTTCATCTCTTGATCGGCCTCCTCCGGGGGGTATGGCCCTCCTTTTATAGCCGGTGGGATTGATACGGCGCCGTTGGATCAAACCGACGTAGCAAGCGGCCAGGATGACTCCTCGGAGGCGGTGGAGGAAGGTTCAGAAGGGGGGCGGCAAACCCTAACCCTAGGGGCCGCCGGTGGCAGAAAGGGGGGCCGTCCGGCCCCACTTGGCGGCTGGCCCCCCCGTTGTTGCCGGGTGTCTTACGGGTATTCTGAACCCTACGGTGATGTGTTTGCGTCGCGATCAAGTTTCGTGGTAAATTAGCACTTAAATCCCTCTTTTAGGCTTTTACGGAAAATTTCACGAAAAATGCACAAATCACCAAAAACTCGTGGAAATTGTTAATGGTAACCCTATTCTTATCATATATCAATGTCTCGGGAAGTGGTAATTACTAATAAATTTTGGGTGATAACAGGTGTCAACAATTACCCCCACACTTAGGCTTTTGCTCGTCCCAGAAAAAAGGTTGGTTTTAGTAGAATGGATATACATTCAATGCGTAACTTAGAGATTAAATTATATAGCAACAGTCTAGTGATCATATATTATGGAATTCTAAAGTGTCTATCATGGATCCTCAAGTGATTGTGAGTAAAAGAGCTGAAGACTGATTACTCTTTCTTTAATTATGTCTTTTGGAGTAAAGGTGTATTTGCAAAAACATAGCTTCAACCCTCTCATTTGTAATGGCACTAATGGTAGAGACATAAATTGAATATTTTTTTATAGAGGGAGGGAGAGAGATATCATATTCCTAGATCAGAAAAAATTCTCACTTCTTGGCATATTATGTTGGAGGAACCATGAGTCTTTCTTTTTGATGAGCACGTGCTCCTATTTCTTTCTTTCATCGAGGTTTGGACACTTGTCCCTTTTTATTTCCTCGTGATCTATCTTTTCGAGGTTTTGGACACTTGTCCCTTTTTATTTCCTCGGGATCTTTTTGAATAGCTCATGCCTCCTTCACAATATTGCTCAAGATAGTGAATTTTATTTTTATTTATCTTATGATTGGGAATATGATAAACCTCTTCAACCGTGAGCCATAATTAAAGTTGTTTTGATATAATTATTATTGGATTCCATTACAAAGAAGAGTGAAGCTAAGTGTTTCAAAATTTCTAAAGACAAATTAATGTAAATTGAATAATCATTATCTTTGCTATCTTTCTCCCTACAATAACTTAGACAATCATGAAGCACTATAGAATTCGAGAATATTCATGACTCTAGAAGGGTGTCATATAATTTATTTCTCTTAAGTCATGGATTGAATGGGTTTATTATTTCGTGAAGCATTTATTATAAAGATTAAAAGTTTTAATTGAAATTCGGAGTATATGTATTTGACTTGTAATTAACTCGAAACGACCATGGCCAAACGAAGGGGAGAGAGAAGCGGGCGCGCTCGGCCCCCGGGCGCCGGCCGGCCCCACCTCGGGGTCTGCTTGGGTCCCGCTTGGCGTGTGCGGTGTTGGATCGATGTCGCTTCGAATTACGCTACTTTTCCGATCGTATTTTTTACCGTGATTAATTGTACTTCCCCCACACTTGTTTTCCGCATACTTTCTGCGCAATATGTGGAGACAAAATATTCCAAAAATAGAGAGTAGAATAGATAACACACATTAATATAAAATAAGGCACTTTATTCATTTATGGTGGTGGTATAAAATAATTCAATAGACGCTTTAATGGTGAGCTAACGACTGCCCTAGCTCATTAGGCTTTGTCCTAACAAAATGACTTGACTCGGACCGACTCCTTTAACTAATCGGACTAGCGGAAGTGTGCCTTATTGGATAACTAGGCGTTAATGCTGCCCTTCATTATTGAGGCCCCGAATTATTGCTTTGAGGGCTGCAACCTCTTCTTCAAGCTTGTCTTTTTGTCGCGCTTGAGGGCTGCGGATTAACTTGAGATTAACCCCAACCTTCTTTTCTACGTTATCTATGAGCTTGTCCCTCGACTTGTTAGATGTTTCCATCTCCTTGACAAGGTCAGAGAGGCCTTCAAGCTTCTCGTTAAGAGTGCGTAGGGTTGGTGCTAAGCGCTTGGGTACTTTCTCCGGTGCTAATCTTTGGTGCTGCTCTCTTTCTCTTAGGCTTTGGCTTAGGCGCGATGGGCTCAGTGTAGCATACCTCATCAGGGTTTGCACGAACTCCTTGAACGGAAGGGCGAGCAGCATTGGAGTACTTAGCGCATATCGGTCCGCCCTTCTTGTCGGTCTCGGCGCCACGAGTCGCTCATTAGGTCTTGGTGCAAAGAATTTGGGTACCCTTGGGGATAGCAATATGCTTTCCTTTAGCACCTCCTTCAAGCATCGGCCTTGCGGGTGTTGGAGGAAGAGCGGATGGATCTTGCACGTAGTAGACTTGCTCATGACGCTGGGGGATCGTTGCAACTTGCTTCGGCGGCACGACGGCGAGAGGCTTCTTTGGCGAGGGGCGAGGGCCTTCGAATCATCACTGGGGATCTTTGTCGAAGTCCGCGCCATAGGAGACGATCGCCTTGTTCGCCATTGCTAATAGATCTAGATTGGAGAGCTCTCTTTGAAAGGGAGAGGTGGTGGTTATGGAATAAAGTTGAGGAGTTCTAGGTACGTATTTTTATGTGTTTTCGGGGAGACGGGATGAGGATAAAACCTAGGTTCCACGGGATCCGTGCGAAAGGATATCCCGGCTGGCGTGGATAATACGCGAATATACGTAGGAAGAGTGTAGAAGGACGTGAGACGAGAGTCGGGACGAGGGGGCACAGGGGGCGCCGGCCGGCCCCATAGGGGCGCCCGGCCAGAGCCCCACCTAGGGGCCCACTTCCGGGTGCCCTTCCGCGGGGGTACTTCGGACTCCTCCTATGTTTCTATTAGATGTATTTGCGGATAAAAATTGCACCGAAATAAAAATGAACTTAATAAGTTGGTAAGCTGGATGAATTCGATTTCATCCACTACTCTGAATTAAATGGCTCTAAATAAAGTTTAAGTCGGTGTCCATTTACCTTGAATAACGTACCTTCGTTTGATTGTAGAGTTATTGCTCCATGTGGTGATGAATTTACAACGGTGAAAGGTACTTCCCATTTGCTCCTTAATTTTTTAAGCCCGAATAATTTAAACACGGAATTAAAAAGTAATACCTTATCTCCTGGTGTAAACTCCTTCTTCTTGATCCTCTTATCATGCCATCTCTTTCGTCCGTTCTTTGTAGATCTTTGAATTGTGATAGACCTTTTCTCTCCATTCTTCTAATTCGATAATTGCATTTTCCTTTTTTCTCAAGCAGCTTCTAGGTCCATGTTCCATCTTTTGATAGCCCAGTGAGCTTTATGTTCTAATTCGATTTGGTAAGTGATGTGTCTTGCCATATACCAATTGATATGGTGACATTCCCAAAGGTGTTTTATAAGCTGTCCGGTATGCCCATAGTGCGTCAGGTAAGCGATCCTTCCATAAAGTTTCCATTTCATTCACTTTGTTTTTTCGGAGAATATTCTTGATTTGTTTATTGGATGTTTCTGCTGGCCACTTGTCTCGAGGATGATATGGAGTAGCGACATTATGTCGTATTCCATGAGCTTGTAGGTATAAGTGAAACTTCTTATCAGTGAAATGTGTTCCTCCATCACTTATAACCATTCTAGGTGTTCCAAACCTTGGAAATATAACCTCTTCAAACATCTTCTTTGAGTGTTTTGAGTTAGCATTCTTGCATGGCATAGCTTCTACCCACTTGGATACATAATCAAGCGCCACCAAAATGTACTTATAATTCTTTTGATTCACAAAGGGTCCCATATAATCAATTCCCCAGACATCAAAGAGCTCTATCGAAGGTTGTTGGTGAGTGGCATAGCATCTCTTGCATTGATATTTCCGTGCCTCCGACATGCTCCACATCTTCGGATGAAATCTTTGGTGTCTTCATACATGGTTGGCCAAAAGAAACCACTCGCGATTTTTTTTGCATGAGTGCGGAATGCCCCATAATGACCTCCATATGGTGACGAGTGATATTTTCGAATGATCTCGCATGCCTTCCTCCACTGGTACACATCTTCGAGTAATCCATCGGCGCATACCCGAAAGAGGTATGGTGGATCCCACATGTGGAGACGACTTTCATAAATGAGTCTTTTCTTATTTTCTCCCCGGTGGCACGTATCCTGCAACCATAAAATTGACAATATTCGCGTACCAAGGATCTGTCTTGGTCACTTTAAACAAACATGTCATCTCTTAATGAGTCATTAATAGTTAGTTCTCGAGGTTCTTTGAAATACATCCTAGATAAATGATCAAACAATGGGGTTTTCTATCCCTTTTCTATCTTTAATTTCCAAATCAAATTCTTGCAGCAATAAGATCCATCTTATTAATCGTGGTTTAGCATCTTTCTTAGTGAGCAAATATTTAAGAGCAGCGTGATCGGAATAAACAATTATTTTAGCTCCAACTAAGTATGACCTAAATTTATCAATAGCAAAGACAACGACCAAAAAGTTTCTTTTCAAAGTGGTTGCATAATTTAATTGTGCTTCTGTCATTGTCTTGCTAGCGTAAGCAATTGCATGATGCGTTTTATCTTTTGTTTGTCCTAAGACTGCTCCTACAAACATAATCACTAGCATCACACATAATTTCAAAAGGTAAAGACCAATCGGGGGGTTGAATGATTGGTGCCGATGTAAGTGCTTTCTTAAGAATATTAAATGATTCTAAGCATTCTTCATCAAACTCAAAAGGTACATCCTTAGCTAACAATCTGTCACTTTGGTCTAGCAATTTGTGAGAAATTCCTTATAAATCTACGATAAAAACCACAATGACCAAGAAAACTGCGGACTCCTTTCACATTAATAGGGGGAGGTAGTTGTTCAATTACTTCAATTTTAGCCTTATCTACCTCTATTCCTCTTTTTCGACACTAGGTGTCCTAATACTATTCCTTCTCTAACCATAAAATGACATTTTTTCAATTGAGGACTAAGTGTTTTTCTTCACATCTTTGTAAAACCTTGTCTAAATTCTCTAGGCAATCATCAAAAGTTTTTCCATAAACCTGAAAAATCATCCATAAAAACTTCCATGATTTCTTCTATCATATCGAAAAAATATAGACATCATGCATCTTTGAAAAGAAGCGGGTGCATTACATAATCCAAAAGACATTCTCCTATAAGCATAAGTTCCATAAGGACATGTAAAGGTGGTTTTGCTTTTGATCATCGGGGTGGATAGGAATTTGGTGATATCCCGAGTAACCATCAAGGAAACAAAAAGAAAGAATGATTTGCTAAGCGCTCTAACATCTCATCAATGAAAGGTAATGGAAAATGGTCTTTCTTTGTTGCTTTGTTGAGTTTTCTATAATCTATACACATTCGCCATCCAGTGACGGTTCTCTTAGGTATTAATTCATTTTTATCATTTTGGACAACCGTCATTCCTCCCTTTTTAGGTACAACTTGCACAGGACTTACCCATTCGCTATGCGGCACGGGGTATATAATCCCCGCATGTAAAAGCTTTAGAACTTCTTTCTTTACTACATCCCGCATCGCATTTTGGAGTCTCTGTTGAGGCTCTCTTGAAGGTGTAATTTTCGGATTGGTAGGTATGCGATGGGTGCAAAGAACAGGGGCTAATCCCTTTTAGGTCTTGGAGTGAATATCCAAAAGTAGCTCTATGTTTTTCTAAAACAATTATTAATTTATAAGTCTCTTCATCGAAAGTTTATCGCTTATAATTACAGGATATTCTCGATCATTATTTAGAAAAGCATATTTAAGACCGGATGGTAGCGGTTTGAGATCAATAGGAGGTTTAGGTGGCTCTAGTAATTCATCAAGAGGTTCGGGATCAACAAGGTCCTCCTCCTCTTCATCGATGAAGAACTGGGTATTATCTTCTAAATCGGGTTGAATTAAATCATTGAATTCAATAGCCTTAACCTCTTCTATTGGATCTAATTAGGAAAGGGCTCGCTTTAAATTTTCTTGCATGAGTTATAGGTATCGAAAAAATTAAATCCTTTCCCAAGTTGAACATTTAATTTACCATCACGACCTTCTTGAAGAAGTTTTATTATGGGTACTCAATCATTACATCAAAATCCCACACATCAAAGATATAGAAATTTAGCAAAATGCGGAAATCATTAATAACAATAGGAAGCGCACTCAAAACTCCTAAGCTAGGAATAATATGTCCTGAATAATTTTTAAATAATTTATTTGTAGGAATTAATGGTATATCTTTTAAGAATTTTCTAGCAAAGGTATATGACATAATGTTGACTCCTACAACTGGGTTATATAAAGCTTCAAAAGGATATGAATCTACTTGTAACTTTATACTAACAGAGGGTGGGCGAGGCAATTACTTCGAGGGGATTGCTCAGATTCTATCAACCAATCATCTCCCAAAATAAAAATCAATTCCCTTGTTATTTCTCTTAGAAATTTTAAATCATCGAGGATGTGAAAGATTAGAATTGAAATCTCTAGAATGCCGAGGTTGAATAATTTTACGATAAAGTGTAGTATTCCCAAAATCATTAAAGAAATCATCCTCTATTTCAAACATCCACTCAGAATTTGGAATTATCTCATTAGCTAGCTTAGGTTTTGATTCAACTATAAATTGAGATGAATCGGGTAAAAGTTCATTTTCAGCTAAGCGAGAATTTTCTTCTAGCAACTCTTCTTTTTTCTTCGGGAGATCATTTAAAATATTAGCAAGAATAGTTTTAGCATGTTCAACAAGAATATGCATAAATGCTCCACCCGAGGCCAAATTAAGATATTCCTTATTTCTATCATAAAGGCCTAAAAAGAAATGTTGTAAAAGCATGGGTTCTCGTAAAGCAAGATTAGGTCCCGAATTTATAAAACCATCAAAACGATCCCAAGCTTTGCCTAGCGATTCATTGTCTAATTGTTTAAGTCCTTTTCTACTGGGAAGAATTTAAGACAAAAGTATTTTCGTAATGTTTCCCAATCTCCTTGACTACTCCCAACATGGCGATTATACCATTTCTTGGCTCGCCCGTTAATGAAAAACGGAAAGAGTTTCCATCGTAAAGTTTTATCGGCCATGCCTTTAATGCTCGACATGAAAATGTCCGCTCAAAATCGATTAAGTGGAAATACGGGTTTTCGCTAGTATTACCGAGAAAAGATATGTTCTGAACTAATTTAATTAATCCCGGGCATAGCTCATAGCCGATGATGTGATAGGTTTAGAAGATTCTATTGGTGGAGGTACGATCCCGAAGGTGCTCCATATTGATATAAAAGTTGAAATTCGTTGTACATAATATTTTTATTGTTTTTAATATAAAAGGATAACTATAGACTAAGATAGGCTAAATCAAAATCAACAAACCGTTCCCAACACAGCGGCGCGAGAGAAATGCTTGTTGGTATAAATTAAGCGCACCCTAAATAATGATTATAATCGGATTATCCGCAAGTGCATGATATATATCGATCAAGACTTCACCAAGATCAACCCGGTTTTAATATCGAACCCAAAGGAACAATGAGGTGAATTATGAAATAGCCCAATACTCTTAATCTAAAAAGGGGGTACAAACAATCTAGAAAACTATTGAGAATGAGGAAATAGCTAATGTACTCTAGTTCTAACTACTAGGTAAACTTTGTATAATATCGTCTTATCGGACCCGGTGACCTGAATAGGAGAAGAAACAGAGTAATCTACCTACCGGACACCTATAGGCCTATCGGTCCTATCAACGGGAAGTGGACTACGGAGGATTCAACGACTATAAAGTCACCTACGCGAGCTACCACTATCCCGGCCGATCGGGGGGACATTCACAAGCAATCATAACCCGGACACCACGTCTACGCTACGAATACTACTCGACCTAGGAGCTACCCAAATCAAAGTACTCAATATAATATGAGTTGCAAACCAAAGAACGAATATAAACAAATGCTCACTTGAATCGGAATGGTAAATACAAAAGTACCTCGAACACGCCTCAGGAGGAGGGAGCCGAATCAGACGAATCTGGCTCCCCGAGGATGCTCCGACGGGCCGGGGGCTCCTCCGAATCTCTACTCTTCTACTCTCTCTCTCTAATCTCTATCTTGATTGCTAGCCTAGATCTAGTGGATCTCTATCTAAAGCTCGATTCTTCATCTCTTGATCCGGCCTCCTCCGGGGGGTATGGCCCTCCTTTTATAGCCCGGTGGGATTGATCTGGCGCCGTTGGATCAAACCGACGTAGCAAGCGGCCAGGATGACTCCTCGAGGCGGTGGAGGAAGGTTCCAGAAGGGGGGGCGGCAAACCCTAACCCTAGGGGCCGCCGGCAGGGGGGGCCGCCCGGCCCCACTTGGCGTACTGCCCCCCCTGTTGCTTCGGGTGTCTTCTTCGGAGTATTTCGAACCCTACGGTGATGTGTTTGCGTCGCGATCAAGTTTCGTGGTAAATTAGCACTTAAATCCCTCTTTTTAGGCTTTTCCGGAAAATTCGAAAAATGCACAAATCACCAAAACTCGTGGAAATTGTTAATGGTAAACCTATTCTTATCATATATCAATGTCTCGGGAAGTGGTAATTACTAATAAATTTTGGGTGATAACAGGTGTCAACATGCGGCAAGGGCCATAGCACACTTGCTCATGCGGTTCACACAAAAGGGGTTAACAAACCCCGAGTACAAAAGGTACTCCGCAAGACTTACCCGACTAAAAATTGGGAAGAAGACTTCGGGAATCTTTGGCTAATGGGAATCAAGGTGAGGCTTTAGCAAGATCAAAAGACACCCTTAGGGGGAAAGAAACTAAGCCGGTCCTTAATGAAACAACCACTTGTCAAACATATGCGAATTCAAAACCTTTCATTCTCACACTTTCATCATTACTACGATGCCGGGACTCGGATCAAGTCTCCCATATCGTGGAGCAACGACGATTCGAATCGCTTTATATACCCAGCTGGGGCTTCCTAGCCACACGATGTATGCAGGACCAAACATCTCACATACATCAACTCACGCTTGCATTTCTCCGGACTTAACGGGTCCTAGCCACGAGAGTACAAGTACACACCATCTCCCTACGCCGTCGGTCGGACCGTCGACGGTGCGCTTCGTAGTGTGGGTACACGCTACGCCCCGCCCCGGTTATCCGTTCTCGTATGGATCATACAAGGGAGCTTACCGCCATTAGCATGCGACTAGTACTATCCAATAACCTCATGATCCCAGCGCCAAACAACGGACGGTCCTTAACCGACATAAGTGGGCGACACTACACCGAGGGCACTAGCCCTTCCCGATGCAAGTCACTCCACCGACGCGTCTCGACTTTCTCATCATCATGTCACGTGTTGAGTATCCTTGACTCGCGAAGTACAGGATAAACAATGTGTACATCAAGTTTTGAAAACTTCCTCGGAGATGATATTGTTGTCACATCTTTGAAAAACATTTTAATTCTTAAATCCTATGCTATTCGTAGGACTAAGCAAACACTAAGCATTTTCAAAATCAAAACAGGTATTCAGGGTATGTCAAGGTACGGTAAATGTATCAAGTAGGATATCACACAACTCCTATACCTAATGCATCATATCATGATCAACATAAAATATAAAACTTTTTGAAATACAAGGCAGGGTTGAATGCATCCGGGGCTTGCCTTGGGGCTCGAAGAAGTGAGGTTCCACTACACAAGTACCAGGATCAGATCCCACTTCCTCACGATGATCACCTTCTTAAGAACAGGAGTTGGATCAACTCCTTCCTCAGACGGCACAACTACACGAATAGAATGCATGATTACGATGCAGTAAATAAAAGAGCATGCGGTAATGATGCAACGATTGTTAACCTATATTGAGTACAACTTTCCTTCACGGTAAAGTTGCATTGAGAAGGTATAACAAGCGTCGACGACGACGGACTAACGATACGCAATCAACATGAAATGCCGAAGGTCATTAGGGTTAATGACCTAGGGTCATCACTCAATAATCCCAAAATCAAACAACACTAATAGCGATTAAGGGTGATTACTAATTTATTAACCATTTTTACAGTCGTTGAAAGTCACTAATTAACTTGCTAATTGAAGATTAATTAAACCTTAATTAATCAAAGAATTAACTAATTAAACATTAATTAATTAAGGTATTAATTAAGCATGATACAAAACTTAATCAAAATAGGATCAAACTTCATAATTAAGATCATCATCACCTAATTAGCACACAAAACAAATTTCAGGATTTTTGGATTTATATTTTATTTATTAAAAATCATGGAAGTTGCATTTATCAATTAAAGGAGCAAATTATTATACAATTAAAACTTATTGGAAAAACATTGTTAGTATTTTTCTTGGACAGAGCTTAACACAGAGAGCACACACATATTTTTCTTACATTTTTAGTTGCCCAAATAAAATTAGTACAAAAAGATGAAAACAGCCTTTAGAAAATTAAATTGGAAAAAAAAATCATTTCTTTTTCCCCTCGTGGCTCACTGTGCAGCCCAACTCGGCCCGCACGGCCCGGTCCAGCACGCCCGCGCGCGGGTGCACCTCTCCCTCTCTCTCTCACTCGCTGACAGGCCGGCCCCGCCTGTCAGCATCTCCTTCCTCCTCCCTCTCCCTTCCTTTTTCTCCGGCTAACAGGAACGTCGGCACGGCGGCGGACGGTTCCCGCCGACGAGACCATCTCCGGCTCAACCAACGACACCAACAGGCTCTACGCCCCATGCCGTGCCCAACGAGCTGCTAAACAACCTACGCCAACCCCCGGAGCGCTCGGGACGGTGACCACGACGGCTCGCCGACGCACGGCGGCGGTGACCAAGCTCCCCGGAGCCTCTCCGTCGAAACCAAGCGTACCAACGTGCTCAGCACACCAGGGCGAACCTAACTTGACACGAAAACGACTCTGAGCAGGGTGGAAGAGTGATGAGCGGCGGCGACTTACAGCGGCGGCGGTCGTTGGCCGGAAAAGAAGAAGGTGAGGTCCGGCTACTCCGGCGATGTCAAGGAGCAAGAAGTAGCTCAAACGGCGCGCAAGGAGGTGGCGGACAGGGTTGCAAGCTATTGGAAACGATGAGCGAGCGTGGTGTGTGAATTTGACAGTGGACTGACGACGGCCGGCGGCGAGCAAAGGAGAAGAAAAACGAATGACGACGTCGGCCGTGGCTTATAAAAGGGCAAGGGACGGTCGACGAGCTCGCGGGCGACTTCGCGACGATGACAAGGTGGTGGTGGCGCGTGAGACGCAGGAAGAGCCGAGAACGCCACGGCGGCGGTCGGAGACCGGCCGGCATGGGCGTCGGGCGAGCTGGCGACCCCCCCCCGTTCCTTTATTGAGTACAGGGACACCTTGCTTTTTCATTTTTGAAATTACTTCCAAAAATTGAACTGTACACAAAAAGCTCCCAAAATATCAATTGTGTAACTTTTCATGCTCTACAACTTTGATTAAAGAAGTTTGGTCAGAATCAAATTAGTTTTTGAATTTGAAATTCAAATTTGAAAAGGGACAAAACCCTAACCTTAGAGATTTCAAAATTACTTTCAAATTTTGAATAAAAGATGAAAATCTCCAAAAATAAAAGTTGTTCCATTTTTCAAGATCTACAACTTTTGTTTAGAAAGTTTTTCATGAAACCAAATAATTTTTGAATTAGGGTTTAAAACTCAAAAGGGGACATTTTCCAATTCAAATAACTTTTGAAATTACTTCAAATTTTTGTTCAAAACTTGAAAAACTTTATATACCAAAGTTGTAGAGCTCAAAGAGATGCACAAACTGTATTTTTGAAGTTTTCCCAAATTTTAAATATTTTGAGATGAAATTGTAAAAGGGGCAAAAACACTTTGCAATTCCAACTTTTTGAAAGGATTTTCAAATTGGATTCTTGGGCAATTAATTAATGATGGTGTGATACTTTTCAAACCCAACCAATGGCATATTTTCAAAGTACAAAGTTCATACTTTGAAATGGTGCCAATGGTTAGTAACTTTTATTTATAAAATTAATTATGGTTAGCTCACCAAAATTGAAAGTGATATTCAAATTCCAACACTTAGCCACTTGAGCTAGGGTTTGGGATTTAAATTCCAAATTCAAATTTGATTCTTTCTTGCACCCCATTTGATTTATAAAACTTGTTTGATGTGTGAGTCAGGGTTAGCCAAGCACTTGCAAACATCAAGGTTGATTTTAATTGGTGCTTTTATAAACAAAAATAAACACTTAAATGAAAATTAAATAGTAGACATGTACACATGTGATATAAAAAAGAGCGCAAACAAACCCTAGAATTGTAAACTCATTTTAATCACTCTCATTAGGGTTCTCTAATCATGAATGCTTATGCAATGATGATGATGACATGGCAGGTTTAGGTTAACGTAACACCGTGAGGTGTTATGGAGGGGCCACGGCGGGGGTCACCCCCGGTGACACCGGGTCGCCAAGCCTCCCCCGCCAACCCGCAGCAACGAGAGGCCCCCAGCCCGGTGACCGAGCTTTGGCGTTGGCGCCGAGGGAGCTTGCCGACGCTGCTGGCGGCGGTGAGGCTCCTCCGCTCGAGGAGGAGGTCCGCCGCCGCCGAGCAGCCCGAGAAGCGCCCGCCCTCCCACCTCTCGTGCCTTGACCGCCGGACGAGGGGAAGAAGGGGGCGGCTTCCGGCGAGGATCCGGCCGCGGCCGCAAGCAGCCGGGGGCCGACGGCGAGCCGCAGACCAGCGCGGGAGGGGCGCACGAGCTGCCCCTACGGGGACTCGCTGTTTGGTTGAGCGGGGGCGCCGAGGTGGGGGCACTCGGCGGGTGGCGGTGGAGTCGCGGCCGCGGACGGTCCGACCCCCGCGCGCCCGGGAGGTCCCGCGCTGCTCACGGGAGGGGGGGTGTCGTAGAGGAGCCCGAGCGGCCATTGCAGCGAGCAGCGGTGGCTTAGACGGTTGGGGCGCCGGGCGCCAACGTGGCGGCATTGGGGCGGTGTGGCAGCGTGCCGCTGCCGGGCAGGGTCCGGCCCCGGCGTAGGTTCGACTGCGGCGGCATCCCCCCGGCCAGAGGAGAAGAGGGAGGAGTCTCGGGGGGCAGGAAGCTCGCCATGGTCAACGCCACCGGGCGGCGCTGATGTCGGGCTGGGCGGCCCGGCAGGGGGGCACAAGAGGCCGCGACGCGGCACTGGGCCCGAGCCCCGTGGCTATGGTGGCTTCGGCACCGGGGCGGCCGCGGCGGCCGGACGAAGCCGGCGGGCGGCTGGGCGATTGCCCGAGGCCGCTGAGCGCCGGGGCAGGGAGGAGCTGGCCGCTTAAGGCTTCGGGCGCCGGAGGGGCCGCCGGGCCACTACCCAACGGCGAGCCACCGGCTACGGCGGGCTCAAGCCGGGGGCCGCGGCGCAGAACGGGCCGGCGGCGGCGGCGGCGGCGTGGCCGGGAGCGGCTCCGCGCCCGGGCGCGACCGGACGGGCGAGTTGGCGCATGAGGAGGAAGGGGGGCGGGTGGGGACGGGGGAGGGGCGGCGGGGGTCCCGTCGGGCTAGGGTTGGGGAGGGAAGGCCTCATCCCCCCATACCCCCATTTCCATTAAGGATCTGACTGCTAAACATGAGTTGTAACATTATCATAGGCTTTTCTATTTCTTGCCAACCAAATATTCCAGGCCACAGCTATTATTGCTGTTGCAAGTTCTTCAGTCGTGGTCGCACAATCCCGTTATGTAATTGTTGTAGTGTTTTCCTTCGCTTTGTTTTGTTTCTTCTCTGGTTACTCCTTCTTGTCCTGTAAGCCGGGGCTTACTCTGTGTTTGGTTTGCTACCCTCTTAATGAAATACGTACTCGTTGAGTGCGGTCGCGAAAAAGAAAAAGTTCAGAGCCCGGTTGATGCGTGTGATTTTGGTCTAGAGTCAGTAACTATATATCAATAATTTCCTTCAAAATAAGAATGGATGCATTATGCAGCCTTCATTTAGTTGCTCAACTGCAGGTATATAAGTAAAAGGTATGTTGTTGTGAAATCAAGGAAAATTTGTTCGGTGCAATAGAAAAAAAAAAAAGGTAAATTGCTGAAGGCGACCAGAGAAGCAGTAATCTTCAGCCTGTGCCTGGTGCTGTTGTGTGTGGCCTGATTGATATCTGCAAGGCAAATCTTTTCTATTCGCAATATGTTATAGTTACAATTTCTAAAATAATATAGATGTTTCTAGGAACAATAGGGAATTGTGTTGCCTGGACGCATCAATTATTTCATACAGTTTGGGTTTGTTTTTAGATTGACTGTCATTTCCAGATTCTATGTTTGCATCTTGTCAAGCTAGCAGTCTGATCCTACTTATGTGTGTTCCGGTGTTTGTGTGTGGGCACATGCATGCAATTGTAGATTGGCCATGTATATAGTTTCAGGAAATTTTATGAACTGCGACAGTACATGTATCAGATTGAAATCACTGAATGAAGGGGTATACTGTATAGAATATCACTCGCACCATGTCTACGGCGTACAATATATACTAGCACAATGGGGCGCGCTACGCTGCGCCGGTTCTGGGGCATCTGTTGTAGTGGGAATATGATGTTTGTGTAAAGCTTTTTGTAGTTGGCAGGACGCGTAGTCAAGCGATGTTACTCACACGTGTCTCGTTTAGATGACAGGAAGACATGCTATGATGAAATAGTACAAATAAATCCTGATGAACGATCAAGTAAATTGAAAACTTCAGATAGACACTTGGATGGGACCATACACGTCAAAGTCCGGATATACTGCTTACGGCCATAATATGAGTAGAGTAAAAGCATGCCTTGTAAATACATTTTTTATCAATATATGTAAGTCTATCCTAGTGAGCTTTGAGGTAGCAGCTAAAACAGAAACAAAATAGTGTTACATTAATATCAGTGAATCTTCTATCAGAATAGTCTCCTAAATCTGCATCGAAGTGAAATATGGCACCCTCGTCTGGTGATGGCGTGATAATGCTACATAGATCATGTGGGTTGGGCTTCAGCAAGGATATGACCTTTGTTGGTGTGCTGCACCCTTATCCACCAAAAGTTGAAGCCTGGAAGGATCACCCTGTGGGAAAACAAAGCATGAAGAAGCTCACCATGGTGCAAGCTCCAAAGGGCATCTGAAGACCAAGAATTGGGCATGGTTAATATATTTAGCACTTTAAATATGCAAAGCCTGAACTTCACAATATCTTACTGGGGAGTGAGGGACAATCAGAGCAAAAACGTAAAGAAAAAACTGGTAAAAGCCTAAACCTCACAACATTTTGCAGGAGCATCTATGAAGGACAATCAAAGCAAAGAAGTAAATAACACATTGGTAAAAATATGAACGGATGTCGACACAACAAAGGATAAGACGAATATTTTTTAAAGACTTGCCGTATGCATCTTTCAGAGTAGCAGAGCACCATAATAAGAAAAACAGGCTACTGGCTGTACTAAAAATTGTGTGTGGGGGGGTGGGGGTGGGTAATAGATTTATGGAACCTACAAAAAGTTAAATATTCTCGTGCATATTAGAGATTATATTTTGTAAACTAATCTAGGTATTTTCTAGAAGATTTCTAAAAGATAGCGACCTAGGATAAGGGATTTGCTTGCATGGCTCTAATGCGGAGAAAATAAAAGATAGCAACCATGTAGTAGAATTAGTATGAATAATGTGAACCAAGGAATAGAACCATATAACAGCATAAACTTGCAAGAATCGCACTACTTTCATGGATAATGGGATGGCTATAGCCTATATTGAACAATGATATTTCTGGCTTAACTCCCAACTTGAAGCTATCATTAGTGAACTCTATAGTACTATGCAGATACAAATAGATTTTATATATATATATACCATATAATCTTATATCATCCAATATTTCTTTGAAAGGATTTGCATATACAAATAGATACAGAGTAGGTTCAATTTTTTTAAAGTCCTAGTTTATGCGCAAGTTTGCAATGATTTTTTCCCTATGACAACTAATCTAACAACGTGTATGTAGGCTAAGCATAACTGCCTGTTCAGGAAGCGAAGTACCAAGGAGAATAAATTGTCATAGGGAAAACTTACCTTCTAACATCACATGAGAAGTGAAGGTGTATCAAGTCAATTTGTGCATACTCCTTTGTAGCCTACGTTAATAGCCGAAACTCACAAGTAGGGCCTAGACAAAAGTAACAATCCATGAACCTAACCAAAAAAGATCTATCAAGTGATATTAGTGCTGAAACATTATATGATCATCTGCTAGTTTATGATATTATAAATACAAAGTTAGAGAAATCCTACCAAAGACATATATATATTTGAGGTCGTCATCAATTCTGCATCGAACAGTTTCAACCTGCAAGGCGTGTAAGGATTTAACAAAGGTTAACATGTCTGAATGAATGTACAGTCAACAACTGAAATGTATATATACACAGCTCATGTATAGGATATGGCCAAGCTGAATAAAATATCATATAATTCTATTGTAGCACAATGGACATTACTATAGAAGCTATACGAACAGAGACAGTAGTAAGTTATCATGGTGAAAATTACAGGTATGAGCAAAGGTGAGCTTTATTGCCAAATATGAAGCTCTTTGATGTGGTCCTAAAATCCTGTAGATAGAAAATAAAGGAGTTAGGTGTCCAATAAATAGCATTGGGGTAACAAATTATCATGCAGAAGATTGTTTGGGGGTCAAAAGGCATACTGTCAATTATAAAATTTATATAAACAATCAACAACATGGAAAATTACAGAGTACAGACACACCAGAATTTTCGAATCTGTAGCAATGGTGGTTTGGTTTGTCTGCATCCGAAAGCCACAATCCAAATACAACAATTGGTGATATGTAGGGATCTATCTCATGAATGGTGAGTTATATGGACGTGCAGAGATGACAAATTGATGAACTGAAGATGAAATCTAACAGGAACTACATAGTACATACCTTGCTGGTGTCATAGGTTTGAAGCAATTTTCCACAAGAGCCATCAACTGGCTAAAATATGAGAAGACATCAAAGAATAAACATAAATTAGAGCATAGAAAACTGTTTAGAATGCATTTGGCTGAGAGACCCATAAAGATAAGTTTTGATAGTAATTATGGTATTCTGTAAGCGGGAGGAGAATATAACTTGAGAAATTTTTTGTTTTAAACCTTGTATAGGCTCCATAAATAAGAACATGTGCATATGCAATCTGAAATCCAACAAAAGCATTACCCAAAAGCAATACCCAAGGGAAGTCTGACAATGAAGGGAACAACAATATACATCTATCATTAATGCATCTATGAAGGGACCAAACCTTGGAGGGGTCGGTTTGCATCCAGTTGTGTCAATCCCTCTCTTTTTTCCCAGCCTGCAAAAGATAAACCATGAAATTTGTCTACTGCTAGCTATTTTGTCAATGCTAACTGCGAAGAAAAATGTTTACAGGAGAGTTTTTTTTTTGCATCAATGTGGCCTTAAAAATCTTTGCTCCAAGACAACAACTTTGATCCAACAATAGTTACTCAAGCTCTTTCTACGCTTTCGGATTAAATTTAGTACAGTACTGATGAAGTACATCACAAAGCACTTCTGACAACTGATCCAATCAATAAGCTTCCTAAAATAATAGGAGTGGACAATGCATCAATGTTGGGTTATCTAATTGCAAGAGGAAAAGTAGCACAGAACCGAACACCACTCACCAGTGATGAAGCAGCAGGACATCTTTTTGGGCGCCATGGATTGGTCCGTAGAGTAAATCTTGATACCACCTTCTGAGGTAAGGAGTAGCATCCATGCTCACCTTGACACCACGCAGCCGTGGCTGCTGCTCTGACTGGCCACACAGGTGGGCCTGCGAGCACCCAGGCACAGGGCCAACGGCCAGGCACAGGCGTACCGAGGTGGGACACAGGCGAGCAGGGAGGGAAGCCGTCGTGCGGACCGGTGAGCAACGCCGCCGAGTGAGTCGAGATCAAACAGCATATCAGACACAAATAGGCAACCAAACCAGACAACTCCAGCGGAAGGCAGGTCAAGATCGAACACCAAATCGAGACAGAGGAGGAGAGGACACGAACCTCAGGTGGCGAGGTACTCGAGGACGTCGGCCACTGGCGAGGGAGACCTTGGGTAACCTCAAGCGTTGGAGATGATGATGAGGGCGGCCTGTAGCCCGCGCATCTGCCCCAGGCCTGCGCGCTCCCCAAGCACCGGCGGCGCCGTCGCTAGCTTCCGATAGGGCTAGGCATCTGCATCAACATTCGCCGCGCCCAGGAAAGTGGAAAAGGTGAGGAAGAAGCGGAAGCGGAGGAGTCGAGGCGCGGTGTTTTTTTCTGCGGAGGCGTCAAGGTGGGGGCAGCCATTCTCAGCAGGACACGCGGGCGGCGCCGATATGTAGAGAGATTGGGACTCTTGGAACTCTACTCCCTCCGTCCCTATTTAGATGTCGCCGTGGGATACGTGCCACAAGTTTGACTTGATTTATAGAAAATATGTACAATATTTATATCTCCAAATAATTTTGTTAAAAAACTAAATCCAAAGATCTTTCCGATGATACTAATTATGATACTAATCGATGATATTTATTATTTATTAAAATTACCGGCATTTACTTCTTGGGAAGCGAAGCGACAAGTATTTAGGGACGGAGGGAGTACGTGTTACGCAGGGATACGTCAACCTGATCTAAATCGCTGGTAGGCTTACGCTACGTGGCAGGCAATTATACGGCGACAGTAAGCAGAAGCTCTCTCCGGCGGCACTCAGGTATAGGACAACAGTATCTGAATCAATGTGAGAGCTCCAATTTATTGGCGCATGAGGAAGTACTAGGTCGATAGACGCGCTCCGCTGCGCCAGTTCAGAGAGAGGAAAAAAACAAAGATGAGCAAAAAAAAAAGAAGATGGTGAACAGTGTATGTGGGGCCCGCATGAACAGTGGCAGAGCCCGCATGAACAGTGCCGAACAGCGTAGACAGGGCCCGCATGAACAGCATGAAACAGTGACAGAGGGGCTCTCCGGCCTCCATTTTATGGCCGGTTGAAGAAGTATCTATCTATACACACACTAGAGGTATACTACTATATTGTAGGGATGTATTAAACGTACGTAAACCAGATCACGCAACGGTGTCGTGGTGTAGTTGGTTATCACGTCAGTCTAACACACTGAAGGTCTCCGGTTCGAACCCGGGCGACGCCATTTATTTTGTTTCTTATTTTTGCCCTTTTTGTTGCTTTGATGGTTGACCAGACTCAGGCCAGTGAAGTCAAGTCAACCCCATCTTTGCTTCAGAAACCTAGAAAAAACAAAGATCTGCAGCATCACTTGTCCAGTCATCCTCTCCCTCTTCTTCGCGACTCGCGAGGATCTCTCGTCCTTCTTCTCCAGGTCAGTGCTTTCTTGAAGCCGGCTGTTCTGTTCCCCTCACTCATTTCAAAGAGATCATGTTGTTATCTGCATATATATTTTGTTTTGGGGAGTACTAGAAGTTATGTGGGTAAGGATTTCGCTGTCATATATACCGCCGCCTGATATCCAGAACATAAATCGTGAGAAATGGACGCTGCTAGTTCTAGCAAGCCGAGGACGAGCCTCCTTCTGAATACGCTGCCTAAAGAACTCCCAGCAGAGTTTCTGAAAGATATTACAGATGGGTTCTCCCCTGCGCGACAACTTGGCAAAGGCGCATTCGGAACAGTTTATATGGTATGATATGAATGATTTGCAGCTTCAGTGTTTGCTGTTTCCACAAGCTGACGAAAGCATGCATACCACTTTTATAGTTAGTTTCCTCATGAATCAAACCCTCCTCTCCTGGCCCTTTCCCTACGCAGGGGACTCTGAAAGATGGAACGGAGGTTGCTGTGAAGAAGATTGGGAGCAGCTCGACAGTGACACCTGATAAACAATTTCAGAATGAGGTTGTGAACCTTATGGCGGTCCGGCATGACAACATCGTCAAGCTAGTTGGCTATTGCTACGAGATGAAGAAAACCGTGGTGGAGCACAACGGGAGATATATTCTCGCCGACATAGTGGAGAGTTTACTCTGCTACGAATATATGAAAATGGGAAGCCTTGACAAGCATATTTTTGGTATGATACTGCATTTAGAGATACTTTTCATTCTCTTCTTGTCTATCTCTATGTTCCTTAGACTACTTGGAGCTTGGGGTTCACTTGTTATAGTTGTTCCTCAACTTGTGCACTGAAATATATAAAGCCAACCAAAAAATTTTAAAAAAAAAAAAACTGTTACACAAGAAGTTCAGATCAACGTTCATGAAATATCGCTTATTTCGTTGTTATATATGCAACATAACTTATAAGTTTAGAGGCTGCTATAGTCCTATCCCATAATACTGGCATAACTCTACATGTCTTTTTTTTCTTTAGCTCCATCAACACTGGATTGGGCAACACGGTTCAAGATAATTAAGGGAATCTGCCAAGGTTTACATTTCCTACACAAGGGAATGGATCAGCCTATGCTCCATATGGATCTTAAGCCTGATAATATATTGCTGGATGACAACATGGTCCCGAAAATTGCAGATTTTGGTCTCTCAAGACTCTTCGGCACAGATCAAACGCGGATGCACACACTAAATGTTGTGGGAGCACAGTAAGATGAAGAAAACAATCTTCATGTGCAATAAACTGCGTTTTCATCTTTTTTTTCTCTACTAATGCTTATTAACTTTTCTTAATGCTAACACGTTACAGTGGATACATGGCTCCAGAATATCTATATAGAGGTGAGATCTCACCCCAGTTAGACATATATAGTTTGGGCCTACTCATCATTGAGATCACCACGGGAGAGAGAAATCAGCGAAGCAGCCAAGACATGTCTGCCAGGAACTTAGTTGAGCATGTAAGGAGTATTATAATGCTATACTTGATGGTTTGAGACCGACAATTCTTTAATTTTCTAACATCAATTAACATATAATTCCAATTTTGTAGGTACGTCAAAATTGGACAATTGAGCACATTGTATCCAAGTACTCATCCTTAGATGCCAACTCCCTCCAGCAACTGAAAGTGTGCATTGAAACCGGGCTAGAGTGTGTGGAAATAGATCGGAAGAAGAGACCCTCTATAGAGCACATTGTTAACAAGCTGGATGGAAGACTGTAGGCTAATAAACAGTAGAAGAGGTATGAACACTCGGCATGCAAATGCTCTCTATTTGCAATGATATTAGGATAATACTTTGTTGCCTACTATTTCTGCTGCAATAACAGCAATATTTACATAGTTATGCAGTTTCAATTCACTTAGCATGGCCCTAACAAACTATATGAAATTTCAGGTACGCTGTTTCCACCGTGCATGCATGAATTAAAAAAAAAAATCCTCAATCTGTTATTGCTATAATATGTGGAGTTTCTTTTAGAAATATGATACTTTTGGCGTCGATCAAGTCATTGTGGGATCTTCTCATTTTTCTGGCACCATTATTTATTTGAATATCTTTTGTGTGTATGTAATCGAGACAGTTGTATTGTCGCACAATCTATTTTGTGTTTTCCTCTCTATATCGTTTTCCTCTTACCATTCGGCTCTTCCCTTCGTGGTGAGGCCCAGATGAGGCCCATGACGGGATAAGATTTGGCCCATGGCGTGCCACAGACATTCGAGGAATGTTTTTTTTATATAAGTCATTCGTATATGTTATATTATTATATACTAAAAGAATAAGTTTTTTTAAGACGATATTAAAAAATTCAGTTGTGAACAGGAAATTCAACTGTGCTTTAGGACGCCACGTTTCGTCTAGATGTGTGTAGTAGTAGTCCTTAGAGTAACTGATTTTTTCCCCAAGAAAGTTGCATAAAATTTTATACCGGCATGAACAAATAAAATATCAACCGGCTTTCTAAATCTCTCCGTATAAACCGATCGATTTAGCGTTCGAGGCAAAAACGCATCCAACAACACATGCACGATTTGACCAATTATAGTAGGATTTTTTTTAAAAGAAAAGGTCGTAGGAACAGAGAAGGGAGGAGCTAGTTTATGTGCCGGTACACATTTATCTATGAGGAATCGAGAGGTTTCATCACCAATATAAACACCGCAATACGTACGGGATCAGCCGATCAGGATGATAGGAACGAGAAGAACCCATGAAATGAAGGCAAACAAGAAGAGCACAAGCGGCAACAACTCAGAAGAGTTTGTACTAGTACAACAAAAGCAAATCAGTGAAGATCAACGGTGGTAGCGATACGTTGCTGAATCGGAATCCTTGCGGTTGTGGGGAAGGATATTAAAATGTTTGTTTGGTGCTTCTTCTTTTTTTTTTTAAAGTTTGTTTGGTGTCAATTAACTATTACTTGTTAGTTGTCCCTTGTCCTTCTCTGGTGACGAAGTCCATGACCCTTATGAGGCGGGCCAGCGTGCAGATACCGGATCCCAGCAATACATGACACCATTTAATTTCTCAGTGAGCAAAACCATTTAATTTCCCAGCAATACAGCAGCACATCAGAAATGTTGGATATCTAATCCAGCAGCAACAACAGTAGGACTAAGACTGACGAGGAGAGGGCTCGCCAACAATGACATGATCTTGAGCGAACTCAGGAGTAAACGGAGCTATGCTTAGGCCAGGGCTGGGAACTGAGCCTGGTCTTCAATGGTTGGAGCAGCAGCTGGTCCCCGATAACCACCGTTGTAACCAGCACGGAAACCCCCACGCTCACCACGACCCCTTCCGCGCCCACGGCCACGGCCACTGGGGTTATAGTACCTTTCACCTTCAGCCGGCTTCAAGAATTCGTTGATGCTCAGGGACTTCAGGGAGGTGAGAACAAGGGAAACAGGAAACAGACATAACAGTTAGCAAAACAACAGCAATTCTGATTATCAGACTGAAGTCTAACAAGGTGAAAATATCTGATACCTTCTTGGCCCGTTCTTCTCTTTCAGCATTTTCTTTCTTTTTCAAGTCCTTGTCAGTGCCCTAGAATTATTTGGAGAATCGTTTGGGTGAAAATCAAAACCGACTGTGACAAACAGGAAAAGGAAAGAGCAGTATGCACATAACATAACTTACCAGCTTGATAAACACTTCATCAGCATCCTTTTTAACTGACAATTGTTGCATGGACTGCAGTTCCTTGTCAATTTCAACTTTTCTCTCCTCAGCCTTGAGTGCAAGTAAAGCTTTTCGTTTTTCCTCCAGTACCTTTTCATATTCCTCCAAAGTCATCTCCTGCATCATGGTTGTAGCAAACATTATTTCACAAACTACTCTGGTTTGATGAGGAATGGCATCCCAACTTAATTCCAGTAAGTATGCAGGTGTGGCATATCAGTAAACGGAATATAGCAAAGATGTAGGAGTATCCATACAAAAGTACCTGAAAGGCCTATATAAGTTGAATAACATATACACAAAGATTCAATAACAAAGAGAGTTGAACCCTTCCTTGTTAACCTAGACGAAGCAGTGTTGCTTGAATTTTCCCACCACAAATCAAAAGAATAATCAGTAAGCTGTGGACGGAATTGCTGGATCTCAAAGTGCTGGAGCAAATAGAACCAGAAGAGCCGAGCAAAAACACAAGACAACAGCAGATCATTAATGGTTTCCTCCTCTTGATCACAGGAGTGCTACTGCTAGGCATGTTAATGAGTGCTAACATCACCCTGTACAGAATGTGCTAGCCATACTACAACCATACACATTGCAAAGTGGTACGTATGTGATAGCAGGAGCATCATAGTACAAATGAGAAATATACCTTATCCTCAGGTTCCTTTTCTTCCTCTTCATTCTCCGCACCACCCTCCTTGTCCTTGTCAACCTCAGACTGTGGTGCGTCTTCAAGTTTCTTCTCATCCTCCACCACAGCAGCAGTCTCCTCAGGATTAACCGCATCCACAGTGTCCTCCCTATAAGCCGCACACAAAAAGGTCAATACTCTACACATCCATCGTAATAACTTAAAAAGTGGTTCATCAGACCACATATTGAAGACTGAATATCAACAATCTTAACTGTGCAAGGCCTTCATCAGTCACAGTTCCCCAGTTTCCTCGCCCAGCCCCTTCACGCTTCATCTCGTAGCCACGGCCCGTGCCGCTGTGGCGCTCATATGCTCGGCGAGGGCGTCCGAACTCATCCCCAGCCTGGCCATCGGTATACCCACCACGGCGCCCACCTCCACGGTAAGGCTGGCATGGGCCGCGGCCCCTCTCTGCCTGCCTCCCCTCACCATTTTCACCGCGAGCAACTCCACCGTCTCCAAAGCCACCTCCCTCAAAGCCGTTGGCATCAGCATCGCCAAAATCTCGCCTCGGCCCGGTCCTGCCGCCACGGCCGCCGCCTCTTCCGCGTCCTCCTGGACCACCACGGCCAGGAGCATCGCGCGGTGGAGCACCATAGCTCCTTTCTTCCCTCGCTGCAATCACAAAGGAGAGAAATTTCACATGAATAATCAAAACGACGGCAACCGTGGATCTCGAAATCGGATAATTCCTACCAGACAGACAGCAACCGCACCATGGGAAGCGTATCGCTATGGACTCACCAGCTTGCGCGGGCTTAGGCGGCGGAGGCTTGGTGGGCAGCTTGGCCGGCGCAGGCGCGGGCGCGGGCTTAGGCGCCGCGGCCGCCTTCTTCTCGGCGGCTGCGAGGAGGTGGGCGGGGTCGTCGTTGTCGACGTCTCCAAGGAGATCGAATTGGTTCCTCGACGCCATTTCCGCTCGGCGCTTGCCAACCCGCGCGGTACGGTACTAATCCCCACAGCACAGCCTCAATCGAAGCCTAGCACGCCACCTGGTGCTCCGGGGGTTGGACTTTAGAGACACTGCGGTAGGCCGCAAAACCCTAGCCACCAACGAGCTTCGCTTCGCTTGGTTGAGGCAATCTGCAGGTGACACTGCTGCTGTACGGCCGCCGCCTGGTTTGCCTTGCCTTCCGCTTTCAGACGACGGCGACGGGCTCTTTCGTTAGTTTATATCAATCACAATCATTTGGAACCGTTTGCCAAATGACGGAAAGGGGTCATTACAGGGCGGAGAGAGGCCGAGCATTTTCGTCATTTCAGTCCGAGAAGCGGCGGGTCGGGCTCGGGATTTGTGGGCCTAGGCTAAGACATGGATATGTGGACGCGGATGCTGGTTTATTGGGCCTTTCGTACTGAACGAACGGGTAGAAATGAGCCCAATAAACGAAAGAACTGCTGGCTGGTGCGGCTTCCGTTCTTTTTTTCTTCCCAAAACAACATGTGTCAGTTTGGATTAAAATTTGTTTTATTATCAACATAATATCAATAAAAATTTATAATGTGACATATTCTAAAAAAAATAGAAGGGATAAATATTACCGCATAATTTGCACTACACTTTTTTTCTAGCTTACTGAAGCAAAGCAGATCATGGACAGAAGACCAGCACGGGCCCATGCATGGGTCTAAATAAACACATGCCCACAATATAATCATGCCACGAACACATGATCACAAATAAAACCATGCATGGACAGTGGATTGGGTAATCTACATTTGTTATTTTCATACGTATACCACTTCTTGCACCTCATGCGGCTATGTCGACGTTTATTGCAGGCCGTCCGATCTGCGATGGAAACAGTCCACTAATCGGCTTCTAGCGTGCGGCGTTATCCGTCTAGAGATAGCAGGAAATTGGAGCACGCGATGTTTGTAGAGATTAAAAAGACGTACGTGGCATCTTTGGTCCTTAGCAACGAGGGGACGCACATCTTCCTAGTGAGTAATAGTAGCCTTTTAATTTGTAACCTACACTAAAACTCGCGCATGTAAAATTGATATGTGGATTTTTGATAAAGAGTAAAATGCGCCCTAGGCCCTCAAACTTTTGGTGTCTTCCCATCTACGTCTTTAAACTAAAAAAGTGACTATCTAGGTCCTTAAATTGTTGCTGCCATGCACTAAAGGTCTAAAAGTAGCCATGTCAGCTCTAACGTCTGACGTGGCTATGCCACAATGGCAGCTGCACAATGTGGCCACGCTATCTTCTAAAAAGAACCCCACCACGTTCTGTTTCTCACTCGCAAGCCTATCCCACTCACACACGAGCCCCCACATGCAGCACGACCCGGCGCCATTGAAAGGTCCAATTGGCTAGAGGGGACTGAATAGCCTAATTAAAAAAATTCTACAAAAAGCACTAGATGAACCGGTTAGTGACAAAGATGGCGTTCAAGCGAATTTTGCGCTAGCCTACAAGAGAAGGGGTTTGCAAGCCACCTAACCAACAAACTAGCAACCTAGTATACTAGAGTACACTAAGAGTAATGTCCTTAGCAATAGAATTACTCTACACAATCTAATATACTACTAGCACAAGGTAATGGGGTGATCAAGGTATGCAAATCGAGCCTTGTGGATGAAGCCAATCACCGTCTTGTTGATTTGATAAATAGCAATATGAAGAGCCAATCAACAAGAATACCAATATGATCTCGAAGAATCAATCCACAAGAATGAGGAAGGCTCCAATTTATCCCCGAGGTTCACGTGCTTGCCAACACGCTACGTCCTCGTTGTGTCCCCCTTGACCACGTGGTTCGGTGGCTAATCGGTATCACACACCGAGCCTCACAAGGCGCCACAAGAACCTACCAATGGCTAGGAGTTGAATGACACACGCATTCCACTAGAGTACCTTTTGCAATCTCCGCGGGGAAAGGTCAAGAACCCCTTACAATTCACCGAGGTGAGGCCAAGAACAATCACCTGCTTGCTCACACCTCTTCTCCGCTGCTCCAACCGTCTAGGTGGTGGCAACCACCAAGAGAATAAGTAATCACGCAGCGAGAACGATCACTAGTGTCACTAGATGTAAGAACTTACAAGCAATGCACTAGAATCTCTCCCAATCTCTCTTTGGATGCAAGCAATCAAGCAAGATGAGAGGGAGAAGGTTGGCTCAGCTCTAGCGTGCTCAAGAATGATCAAAATGTGCAAGAGTTGCTCCCCAAGCCGGCCAACATGCTTATATACCCACCACTCAAACAAACCAACCGTTATGCACTTGGTGGGGCTGACTCGGGGCCATCGGACGCTCAGATGCTCTGCACCGGACGCGTCCGACGCCTGCTCCCGAGCGCTGGATCATCGCCACGTGTACTCGTTTGAATTTAGCCGTTACCCACGCTATTGAAGGAACGTTGGATGCTCTGGTGAACTCACCGGACGCGTCCGATGAACGCAAAATAAATGTGAATCGAGCGCGCGTCAGACGAATTCTCCGGACGCCAGGGGGAGCCATCTGACTCAACTCAAAGAGCTCCCAAAACCGGTACACACCCATCGGACGCGTCCGATGGGGTGGCATCGGACGCCCCAGCGTCAGATGAACTACGGGCAAGCGTTCTGACAGGAATTTGCTTTGCGTCGGACGCGCCGATGTTTTACTGTCGGACGCGCTGATGCACACTTCTATGCATCACCAGAAATGCTAAGTCTTTGCAGGGTCACCGGACGCGTCCGACGCCTCGGGTCCGAGCGTCCGATGCCCCTGGAAGAGCTCCTTTGACTTCGAAAATCGCCGAGTCCCGCCTCGCAAGCTCGGCGGGTGTGGGGATTGCTCCCCCGGGTATCCTTATCTGCGGGCTTGGGCCGATCGGCCAGGAGAGGCCCGACCCAGGAAGATGATGCCGAGCAGCCACCAGGAGACCATGGAGTGCGGCGCAAGACTCGGCACGCAGATATGATCCGCCCAGATCACCGGGCGATCAGTTACCTTGTACGTAGGATTTCCTGGTCGGCCAGCTGTGCGCCGATCAGGGAAGGCGAGATTAGATTGATCTTGTAACCCTGCCCCCCGACTATATAAGGTGGGCAGGGACCCCCCTCCAAAACAGATTGTTCCCGATCATAATCCACAACCAGAACACAGGACTAGGGTTTTACGTCACCTCGACGGCCTGAACCTGTCTAAACCCGTGTCTCGTGTTACTTTCTTGCTCTTGATCTCGCGCACCTCACCACCCTCGATCTCATCTACTACCTCAGGCACCCCCCAAGGTAGGCTGCCGACCAGATATCGTCGACAGCTGGCGCGCCAGGTAGGGGAGTGCGTTTCAGATCCGTCGCTGAGCAAGATGGTTACTCCTTCCACCGTCGCTCTCTCCGCCGCGTCAGGCATGACCTTCACCGTCGGATCCATCACGTGGACCGTCGCCGCCGAGCACGATGGCGGGGAGAACGGCCAACCCCGGATCCCATCCAATGGAACCGGGCATGCGTCGGCCCCGGCCGACCAGAGCCAGGCGCCTCCAAGCGAGGCCACGGCGATCCTCCCCAGAGGGCGACGCTGCAGCGCCCCCGTCGGGAGAGGAACCCCGTCAACTCCGACGACCTGATTGAGCTCATCGACCGGGTCGGTGGAGGCATACGCGAGTGCATCGAACTCGCCGAAAACACGCTCGCAGGCAGCTTTAGCGAGCACCCACCCGTCGGACCGGGATGGCAACCCGCGCGTCGCCGCCGGGCACCACGCCGATCCGACCACCCGCCGCCGAGGCCATCGGCCATCCCGGTGAGGCCCACTGGACCTGGACGTCCCATCGCAGCCAGCGGACGACCCACCCGGGTTTGGGCCCCGGTGGTTCTGGGAGATTTCCTCCGGCACCCAAACCACTCGGCGGGACGCCATCGCAGACATCCCCGGAGGAACAGATCTACAACCATGGTGGCATCACCCCGACCGCAAGGTCCCGCGGGTACCCACCAGGAAGTAGCACGGCGACAACTCGCCCAACCATCACCGGTCGACACCCCATCGCCGACCGTTAACATGGTACAGCTCCACCTGCTGGAGGACGACGAGTCACTCCACACCATCCTGGAGGAGCAGCCCGGTTCCGACTCCGATGCCTCTCCCAGATCCGATCTAGATACATCAATCGTTGTCAGTGGACCGGAACCCTCCAGCGAAATTACATCCCTCCCGGTATACCCGGCGCAGATCTTCATGCTCCGAGCGGTCTCGCCGGACGAGGACCCACCGGCCGACGAGACAGATGGACATCGCGCCGACCGCCAGGCGCGCAACGCCGATCGAGCCGAACGCCGTGTGGCTTACGAGGAACAGGAGCAGCGTCTCCTCCGAGATGCGGCCGGCCCGGGACGCCACCTCTACAGGAACTTGGCAGAAGAGTTCGTCTACATCGACGAACAGATCGTAGCGCCGACCCCGAGCGCCAATCTCGCCGTCGCCGCCAACGAGCTTGAGGCGCTTGCCCCGACCCCTCAGGTAAACCGGGCTAAAGCTTTCATCAAGGCTGCTCAAGTGCAGGTGAACAGGCTACGGGAGATGCCGTCCGGATCCTCCACATCCGGATCCAGCCGCCACCGGTCGGGAAGATCCAGACGTTCCCGCCGATCGCACAATGACGGGGAGGTAGCGCAACCGCGGCAGAACAGAGGCGGCCACGACATGCCAGATCCAACTATCAACCAGCCACCCGCCGACGCCCGTGCGATCATCAATGCCGGACGTGACGCTCGCGCCGTCATCGACGCCAGACGCACCGATGCCTACAACGCCGAGATGGAGCGCCGCCGTCGTTTCGACGCCGAGCACGGGGCTCCGACCGCAACGGCGCCAGTGATCGAGGGCCCCAAGCCCCTCTCGGCACGGCTGCGGTCCCATCGGTGGCCCAGTCACTTCCGGATCCCCGGAACAGTGGAGCCCTACGACGGCAAGGCTAACCCCGAGCAGTGGCTCCAAACGTATGCCGCAGCAGTCGCTGCCGCGGGGGGAACGGAAGACACGATGGCAAACTACTTGCCTGTCATGCTGGCCTCCCCAGTCCTGAACTGGTTCACGGGACTGGAGGAGAACTCCATCGACAACTGGGCGCAGCTCCGGAAGCTCTTCGTGGACAACTACATGGCCACGTGTGATCGCCAAGCCACGCGCCACGATCTCGAAAGGTTGGCGCAACGCCCCAACGAGACGCTCCGGCAATACATTCGCCGCTTCTCCACGCTGCGCACCAGCGTCGCCAACGTCAATGACACCGACGTCATCACGGCCTTCATCCGAGGACTCACATACAGCAACTCCCTGCGCGAGAAGCTCCACAGGAAACGCCCAGAAACAATCGGCGAGCTGATGAAAACCGCCGACGCCTACGCACAGGGAGAGGAGGCCGAAGGGCACCACAGAGACCTCGTCGCAGGGAAGAGGCCCATGCCCCTCCTCCGCCGCCAGGAGCTCCTCGGCCCAACGATCGCAACACCGACCAGAGGGATCGAAGGCCGGATCATCGCCACAACAACCGCGACCGCTCGGACCGATACCAAGGACGCCGGCCCGACGTGAACAACGTCAAGTCACGGGTCAAGCGAAACCTTGACGCCGAGTTCGACAAAGTCCTGGATCAGCCGTGCCCGATCCACAAGAACGCGACGCACACCATGCGCCAATGCTACGGGCTCGGCAAAGTTTTCCGGGAAGAAGACATGAAGCGCCAACGCCGCCGTGACGACGACAAAAACGGCGGCGACAAAGAAGATGACCCGAAACCAGACGGTACTTCGTACCAAACACCGTCCAAGAGCGTGGCCACGATCTGCGGCGGACCACACGCACTGGAGAGCAAGAGGAGCAAGAAGCTGACCGCCAGGAGGGTCATGGCAGTCTCCGACGAGAAAACTATCGCCGACCCCGCCTTCCTGCCATGGTCCGACCAGCCCATCACCTTCAGCAGGGAAGACCAGTGGTCGGACATACCATACCCCGGGCGTTTCCCCCTGGTCCTCGACCCAGTGATCGGCAACGTCCACTTCAAGCGTGTCCTCATCGACGGCGGGAGCTCCTTGAACATACTCTTCCCAAAGTCGCTCCGGGAACTCGGCATCCCGAAAGAGGCCTTACAGCCAGCCGAATCTCCGTTCTGGGGCATCATCCCGGACAAGCCATCGGAGCCGCTCGGCCAAGTGACCCTGCCAGTACAGTTTGGCACCCCAGGCCGGTTCCGTAAGGAAAACCTGCTGTTCTACGTCGCAGACTTCGACACGGCCCATCATGCCATACTGGGACGCCCGGCCCTGCACAAGTTTATGGCGGTCCCTCACTACGCCTACCTCGTGATGAAGATGCCAGCTCCTGGTGGTGTGCTCACCCTCCGCGCCGACCTGAGGAACGCCCACGCTTGCGAGCAAGAAAACTACATCATCAACGAGACCGCCGGCCTCGCTGCCAAGATGCAAGCGTGCCTCGCCGACTCCAAAGAAGTGCCGCCGGAAGACCAGGAGATCCCGGTCAATGAACCACCGCGCTCCTCCATCAAAAACAAGGAGACCAAGGTCATCGACTTGGGCACGGGTGACCCCTCCAAGGTCACTCGGATCGGCGCCAACCTCGACCCCAAATAGGAAGACGCGCTCGTCAGCTTCCTCCGGGACAACGTGGACGTGTTCGCATGGAAACCTGCGGACATGCCCGGAGTACCGAGGAAGTATGCCGAGCACGCCCTGAAGGTCTCATCCTCCGCCAAGCCGGTCAAGCAGAAGCTCCGCCGATTCGCGCCGGACAAGAAAGAGGCTATTAGGGTAGAAATCAACCGGCTCTTAGCCGCCGGTTTTATCAAAGAAGTGTATCACGCCGAGTGGCTGGCAAACCCAGTCCTCGTCCGCAAAAGCAATAAAGAATGGCGAATGTGCGTTGATTACACCGATCTTAACAAACACTGCCCTAAAGACCCGTTCACTCTCCCTCGCATCGACGAGGTCGTAGATTCCACCGCCGGCTGCGAACTCCTCTCGTTTCTTGACTGTTATTCCGGGTATCACCAGATCGCCCTAAAGGAGTCCGACCAGGTCAAGACGGCCTTCATAACTCCATTCGGCGCCTATTGCTACACGACGATGTCCTTCGGCCTAAAGAATGCTGGGGCGACGTACCAGCGGACAATTCAAGCATGCCTGAAGGATCAGATAGGCATCAACGTCGAGGCCTACGTCGACGACGTTGTGGTAAAATCTAAAACCGCCGATAGCTTAATCGCCGACCTTGACCAAACATTCAAAAGTCTCCGAGTGTATCGATGGAAACTCAATCCAAACAAGTGCATTTTCGGAGCTTCCTCGGGAATCCTGCTCGGGAATACGGTCAGCAGCCACGGTATCGAACCAAACCCCGAGAAGGTGTCGGCCATAACCAAAATGTTGCCGCCAACCAATATCAAGGAAGTACAGAAGCTCGCCGGCTGCTTGGCAGCCCTAAGTCGGTACATCTCCAAGCTAGGAGAGAGGGCCATGCCTTTCTTCCGCTTACCCGAGCGTCCGACAAGTTTGTTTGGACTCCAGAGGCTGACGAGGCATTCAAGGAGCTCAAGGTCTTCTTGACGACGCCCCCTGTCTTAACGGCTCCGCTACCCGGCGAGGATCTCCTCCTTTACATCGCAGCAACGAATCGGGTGGTCTCCACAGCGGTCGTCGTCGAGCGTGACGAACCCGGGCATGCATTCAAGGTGCAGCGCCCGGTCTACTACATAAGCGAGGTCCTGAACGAGTCCAAAACTCGTTACCCGCAAATACAAAAAGCTCATCTACGCCGTCCTACTGACGTCACGTAAGGTGAACCACTACTTCCAGTCTCACAAGATAACGGTGGTGTCCCATTACCCGATCGGCGACATCATAAAGAACAAGGAAGTCGACGGGAGAGTCGCCAAATGGGCAGTTGAAATCGGCGCATACACCGTCGAATACGCGAGCCGCCAGACGATAAAATCCCAGGCGCTCGCCGACTTCATCGCCGAGTGGACAGACATGCAGGAACCAGTCCCACCTGAGCACCCCCAGCACTGGAAGATGTACTTTGACGGTGCGCTAAATGTGAGCGGTGCTGGTGCAGGGGTCGTACTTGTATCTCCAAGCGGCGAGGAACTCCGATACGTCTTGAGAATACATTTCAAGGCATCTAACAACGCCGCCGAGTACGAAGCTGCCATTCACGGCATCAAGATTGCTATATCCCTGGGGATCAAACGCCTGGAAATCTTCGGCGACTCGGCGCTGGTCGTCAACCAGGCAAACAAAGACTGGTCTTGCACCAGCGAGAAAATGGACGCCTACTGCTCGGAAATCCGGAAACTCGAGAACAAATTCTACGGCATTGAGTTCCACCACATCGTTCGGGAAGAAAACTCAGAGGCCGATCGGCTCTCCAAGTTAGGCTCTACACGAGCAGCCATTCCGCCAGGCGTATTTGCGCACGATCTCCTGACACCATCTATCGGCCAAGACGGAGCGACGCCCAACCCGACCACTGCGGAGAAGGCAGTCGCACTCGTCGAGGCCACTGACGCTGAAGACTGGCGCTCCCCGTTCATCAGATACCTCACCAACTCTGAGGTCCCGACTGACAAAACTGAGACAGAACGTTTGATACGGCGGAGCAAGCACTACGTCCTGGTAGAGGGCTCGCTGATGCGCAGAAACGCCAACGCTAACGTTCTGCAAAAGTGCGTTCTGCAGCCCGAAGGCTTGAAGATACTAAAAGAAATACATGCTGGACTCTGTGGAAGCCATTGCGCCTCTCGGAACCTGGTCGGCAGAGCCTTCCGAGCTGGATTTTACTGGCCGACCGCCGTAGCCGACGCAGAACACCTGGTACGACATTGCGAGGGATGCCAGTTCTTCGCCAAGCAGCCTCACCTGCCGGCCCACGCTCTAATGACGATCCCGTCAGCCTGGCCGTTCGCAGTCTGGGGACTCGACCAGATCGGCCCCTTCAGAGCCGCACCAGGCAATTTTAAATACGTACTGGTCGCCATCGACAAGTTCTCCAAGTGGATTGAGTACAAACCACTCGCCAGCTCGACAAGCAAGAAGGCCGCCGAGTTCTTTGAGGAAATCGTTCACCGCTTTGGCATCCCGAACAGCATCATCACTGACCTCGGGTCAAACTTCACGGGAAACGAGTTCTGGGAGTTTTGTGAAGAGCGCTCCATCTTGGTCAAATATGTCTCCGTTGCGCACCCACGTGCCAACGGCCAGGCCGAGCGCGCAAACGGAATGATCCTGGACGCACTTAAAAAGCGCCTATACCAGAAGGACGACAAGCACCCGGGAAGGTGGCTGAAGGAACTTCCACCAGCAGTCTGGGGACTGCGCACGCAGACCAGTCGGAGCACAGGGGTTTCCCCTACTACATGGTATACGGGTCGGAAGCTGTCCTACCTGAGGACGTCGCCTTCCGATCGCCAAGAGTGGAAAACTACTCCGAGGAAACCTCCGACCAAGCGCGCGCCGACGACGTCGACCGTGCAGAAGAAGAACGCCTAGCCGCCTGCGTCCGATCGGCAAAGTACCTAGAGGGCGTCCGTCGCTATTACGACCGCAACGTCCGGGAGCGCCCCTTCGCGGTCGGCGATCTGGTCTTACGTCGCCGCACGAGCTCCGCAGGCATGCATAAGCTCTCTCCCCCCTGGGATGGCCCCTTCATCGTCAAGGAGGTCACCCGACCAGGGTCCTATAGGCTGGTGGAGTCAGACGGGCGCGATATCCCAAACTCCTGGCACGCCGAGCACCTAATACGTTTTTACGCCTAATAAGTCAAGATGAACAAAGATATGTACTCTGTTTCCCTTTGTAATCCAAATATATATATGATTTAATGTCTTTTTTGTCTTGTCTCTTTTTCTCCTCGTGCATTCATTTTTCATATGTGCTACCCACGCACTATACGCCAATAAGACCGCCAGTACGCACTTTAACTCAAACCGATCGGAGCAACCCTGTTCCTGGCCCAAACCTACACGTGCTAGCAGCTCAGCGCTCTGCGTTATGGAAAGGCCAGCAGCGGTTCCCAGGGGACCCTGGTACCCTCTACGCGCAATACAAGGAACATACCCTTAGCGCTATGAGATACTAGGAAACTTGGGCCGGTCCGGCAAGACGACAAAGTCACACACTGCAGGGCATTACGGCAAACACTTTACATGCATAACAAAAATGATATTAACATCATTTACAGACAGCGTCTCCACACGCAATACATAAGTTAATTCTAACGCTCTTCTCCTAGGGCGCGTCGGCCTCAGCGTCGCCGAACAGGTCCAGGTCCTCCACCACCTTGACGGCAGCATCAGAGGACTCGGCGCTCAGCTTCTCCTGGTCGGCGACCGACTTGGTCCGGGCAAAACCCGCCTCGACCCGGGATAACTCCACCCGGGGATAGTGCGACCGGACCAGCGCCAGCGCGTGCCCGGCAGCAGCGCAGGCCGCTCCGTGAACAAACACACGTGTTTGTTGTAGAACGGCCTGGCATCGCACCAGGAAGCGTGACACTGAAGGATAGCGCTCCCCGAGCACGTCCCGGTCGTAGACCCCCCGTCTGGGTCGACGAGATTCAGCAGCGGGGTCAGGAGGACGATGGTGTCTTCCATCCGCTCCTCAGCGGCTGCAAGACGCCGTTTCAAGTCCGCCTGCGCCGCCGTCGCGTTCTCCCGCACAACTGCAGAACAAATGGTAAGAACCCGACAAGCCCGATCAGGCAAATACAGCAAAGGGTAACGACACTTACGCTGCGCCTCGGACCGAGCTGTCTCCGCCGACTGGGTGGCCTTGGCTGCCTCGCGAGTTAGCTCTTCAACGAGCTGCTGAGACTGCTGCAGCTCGCCTTCAAGAGCTGCAGGCCGAGCACAAGTCAGCACAGAATACACAAGAGCGCCGAAAGGAAGGTAGGGGAAAACATACCGGTCACCCGCGCCTGCAAAGTGTTTGCCCGCGCCGCGCGCCGATCGCTGGCGGCGGCCGCTTCCACGAGCCGAGCGTTCTCACGCTCCAGCTCTTCCACCTGCCGGCGCAGTCGGTCGTCGTCCTCACGAACGGCCTTCAGATTGCGCTCGAGCAGGCCGACCGACTCCGCCAAGCTGGTCTTCTCACGAAGAAGCCGCTCGTTGTCGGCCTTCATCTTTTCGTAGGCGGCCGCCGACTGCTCCAGCAGCCGCGCCCGCGTCTCAGCGGCACGGGCAAGCTCCTGCATACATATTCGACATAAGCTCTGCAACACTGTCAAACAGACAAAATGATTACTTACCAGAGCTCGACGCTGAGCAGCCTCGAGATCGGACGTCAGATTCTGGTATTCACTGACGGCGATCTCGTCGTCCACCACCTCCACCCGTTCACCTCGGGGTCGATGTAGAACGTGCGGCAGAGCCGCGCCGGCTCCTCGCGCGGCGCAGGCACCTCCCGCATCACTTCCTCCGGCTCGGGCTCCGCCCTGCTACCGGTCTTCGCCGTGGCGCCGCCCTTGCTGGCGGATGACGGGACGGGCACTGGAGCGGGCCGCTGAGCGCCCTCCCTTGCCGGTCGGCTGCGAGCAGGGGCGGCAGTCTCCGCGCCCCGAGCAGGGCTGGGGACTGCGCCCCCTCAGCTCCAATCGGCTGGTCGGGAGTCATCCCCGTGTCGGCCGTACGGGGTGGGCTATCTCTTGGGCGACCGGCGTCGTCCTCCCCCGCACGGCTGGGGTCCTCCTCCACGGGATCGCTGCAACAGACACTCCTAAGCCAAACCTGGACAACACCAGGAACAAAAAAGAAACGAGTTGGTACTTACAGGTCGGACTGGCGGTGCCGAGCGCGGAAACGCCGGGGCCTCCAGAGCCGCCCGCCTCGGTCGGTCGGGTCGGCGGCACCGATGGCTGCTCGGCCGCCTTGGCGGCGCCCCCCGCGGTCGGCATTTTCTCAAATACCGGTCGCGCAGAGTCGCCAGCCTTCGACGCCGACTGACGCCGGACGCGCTCGTCCAACGTCTCCGTGTCCTCCTGATCTTCGTCATCCGAGAGGATGACGGCTCGCTTCCCCCGCCCCTGCTCCTCGCCGATTCGAACAGACGAGGCAGGGGGCACGGTCTCCTTCTTGCGCCTCTTCGGCGAAGGCGCCTCCTCCGAGCCACCCTTCGCCGATGGGCCCTTGGCTCGACGCTTGGGGACTGCCTTCTCGGCCGTCCCCTCGTTCATCAGGTCCTCCGCAATCTTGCGGATTTCCTCCATTGATCGCCGCCGGTCTACACCAGTCGGCCAGGTGTCGTCGGGCACATCCGACACATAAACGGCTCGATCCTGCATAAACGGCGGCTTGAGCAGTCGGCCAATCACACACATAATACTATAACAAAGCAGAAACTCACCGCCGGTCGCGGATTGCCCAGGCTGTAGGGCTTCTGCATACCCGAGCTCCTCAGCTGGGTACCTCCGACGAAAAACGGCGTGAGCCGCCGCAAGAGAACCTCCTTAGAGATCGCCTCCGGCGTCTCACGCGTAGGGTCCTTGTCCCCGGAGTACTCGTACCCCGGGTGCTCGCGCTCCTTGCATGGCTGGATGCGCCGCAGCACGAAGCTGATAGCCACCGCCACCCCCGTCAGGTTCATGGGGCGGATGATGCCGAGCAGCTCCTCCACCTGCACCATGTCGGCAGATGATGGCCGCTCGGACCAGTTGGCGTTGGCGCTCCACCACTCGTTTACCTCATTGGAGATCTGTGGAGCGGGGTTGCTGACGACGAACCATTGGGTGTTCCATCCCTTGATGGAAGAGCTGAGGGGCAGTCCCAGATACTGGTTCCTCATCCCGTCCCGAAGACAAAGATAGAGGCCACCAACCACCTTGGGTGAGCCGGCTCCAGTGAACGCCCTCAGGCAGAAGAGATGGCGGAAGAGGTTGAAGTGGGGAGGAATGCCGAGAAAAGCCTCGCAAAAATGGATGAAAACAGAAAGATGAAGAATGGAGTTGGGGTGGAGATGAATGAGCCGGATCTTGTAGTATGCAAGAAGCTTCCGGAGGAAGGGGTGCGCCGGCAGCCCGAACCCGCGGCGGAAATAATCCGCAAACACTACGAGCTCATTACTGTTCGCCGGGGTGGGGGAAGGACTCACCCACGGTGGGGCGCCAGCCGGCGCGCGCCTCGTCGGGCAGCACTCCGTCGCGGACGAGCTCATCGAGGACCGCCCGCGTGCAGGTCGAAGTAGCCCACTCCACCTCCGCGTTAGGCGGACCTCCGCGCCCTGGATCTCCGCCCGCGCCCGACGCGCCACCGCCGCCCGCGGAACCACGCTTTGCCCCTTGCCGCCGGCCATTTCGGATCTAGGGTTCGGATTGGGAGCGCCGGCGATGTGGGAGAGAAAGGCTGGTTGCGCAGAGGAAGGCGAAGAGGCAGCGGGGTTTGCGAGGCGTCGAGAGGAAGGCAAAGAGTGTGACCAAAAGGCCGCGCCCGGTCTTTAAATGGATCTGAGACGGCGGTGTCGGGCGCCGCGCCGCGTCGCTTCGCCTCCCCTCCGTGGAAAACCGCGCCGCGCCGCTCCGTAGTTATCCGCCGGGAGCTGGACCGCGTGCGATGTTTCCCAGAGGGTGCTAGGCCCAGTGGGCCGGCCAACCGAGGCGGTAGCCGCTGGTCGCAGGCCCCGCACCTGACAGCAATTCAAAATCGGGTTCACGAAAGATGACAAGTGTCACTAGCTACATTAGTATGCTATCAAGTTACTCAATGCTGTTCGGATCAGGGTGCTGATCCTGGGCAGCACATCGGGGGCTTTGATACATACATGACAGTTAAGCAGTCTCGGGGACTGCACAGCAGAAGATTAGAAGACTGACTCTTTGATACTTTGATCCTGGCACCAGTCTCATATTTCGCCTACTACCAGTCTCGGGGACTACGTGGTACACGTCGCCGAAAGCGACCTGACGTGGTACACGGGACCCGTATGCCGGAGATCTTTATTTTTTCTTTTTCCTCTTGAGCAGCTCGCGTCTCCCTGACAAGTGGGACCTCCTGCGCTCCTCTCAACCGCAGCGACCGCTGTGTGTTCCACGGCGCGATTCCGCCTCCCTCCAGCACCGTACTGGTCGGCCCCGACGATGCCGACCACCACGACTCGTCGGATCCGTTGATCGATTTTTACACCGCCCTGAACACTGGTCGGAAGAATTGCCGGCACCGAGGAAGACGCTGAATGGTTCCCAGCCTTGGCTCGAGACACGCAAGCTGCTCGGGGACTAGCTGTGGGGATTGCTCCCCGGGTATCCTTATCTGCGGGCTTGGGCCGATCGGCCAGGAGAGGCCCGACCCAGGAAGATGATGCCGAGCAGCCACCAGGAGACCATGGAGTGCGGCGCAAGACTCGGCACGCAGATATGATCCGCCCAGATCACCGGGCGATCAGTTACCTTGTACGTAGGATTTCCTGGTCGGCCAGCTGTGCGCCGATCAGGGAAGGCGAGATTAGATTGATCTTGTAACCCTGCCCCCCGACTATATAAGGCGGGCAGGGACCCCTCCCTCAAAAACAGATTGTTCCCGATCATAATCCACAACCAGAACACAGGACTAGGGTTTTACGTCACCTCGACGGCCTGAACCTGTCTAAACCCGTGTCTCGTGTTACTTTCTTGCTCTTGATCTCGCGCACCTCACCACCCTCGATCTCATCTACTACCTCGGGCACCCCCCAAGGTAGGCTGCCGACCAGATATCGTCGACAGCGGGAGGGGTTGTCACCCAAACCCCATCAACCCTTGCTCTCATGTGCCAACACCAAAGTGTCTCACCACTTGTGCTCGTGTATTAGCGTTTTCAAATGAATTTTGCAAGAGTTAAGTTAGCACACTAGGTTCTAATGCAATGCATGAAGTCAAACACCTAGTGGCACTTGGATAACCGTTTTCGACACATGATTACTCCTCTTAATAGTACGGTTATCGATTCTAAATGTACTCACACCCTCTATGGTGTCTTGAGTACCGAAAGCAAATGACCCTTTAGGTTATACCTTTGCCTTGAGCCCATTTGCCACCATTTTATCTCCTCTTTCTCACTTCTAAAGCCACACACATGCTTAACCAAATGGATTAGTCCAAAGTTTCATCAATTAGCCAAAATCAAACTAGGGCTTTCAGCCATCTATGAAGCCCACCACCATGGCCGCATACCTCCCTGTCTCCATCGCCGCGCACCTCCCCGTCCCCGTCCTCGCCTTGCACATAGCAGTCCAGGTCCTCGACGAGGACGAGCGAGCACGGGGTTGCACTAGATGCGGCAAAGGCGGTGGTAGTATGCACAGCCCTTGGGGAAGCTATCGTGTTCGGCGCCGGCATTGGCGAAGAGCCACAGCTCGCGGCGGCACTCCTCCATCTTGTCGGCGGTCGGCCGCAGGCTCCAAAGTGCTGCGAGTAGGGCCGCAGAACGGGGAGTCATCGTCGTGGCGACGCACTCACGGCATCAGGTGATCAGGTGCTCGCCGCCGGCGCCCGCTAGCTGTGTGAATTTAATCTTTGCCGTGGTACTTCTGTGAATTTCTCCAACTCGCTGGTGATATGACCAGCGGCACCGGTCGTAAGCATGGGGTGTCGAGGAAGACGAGGCTGCAGGGTCTGGCCTACAGTAAACCGGTGCTAGCACCTGTCAGCTGGATGGTCCTTTTTTAACGTACAGTATTCAGTAGTACTACCTGGCAGAGAGGCATGTTGCTCAGCAGCGGTGCTGTTGCTGCAGATTGTTGGATGCACCAGCAAGATCTTTTCACTGCACCAACACATCTTTCCACTTCACTATTAATAAGTTATTCCCTCTGTCTCTTTTAAGTGTTGCGTGGGTTTTTTATCACTAGTTTATCTTAATTCATAGAAAATATACGTCATATTTGTATCTCTATATAAATTTACTAAAATATTAGATCTAAAAATCTTTCTGATGATATTAATTATTATATTAATTAATGATATTTTGTTTTTATTTAAATTACTAATATTTGTTTCTCGAAAAAAAAAAGCAAGTAATAGTTGAAAAGAGACAGATAGAATATTTTCTTTGACTTTTAAAGACTATTTTGACCCTCTGAAAAACATGCAATTTTCATTTCCCGAGGAGTCAAAATAAAATTATATATAAAAAATACTTAAGCGAGATAAAATAAGTATTATTAGATTGGTTATAAAATATATTTTTATAATAAATTGTTTCAAAATAAATACTATCTTTTATTATAAATTTGGTCCAAGTTAAATAGTTTGACTAACATACTTCCTATATTTGTACCCTGGGAAAGATGGATGGACAAAAGATGAGGTTTTAATAGCGGATCACTCCCACTGCTAGAGTACTTCGGGCGCTGCTGCTGCCCGATACTCTGCACCGGGCCGATACACTTTAAAAACCATGGGAAAGGAACATTTGAACCTCTGTGCGCACAGGGGACGGAAGCGTGCCCACCAAGACCGAAGCGTGACTACCAAGACGAGTATACTGTACTAGCTACTGCAGTACTAACAGAGTGCCATAATTTTTGATTCTTTTCTTTTGACCTGGCCGGTACAGCACTGCAGAGCAGCTTTTTTAAAAAAATTGAAATATTGCTATGGATGGATATAATAGATTTTTAAAAATCCAGATGCTCGCTTTCTTCGGTAGTAGTAATAAAAATCTCGATGCTGGAATAAATGATTTTTGAAAAAAAGAGAGAGAAATCAAACAGTTGCTTGCTCCGCAGGCACTGACCGCAAACCCTATGACGACAGGCGGCGGGGTGCAGGCATTAAAGAAAACGTAATGCTGGCGGGTTGCCGTCGCCTGGCCTGGCCTCCTAATGATGACGAACAGGCGGCGGGGTGCAGACATTAAAGAAGACCAACATGTCTCTCTAAAACAGTCTACAACACTTCACACTGTCCGTCCTCGTCTCCCAAGTGTCCAATCACATCGCCATCCTCACATCTCTCACCCGTCCTCGTCTTAGTATCCAGTCACATCGTCCAACTCACATCTCTCTTTCTCTGGTCACATCGTCGGAGAAGTGATGATGGGGAGCCTCATCATCGCCATCGTTCTGCTGGGTTCGGCTTCAGCGACGGCAACGGCGACCACCTCTGCTGTTTTCATCGAGTGCACCTCATGCGGCTATGTCGACGTTTATTGCAGGCTGTCCGATCTGCGATGGAAACAGTCCACTAATCAGCTTCCAGCGTGCGACGTCGTCCGTCCAGAGATAGCAAGAAATTGGAGCACGCGATGTTTGTAGAGATTAAAGAGACGTACGTGGCATCTTTGGTCCTTAGCAAGGAGGAGACGCACATCTTCCTAGTGAGTAAAAATAGCCTTTTAATTTGTAACCTATACTGAAGCTCGCGCATTTAAAATTGATATGTGGATTTTTGATAAAGAGTAAAATACGCCCTAGGCCCTCAAACTTTTGGTGTCTTCCCATCTACGTCCTTAAACTAAAAAAGTGACTATCTAGGTCTTTAAACTGTTGCTGCCAAGCACTAAAGGTCTAAAAGTAGTCATGTCAGCTCTAACGTCTGACGTGGCTATGCCATGATGGCAGCTGCACAATGTGGCCACGCTATCTTCTAAAAAGAACCCCACCACGTTCTGTTTCTCACTCGCAAGTCTATCCCACTCACACACGAGCCCCCACATGCAGCACGACCCGGCGCCATCTATGAAACCCATCTTGTCGGCGAAGAGCCACAGCTCGCGGCGGCGCTCCTCCATCTTGTCGGCGGTCGGCCGCAGGCTCCAAAGTGCTGCGAGTAGGGCCGCAGCACGGAGGAGTCGTCGTCGTGGTGACGCACCCACGGCATCAGGTGATCAGGTGCTCGCCGCCGGCGCCCATGCTGGTCCACACAGGAGGCTCCCAAGCCTCTCCGCGGTGCTCAACTGCATCATGGCCTCGAGCGCGGGCGCCGCTCTCCGCCAACTTCTGCCCGAGCCACGCTGGGCGCCACCTTCTTCATCGTAGGCCCGCTGAACACCTCGTCCAGCGAGGACGCCGCGGTGGGCCTCCACCACCGCATCCCTGTCCGCACCGCGCGTCTACAGCCAGCACTCCTCTCCCGCTATGGACTCTACCTGCCGTAGCGTGCGCACGGTGCCAGCAGCGCAGGGACACGGGCGCGAGCGCGAGCGCGAGCGCTGAGAGGAATAACATGAAGACGATGGAGATGAAGGAGCTGGCCGGACGGGGAGCGGCAGGAGCAGGAATGAAGGTGGAGCTCCCACAGGTTCCTGCACGGTGGTGTGGCCCTGGCCGAGCTGCAGGTCGGCGCCGTGTGCCTAGGCGGCCGGTGGGCTGCTGCCTCCACCAAAACACCAGCCCGCGTGCTGCTTGTGGATGCCATATCGTGCCACTCCGCTGCCCGGCGTTGGTCTGTTTGTGCTGCAGTTTTGTTTCACGCGACGCAACGGAATACGCTGTGGTCCATGCATGCAGGGGGGCCATGCATGCACGCGTGGCTGGTGGAGGCCATGCATGTGCAAGGACTCAAAAGTGTAAATGTAAAAGATAAAAGAAACAGGGTTTTTTTGGAAGTTGGCATATGGCCATATAGTCCAACTGCCACCATGGCACTGCCACATCAGATGTTAGTATTGACATGGTGGGCTTTGGACCTTTGGTGAGCAGCGGCATAGTTCACGGATCCAGATCGTCGCTTTTTTAGTTGGAGGATGCACATGGGAATATGTCAAAAGTTTGAGGACCTAAGGTGCATTTTACTCTTTGATGAATCAAAACTGGGAAACTGGATGTTTTGTTTTTCTAAAAAAAACCTCCTAGATGATGGGTTTTTTTTGGCGGTCCTTTCGATTTGCTTTGGCCCTGTTTAGATCAATTGAACATTTTATAAGCTTCAAATACGAACAAAGAACAATAAATATATATTTTTTACTAGTTATATGTATACACACACGCAAATTAATCAACTTTAGCTCGTCGATGAAACACACTAGACCCTAATTAATCCTAAATACATGTGGAAAAGTTTTATAATAGTGTGAATTACAGTCAGGATTATTCGTTCCATCTCCTGTTTTAACAAATTAAAGAAGCAATCTAACTAGGAACAGTTCCAGGCTACTAAGGCTATCCGCACCGGTGACGGTAAACCAAACGCCAAACGCGTATGGCGTATGCCACGGGGCGGATGGGGAGCTGCAGCGGGGATTAGTAAACCAAACGCCACGAGCCGTCACACGGGAAATCGGGCGGCTTCCGGGACGCACGGTATCGGGCGTGGGGCCCATGGGCAAAAGTCTTGCAGCGCGTGTGGAGAGAGAGACCGGGGGAGAGAGGGAGGATGGACGCTGGCAGGGAGAGGGCCGCCGGAGCTGGAGGAGGCCGCGCCCTCTCCGCCGGCGAACGGCCCCCTCGCCGGAGGAGAGGCCGGAGGAGGGGCGCGCCCGGCGCCACAGGAGGAGAGGAGAAGGTGGCCGCCGCCGCGGTGGCCGGGCGAGCCTCCACCGCCGCCGGAGCCGCGCGGGAGCCGGAGCCCGCTCCTCCCGCCATCCGCCGGCCCCTCCATCGCCACCGGAGCCGGGGCGCTGCTCGGCCGCTGGAGAGCCGGAGCCGGAGCCGCCTCCATCCATGCCCCCCGGGGCCACGGGGCCGCCTCCTCCGTCGGGGAACCGGGCCTTGGGCAGACGCGGTGGCGGGCCCACGCGCCGGCGGCACGGCTGCCTCGCCCCGCCCCGGAGGCGAAAGCACGACGACGAGGCGGGCAGGATTGGGGAGAGAGAGAGAGGCGGCGGAGAGAGGCGAGGTGCAGAGCGTCGGTGGGAGAGAGAGAAATGAGAGGGGATGGGATGGTTTTTTATTTAATGAAAAAGCTGACAAGTGGGTCCGCATGTTGGATAGAGTTTGGTATAGAGGTTGGATGAGTGCGGGAAAAAATGGTATAGAGTAGGGAATCTTGATGACCAGGACAGATAGAGGTTGAATTTAGAGGTTCATGAGTGCGGATAGTCTAATCCCTGGGAATAGCTAGAACGGGCCCAGCGGCAGCAGATCGAGCCGTCCTGAAGGTTGGGGGCGAATCGTTGGCACGGGTCTCGGGAGGCTTGTGAAGATGGAAGAAGCCGTGTGTCTCAAGGCTATCTCTGAACACAAGGGCATTCAGGTGGGTGCACCGCGGAGACTTGGGATCAGCGACTTGAATTCGCTTGAGCACCCTCTTCTCCGTAAGATCGTACAGCACCACTGACAGACTCGCATAGTCTCCCAAAAGGATCACATCGCCGCCATTGTTACCCAACAAGCAGGCACTATTAGCGTCCATAGCCCAGCAGCAGCATGGAGGATACAGAAACGTCGTCGCCGGTAACGACAGGGCTGACAGCAGGTCGATCCGGTGGCGGCGGGTCCAGCTCTCGCCGTCGTCGCTGTCGTAGTCCTCCAGCACCCAGAGGTCCATGCGCATGTAGGAGGAGCCTGCGACACCTTTATAGGGGGTGGCCGCCATGGCCAGCCTCCCGTCCATCTCCAGCAGCGACAGGAAGGGCTCTTCGCCGTACTGCTGCTTCTGCTTCAAGGGCGCCGGGCGCGACATGGTCCGGCGGAACGTCTCGGACACCGTGTCGAAGGCCAGGATCTTGTCCGACGACCCCTCCATCACCTCGGGGTGGTTGAGCCAGTGAAGCTTGCCGTGATAATCTAGACAATCGGCTGTAACGGCGGCCTGGAACATGAAAAAGACGTTTGCGAGCGCCGGTCCGATTCGTCGGTAGGTCTGCGCGGCGTCGAGCTCCAGCGAGCCGACGTAGTGCGACGCCGGCTGGCCGGTCGTCTCCTCGCTCCGGGTGTCGTTGGCGAGGAACAGGAGCCGGTGCTCGCCGGACGGCCGGTGGAGGTACAGGCCGCAGGGGATCGCCAGCCGCCTGTCGCGGTGCGGCAGCGCCACGGCGGACCACTGCCGGCTCACCGGGTTGCAGACGCAGCACTGATAGCAGCCGCCACTGCGAAGGGTCCTCTCGAACAGCAGGAGATCGCCGCAGGAAGCCACCAGCGTGTACTCGTCGCCGTCGTCGTCGGGGTACCCGGGGTCGAGACACCGGCGGCTGCTGGCCTCGTCGAGGGTGGCCAGCGGGATGGTGTCCAGCACGCCGTTGGCACCATGGCGTTGCACGACGAGCTCCAGGGGCCGGCGCCGGGAGTAGGCCGCTACGAAACCCGGGCTGCTGGTGATGCCGCGCCATGCCCTGCAGACTGCGCGGCACCGGAGCACGGACTCCGAGGGTAGGCGGAGCAGGATCTCCGCCACCACGTCGGCGTTCAGCTCGACCAACGACGAACAGGACGTCGCTTCACCAGTCGCCGGCGCCGACGAGGCCATGAGCTGATCGATCGGGTCCGTTGCTATTCGATTCGAGCAGATTAGTTTTTGGAATCTGGAGATCGACGACGCGTACGCCCGCGCCCACGTCTCGTCTCCATCTATATCTATATATATCTCCATCCATTACCGTTAGTTGCCGACTTGCCGTCGCCCACGTCTACGTACGTTACTATCAAAGTGCAAGTCATGTACAACTCTATCTCAATTAGGTTCGGATCCTTCTCATATTGCCACGGCCTATGCGAAGGGCGATCAGATGTGATTATAGGACACCGCTATTTAGTTTTTCTTTAGCAGATCCGCTTAATAACCAACAATTTTATAGAGGTTCAAATATTCATCCATGAGGATAAAGCTACATATCAGGAATTAATCAAGTATAGATCAGAAGTAGTGATCTGTTAAAGTATTACTACCTGCAAAACGAAAATACAGTACAAAGGTCTCACCTTGTCCTCTACAAACTTCCAAATGGATTACGTTTTTTCGTTCAAGACCCTGCAGACAGGATTTTAGGCTGTTTGAGCAACAATCCACTGAAAATGTTGCAATAAGACCACTTGGAACTGAGAGGAACAAAAGGGGTGCTGTACTGCCACTATTTCTATACAAAAGTCCAAGGAAGAACTCTATCCACCTGTGATCTAATATCAGACACACACGTCACATTCTCACAGCTAAACATGATTCCAGCACTGCAAACAATAAGCAGGTAGTAGCAATTTAAGAATGACATCTGACCTTTCATGACAACGAGAAAACTAGTTATGGACGAGACAATCAGCAGTAATCTCCACTGGAACACCTCCTTTCACAAAATGGTGGAACCTGGAATTGTTTCTAAGGATAACATCCCTGCGTTCCACCATAAAAATGGACCTCGATGCAGAATGGGAATGGCAGTCAGAATATGAAATAAAGTTGTTTCAGTGGAAAACTTAGATACAAGGAATGCTCACCATTTCATTATTAGAAAACATGTCAGATGAACTCTGGACACTTTCTGCAGAGCTTTGAGCAATGTGAATAGCATCAGCCCGTTCGCTCTCTTTGTACAGGTTGAGTATGGCTGAATTATTAGCTGGTGAATAAATGGAGGCCTTCACAAATTCTCTAACAGTCTCGTGGAGTCCCAAGAACATCGGAAAAGGCAAAAATGTAATTCTACCACTCTTCAATTGAAGGTTATTTTATATTACCCTGCAGTTGACTGATTCAAAAATTCAATTTTCATGTCCTACATCAATTTAGTAATGTTACATTCCCTTTAGAATCAACAGATCAGAATGTTTTAAGTATTCATGCAGCAACGTTGGATTTGGTGTCAAGCTTAATAACATAAAACAAACATGTCAAAAGAGAAGCAGCAACAAAGCCCTCAAAGCTCCAGTAGCAAATCCCTCCATGTTAGAAGCCCACAACAGGCGAAGATAAAATAATTTGATATTGCCCGTTGAGGATGAATATGCAAATTTAATCTTCAATAAAGGGGGTTTAAAACTTATGAACCTTAGATAAACACGATAACCCATTGGAATATCACTGTCGAATGAAATTCAGTTGTAAGACAGTTAGCACTGCTCTGGAGTCTAGATTCAATGTGACTTACAAAAGATTGCAAGAGGTGGCACCTTGCAAATATAACCTTTACAGGACAGGAGACCATGTCCTCTCCGTTAGCAATTTAGCACAGTAAAACGTAGAAAAGGTCTAAATCATACTTAGCCCCTTAGGTTCCATGAAAGATTGGTATTTTTCAGGAAGAAACCTCACTTCTTTCTGATACTTCCTCTCTGAAACAATAAGAATCAGCAATGCAGTGGTGGAAGCTTCAAGGGAGAAGTTCTTATCAATTTTGGTAAGGTAGGTCCCAGCCCTTCTCAGATCTCCTTTTTCAAGTAGTTTTCTAACTATGGCATTTAGCATACGTGAGTTGGCAGCACAGCCATTCCTCTCCATAGATAGAAAAAGCTCATCAGACTCCTACAACAAACCTTCTTCTATATGACTTTCGATCATTAAGCTGTAGGTTATTACATCAGGCACTAGACCACTGAGCACGATAGCCGAAAACAGGCCCTTTGCTTCATCAATCCTACCAACTTTCAGCAAGCCATCAATCATTATATTGAAAGTCCAAACCTCAAGCTGAAATTCTTCTGAACGCAAGCCCTCAAACATTCTCAGCTCTTCATCGACACAACTATTTTCACAGAGTCCTCCAAGAACTGTGTTGTATGTGTCGATTCCCAACTGTGTTCCGCTGTTAACCATTTTCATGTAGAATTCCCTTCCAGCAACAATCCTCCCAGCCTGAAATAACCCATGCAATATTACGTTATATGTAATAGCATTAGGTTTAACATCCTTGCTGAGCATTTCTCTGTAAAGAGCTAGTGCATCATCAACCCCTCCATTCTTAAAGTAGCCATTAAGCAAAGCACTATAGGTCACATTGTCAGGTTGCAAGCCAGTGGTGACCATACGATGAAGTAGCTTAATCGACTGATCCATCTTCACATCTAAGCAATATCCATCTACCAGTATATTATAAGAAACAACGTTTGGTTTCACACCAGTGCGTATAACCAGATTAAAGAAATCCTGTGCTTCCACAACCCTTCCTTCCTTGCACAGGTTATCCATTATTGTGTTCAGGTATTTGACATTGGGATGGATACCCCTATTGATCATTTCAAAAGACAGTTCCTCAACCTTCTTCCATTCACCAATGGTACAGAGACCATGTATTAGTGTGTTAAAACTTATGATGTCAGGAGACAACCCTTCACTGACCATCTGATTGAAATGGGACACAGCATCCCCCACTCTACCTGTCTTGCAAAGAATGCCAATTACTGTGCAGTAGTTGACTACATTTGGCCTCAAACCTTTCTATCGCATTTCTATAAATGCAGCCAATGCCTTATCCACCGTTTCATGTTTAGCGTATGCACGTATCAGGATGTTGAAGACACGATGTTCAAGCGGGATACCGTCTCGAATCATCAAATTAAGGAGATCATGCATATCAACAAGAGCTCCTTTTGTGGCGTACCCATGAAGCATATTGCAGTAGGCGGTAACATTGGGTTTTTGACCCCTCCGGACCATTGAATCAAAGATACTCCTAGCTTCTGTGCATCTTCCAGTCTTGCAATAATAGTCTATCAACATACTGTAAGTGAAAACATCTGGTCGAAGACCACCTCCAGACATCTTTTTGAGCAGTCTCACTGCCTCTTCCAACTGTCCTAAAGAGCAATACCCATGGATCGGACTGTTATATGACCAACTATTCGGCATAACACCTTTCCCAAACATCTGTTGTAGGACTGCTTCAGCCTTTTCCACTGCTTGAGCCTTGCATAGGCCATGAATGACTGAGTTGTATGTCACAAGATCAGGTGGAAACCCCCGACCCTCCATTTCATGAAACAGGGTGCAAGCTTTGTCGACCTCACCTTCTTTAAAGAAGCCTTGGATGACTATGTTGTATGACACCGCATCAGGAGGGCAGTTGTATCCGTCATCAGCTGTCATGTGACGCAGCAGCTCGAGAGCCTCTTGACTCTTCTTCTCGTTGCAGAGCCCCTTGATGAGAGTGTTGTAGGAGAAAACATCAGGTGTGCAGCCAAGCTCCGGCATTCGTTTGAACACTATATCCATTGCATCGCTCGTCATCTTGCCATCAAAGAGACCCTTGATGAGAATGTTGTAGGAGAAAATATCAGGTATACAACCAAGCTGCGGCATTCGTTTGAGCACTATATCCATTGCGTCCCTCATCATTTTGCCATCACAAAGACCCTTGACTAGCTGGTTGAGGGACATGACCTGCACCCTCCATCCCATCTTGACGACCTGGCCAACAGCAGCGAAGGCGAGGTCCAAGCGGCCGACATTGCAGAAGCAACGCATGAGGATGCCAAAGGTACAAAGGTCGGTGGCCACCTTATTGACGCCGGCATGGGCCATGGTATTGAAAAGGGACACGGTGAGCGCAGCGCCGAGGTGCAGCTGCAGCGACGACGAGGAGCCGCGCGAGCAACGACGGTGAGGACACGGTTGAAGGCGTGCACCGAGGCGGGCCTGGCCTGAGGAAGCAATTCATCGAACAGGTTGATCGCGTCCTCTCGGGCTCGGCCGAGGCTCCCGGAGGGGTGCCGCTCGACGATGATCCGCTCCAGCTCCACGCATGTGCGGCGGCCAGGCCTCACCCCGCGCAACATGCCTGCTGTAGTGGTAGGAGTCAGGAGAGGTGGAATGCATGGGCCGGACTTGGACGGCGTTGGCGCCGGCGGCGTACCTGCGCGCCCAGCGAGAGGAACAGGGCGCAAGAAGGTGCGATGTCCTCGAACTCGAAGCAGTGCCGGAGGAGTAGATGCGGCTGGCCGCGCGGCCTAGAAGCAGCGGTGGGGAGAGCCAACCGGCCAAGGAACAAGGAAGCTGGAGCCTGGCGACGACGCCCCCGCCTCACGCTGTGAGGGGTCCAGTGGATTTTAGATATCCATATGCAAACCAATCCGATATATTTGGATCCTGGCAATGGATGTAATCTACTAGTTTTGTTCTTAGTCAAACAATTTAAACTTTGACCATATTTATATACTTATTTATAATCAAACTGTCATTGCCCATTAAAAATAGAGTATATGATATAATCGTATCACCAATCGAAATACCCGCTTAGAACACTGGAGAATTGAGTTAATACCTTTAGTTTTGGACAAAAAGACTTCACCACCAAACTACTGCTGTGTCATATTTTTGCGCAAGTCATTCTCTTTAATTGTAACCTGCCTTATATAACAACCAAAAAATCAAATAATTAAGCAATTAATTTTGAAAGATTAAGTAATTAATCATTTTTTTTGCCAATATGCTATCTCCACCAAAGTTTGCATTGTGGAGTCTTGTACATGATAAGTGGAAGAGACACGCACGCAGATTGTTAAGTTCTTTTTAATCTGATCTCACCTTTTTAAGTACGGGAATAAAGTGCTTTGGATAACTTTCCAAATATTAACTATATTTTCCTAAAATGTCTACCCATATTTTTATGAGTTGGAGTATTTTGTCAATTATGATGGTGGAGTTCAATCCCAACATAAATTAAAATGCATGACCAGAACATTACTATTGGATAAATCTTTGATCATCATTTGTCTATGTGAATGCGACTAGAGCGCATACAGACATGTTATAGAGTTTGATTTCAAGGCGAATGAGAAAGCATGACACGATTGTTAAAAAAATCTTTCGAGCGCTTTTTATGTCGCCCAGATGTCCAGACTACAAACTATACGCTCTCCGTAGCAACGCACGGGCATTTTTGCTAGTTTATATACTTATTTATAATCAAACTGTCATTGCCCATTAAAAATAGAGTATATGATATAATCGTATCACCAATCGAAATACCCGCTTAGAACACTGAACACGTATATATGCGACGTAGCATATACATACACTTGCAAGTCATATATACTAAAAAGGAATTCCCAGCGCGTTGCTGCGGGAATTAGCAATAATAGCTCTCATACTACATTATGGTGCACAAAATATTTAGAACTGACTTTAGATATAATTTGAAAAGATAAGCAGCTAGCTTGCTATTGGATAACTCAACTATTGGATAACTCATAAATTATAATATGTATTTTCTTCGTTAATTGCTATTGTGCAAAAGATCATATAAGTATTAAAATCTAAGATCTAAATTTTATAAAATTGTACATGACTACTTGACAATGCATAGAAAAAGAGGTGGAAAAGTGGAATAAAACTAAATGAAACAACACAATACATCATCTATGACCATGAGTCTCAATCGATAAAGACATATAATGATAGTGCGTAAAAAATTCTCATCCGTAGCTCATCTATTACTCGGCATTAGTGAATTGTAAAAAAAGTTATCGTAATATATCCATGTGGGGTCTTGTTTTGAAGAGTTTATTGCGAGGAACACCATGGTGCAATTGGATTTTAATTATGATATTTGGTTTAGGTGCTATGATTTTTTTCTATTTTAAAAAATAGCTAGTGGAAGATAATTAATTAAGACTAAGTGGGGGTAACTCCTTTGATGATATCATCATACATCACTTTTTAAAAATCCTCATTTTTGATTGGAGGAGACCCCTTAGTGGGTCTTAGGATTATAGGAGTATAGGAGATAATTAATTAAGACTAAGTGGGGTAACTCCTTTGATGACATCATCATACATCACTTTTTGAAAATCCTCATTTTTGATTGGAGGAGACCCCTTAGTGGGTCTTAGGATTATAAGAGTATAGGATACGCTCCTTAATTAATTTTCACCCATTTCTCTTATTCTCAATATATAAATTTATTTATTTATTTATTTAATATATCCTCTCTACATTTAAAAGATGAGGAGGTCTCAGGATGTAAATAATAATCTACAAGAACCATCATGATCAAAATATTATTTAACTGCATTCAAATTGGACCTGATGTGAATCCGGGATAAAGCAAAAGCTAAACTCAACCATGGACAAAAACAACAGCACAATACATGAGTAATCCGAGCCCTTAGAAAGCCTTTTGGTTCAATCAATAGCTCAACACATGACTGAATCAGTCAACACCTGAACGAAAGCATTCATTTGACCTTGGAAAGCCTTTTTGATTCATGTGGCAAGAACTGAAAAAAAAAAAATTACAAACCCGTAAAGAGGGATTGTGCTGCGTGGATTAGTTTCTGCCTGCAGCCACCAAACCATTACTCCCCCCACGCTTGGGCCAACAGACAAGTGGCCTTGCATCCTTGGTGGCTGAGCTCAGTGGCAACATGTCAGCGAGGACGCCGGTGGGGTCATGGCTGCCTCTTCTGAAGACGAACCCGCCATTGAAGACGACAACATTTGCCAATCGCCACAATCAACGGGGACATTCGTACTCCAATGTACCTCATGGTTATGAGGTCCAGACTGGACAATAAATTTCTAAATCATCCAGCAAAATCGATTGTCCCCTCCCTCCAAGGACAAGCGATGTGCAAGCAGTTGTGAAAGTTGGGATTGGAATACGTACTGGATTTGGAATAATCTACTAATAACTAGGAAGGACATTAAAATTACTCACAACATCAATATATGTATGTAGGTGGATTTCCCTACTACATACAGTAGTATGTATACCTGTAAGTAGTTCCATGCCCATCGATCCGCCTCCTGGCCCTGTATATGTATAGGGTGGCTGGCTGGCTGGCTGCCTCCATGTCTCTATGGGAAACCACAAGAAAATGCATCAATTTCTCCATCACGTGCAAGAAAATGGGAGTGGTCAGTCAGTCTGTCTGTCTGTCAGTGGAACTCCCTCCCTGCCAAGCGACATTGGAGCAAATGGCCCATGCGGCCAGCGCGCGGTCGACGTCGCGGCAGGGCAGCGTCGCGAGCGTAGCGTGCGGGGTCGAGGCCGAGCTTGGCGCAGAGCAGGTGCTGCCGGCCGGCGCGCGACAGCGAGGCGACGAGCGTGCTCCACGCCACCACGATTCCGTCGAGCACCTCAAGGGCCAGCTCTAGGCGGCCAGCGGAGGAGCCAACGTGAACTCGACATGGTGCACTCGTCCGTCAAGACGCCTCCGGCATCGAATGAAACCAACAACATCATCATGTAGTAGTAGTAGTAGTAATAATAATAATAATGCTGACGCATAGGATAAGCAGGAGCACCGCCTGGCCTCGGTATTTCTTGGCTTTGCAGCCTTGGAAACAAACAATGTTGCCAAAACAATGTTCAAACAAAATTGAGCTCGACATGTACCACTAGAGCAGATAATACGATGAACCAAGTCAAGCAGCTGCCAGAACAGTATATGGAGTTTGGAGGTACATATCACTGAACTTTAACTAGCAGTACTATACAGGGGCGGTCCCTAGATAGACGACAAGGGGGCCCTCAGCAACTCGCACAGCTTCACGCCACCTGTTGTTGTAGAAATGGCTAATTCATGCCCTGCCTCGCACCATCGTGCCTCCAACACGTCTGACACATCATCAGATAGATCCACATGCTGACAAAATATGAGATGAGAGACATTGAGAGGTAAGTCGCGCGTCACTCCATTCCAATAAGCAGTTACTTGACAATGCAATAATGATATTATTTATCTATAGTTCTATACCTGTTTCCCATCAGAACTCCAGCATTTGATCCTTCCACCAACATCAGTTGTTAAGATCAGATCATGAGTGGCAGACCATGAAAAACTAGTGACACCTATATATACACAAATACTACACAAGATCAATGCATATCTTTATATATCACAGGGTACACAATTGGTTCAGTTCTATAAAATGAAGAGAGTATATTTTGAATACAAACCTTTTTTAGGGCCAAACTCAAACAATGGACACTGCATCTTAAGATAATTGGACTTTACGTTGCCTGCATCCCAAATCTGTGGGAAGAAGGTAATAATAAAAGAATGCAACAAAGAATATATCAATACAACAGATCAGCTTTATCCATTGCAGCACTAACACATAACTACACGCTGGCAAGAACGAAACAAAACTTGTTTTGGGGAAAGGATGGAAGAAATCACCAGGTGGGGTGAGAGTAAACAGGTGCTTACCTTAACAGTCTCTGAAGACTGTCCAAATGATGAAACTGCAAAGTGTAGTGAGTTGTTTGGGCTCCAATGCACCTCTGTGCAGTGCTGATTTTTATCCTCGAACCTGTTTAGAAGACAAGATATTAATAGTTAGTAAGTTCATGAGCTACACAGTACTGGTTTCCTAACCAATCAAGAGATGCTGATTTGCTAACAGAAAAGAAGCCACACTACTAACCTTAAAGCTGGTTTCTGGCTTCTCATGTCCCACATTGCTATATTGTGCCAGAAAAGTTATCACAGTTAGTTGGTAAGCAACAATATTGAAATTTTATCACAATTAGAGGAGAGCCCAGGAAATTTACTAGTGATTCCTGCATCAGTGGTGGAGAGAAGCATAGCTTCGTACTTAGGGTGCCACTCCAAGAAGGTCACTTGTGCATTCTTTGCTTTTTCTGAAACATCTGCAATCTGAACATGGGAGAAAATAAGATGCTGAGAACCTGAGACTGAATGTATTATTTGGCTGAACCATATCAATTTTTTATTCAATGTTTGTCACAAACCTCACTGTCACTGGTATATCCTGTAAAAGGATACTCGATGTTATAGACATTCAATTTGTCAGCTTTACTACTCGCAGCAAGCATATTTGGGTCCTGAGTGTTAAAGGCAAGACCACCAACCTGCAAGAATTTACCAATACTAAAGAAAGTTAATGGTGACCTAATACATAAATTTCAGCAAGAAAGTTAATTGAGGAGCAGCGTCACACAATAAGACATGCTGGCTCCATAACCGGGAGCAGAACTTTCCATTTCAAAATAAGACCTCAGGCATTTTGTTATCGGCTCATTAATTGCCAATCATATTTGTATGTCTCGTGATGCTCAGGGACTATCAAGGTGCTAGCTTGCTAGGGAAGCAGTCCAGTGGGGTTTTTTTTTTCAAAAATATAGCTGGATATAGGAAGCAGTTCAAATGGGCCACGGGATTGTAACCAAAGCTGTGGGGTGGCCACATGTAGCAATAAAAGTTGGTAAGAGGCATACTTGTGCTACCCTACAGAAATGCTAGATGGTTCAACACATGCGCTCACTGATAACTGCCCAAGGTAACATTCATATACATAAGGAATTCAGAAGTCTAAACTTTTTAAAACTAAGCCTCAATGAATCTAAAATTGAGAGCTGGTTGCAGTAAAACTGAAATTAACTTTTGATATATAAACAAATTCCTAAATGAGGACTATTACATCCAAACATGAGGAGGATTTCCTTATAACCTGGTACCTACATAGTCAAATGCATCAATTTCAAGCTACATATATGGGCAAAAAGTTTCAGCGAATGCTAAGGCAGTTTATATCAAATCTATAATTGAAGGAACTTTATGAGACTACCCAAAAAACATGCAGAAGAAGAAAAGAGACTGGGAGGAGGATCAAAGAATACACAAAACCACTTGCACCCAAAGTGTCTCAACATTTATGTGAAGACGCAAAAAAAAGAGTAGAAGATATGATGGAGATTTGAGTTTAAGAATTTCCATCAATCACAATAGGGATGCTATTGGGTAAACATTACCCACACAAGCCTGCACACAGTAGTATAGAGTAAATACAAGAATGGAAACAAGAAAGAGTGAAAGTTGAAAAACTCACTAGTCCTTCAAAGGGAGCTATACTGGATTTCTGACCAAGTAATGCAGGAGCCTCCAAGTTTTCAAGTTGATCTTCACAAACAAGTTCCCAGTCACCTTCAGTTTTGCAATCTTCTTCTACCAGATGCCAGTCTTCTGATCCTTCATTTTCCACAACTGTTGACATTTCTGAGGCATTCTTCTTTCTACATCATAAAAGTAGCAGAATATGTGTTTATGACATAGATAAATATATGCATAAATATATGAATCATCAAAGGAATATTAAAAGGGACTTACATGACTGCGTATTTGGGCTTGTTGACTGGCATTTCGAAGGAACGTGGAACCGGATGAGAACTGTATGAAATGGTCAGATAAAGTCAAATTAATTACGTTTTCTAACAACCAAAATATTCTCAAATTCCTCAGCAGATCCCCTCACCTCCTGCTCGTTCCCCACATCCTCTTCCTAACCCCCACCACCCTCCAACACACCCCCCCCCCCCACCCCATCATTCCCTCCCTACCTCACCTTTCTGGCCTGCAGCAAGCTCCGCCCAGTGGCGTCGTGCCCGTGCTGGAGCTCCTGCAGCACGCCTTCTGCATCCACGCGTAAACGCCGCGCTTGGAGGCGGAGGCCCTTTGCGCTTGTCAGACCCAACCGAGATTGCAGGACGCCGTGCCGGCCTCGCGCAGCTCCTGGAGCGACAGGCCGTCGTTGATCTCGCCAAGATTGCATCCTCGCTGCTTCGTGGAGGACGCGCATGGGCCTAGCGTTTGCCGGTGGCGGCGGCGTCTCATCTCGATGAAATCAGGTGCTAGGAGGAAGAGGATGAACTGACGGCGTGACGCCTGCCTGACACGGGTTTGTGCAGCGTGGAACCGGTGGAAAACCGGCCCATGTTGTGTTGTGGCCTCCAGATGCGTTTCGCCATGGGCTGCTCATGGGTTGGGTCTTGTTCCAACCGGACCATGCTGGGCTGCTGCTTCCCTCTTTCTTCCTTCCGCGTACGTTCCTCTCCCTCCCCCCCCTCCACCCGTCCCCACCGTTGCCGGCGACAGGTCCGCTGCCGCCACCCCTGCCGGGTTTCGCTGGTGCCTTATTGCCTTTGCTTCCCTGCGCCCCCGCCCGTTCCCCGCACTCCGTTTGTCTTGTAACCAATCGCGAGTCGCGACCAGTGGCGCCCTCGCCGCCGCGCCACGCCGCGCCGCGCCGCGCACCACCCCGCCCCGGTAACCCACCTCTTCCTCCACCGGACTGGCCTGCCTCCCCTTAACCCTTTCCCAATGCTACAGCGCACAACCCCCCCCCCTCCTAAACGCACGCGAATCTATGGGGAACAAACACACCGTACCACGAAACGTAGCAAGGAACACACCACGAAATTAAGCGTGCCTGCGCTTAAGCTATGGACGACGACGAACGAACCCGATCGAAGAAGAGCCGAGAGACATGCAAGCACGCGAACGAAGAAGAAGAAGAAGAGTAGTAGCGGATTCGGAAACTTACTCCAGGAGCACGGAAGACGGGTCCCAAACGCAGATAGCGCCATCCTCGAGCAGTGGCGGAGCTAGCGCTGGAAGCAAGCAGGGGCCAAACGGAGACGGAGACGGCTGCCTCAGCCCTCCGCTCCTCGGGCCTCGGCAGACGGAGACGGCAGTCGGCTGCGCCGCAGCGGAAGTCGTCAGGCGGCACTAGGCGGCGACGGCGAGCGGCAGGCCGCGGGCGGTCACGCGGCGGCGGCGACGCTCGCTGACTGCGCCGCAGCGCGGAAGTCGTCAGTCGGCACTGGGCGGCGACGGCGACCAGCAGGCCGCGGGCGGTCACGCGGCGGCGGCGATGCTCGCTGCTTGCCCCTGGCGCATGGTGGCTAGCTGGTGGCTGCCTGACTCGCGCTCGCGTCGTCCGGCCGTCCGCCGTCGCCCTCTGCTCGCACGCACGGGAGTTGGATGGATAGGATTGGCGTTGGCCACCGGATGGGTCATGGGAATGGGCTATAAAATTGGGCTTTCTTGTTGGTCCAATTGTTGAGCCCAACAATATGCTAAAGGAGGGCCATCATCACTCGGCCTTTACTGCCTAACTGGCTCAAAATGCGAGTCTTCTTCAACCTCCAGCAGCTCCAAGCTCTTGGCCATGGCGGAAAAAATGGAGAGGGGGCTGCGTGGGGGCTCCATGGGTTCGAGCCCCCCCTGCCCCCACGCTGGATCTGCCCTCGGAAAGGGGGGGCCATGGCCCCCTTTGGCCCTAACGTAGCTCCGCCAGTGTCCTCGAGGGAGCCAGCGATGAGGCCCAGCGGGTTTCTGTCGTCGCTCGCAGACCACACCAGTCTGTGGAAGGCCTGGTTGCTGGGTGCCGCGATGGTGGCGACGATCTCGAGCTCGCGACCGCGCTCCGGTTCCTCGTGCTTCCTCCGTAGCTTCATGATATCGATCCGCGAGCTCCCCCGATCCGACCGGGCGTGCGGGCGGGCAGCAGTCCCCGCGGCGAGGAACCTGCTCTCTGGCGAGAGCGCCATGAGGGCGGCCCTCGTCGTCCTCCGCCCTCCTAGTTCTTCCATGGTATGGTTGCGCGGCGAGGCCGCGGGTGCGGGGCGGTGGCGCGAGAGGTGGGCCGGGAGGCGGTCAGCGAGTTGGAATTGGTGGGGGAGCAGGGAGGGAGAGGCGAGGAGAGGAGGGAAGAAATGGCGGTGCCAGTGCCAGCCGCGAGGCGAGCACGGGAGAAGGGGGTTTTTATGTCGACTCCCCGCGGACCCCACCGTAACGAACTCAGCGCCGTATCCAGGCTGCGCTTTCTGCTTTATTTTGAGTTTTTATTTGAAACATGTCCAATGGAATTTATCTGCAATTATACTTTTTGTATTTCTATAAAATTAAAATTCTTCCTGAAACACTACTCTATTGAGGTGTATCCCAAAATGTTTTCCGAAAATCTGGAAAAAAAAAAACATCTAAAGACATTGCATGCTCAAAATTATTTTTATTTTTGAAATTAAAATTAAATAGAATTAGAAAAGCCATTCCTTCTTTTCATGCGTGCTAAAGATACTACACACGTCTGATTCATGACAGGTTTAGAAATTACTGAACTATTAAACTAGTCTCTCTAGCTAGTCGAATGTGAAGGTTTGGCTTCGACGATGTTGGTTTAGCTATCAACGACGGTTTTTCTTTGCGGTCGTGTTCTTCCAAGCCTAAAACATGCTCCACACATAGTAGGCTGTCGGCCTACATAATCTGGAAACTAAACGTACAATATATCTATCTATCATGTAGTACAATTTTACACATGTTTGCTTGCCTGGTTTGGCATAAAAATGGATTAATGACGTAGAAACCATGACTTGTTATGGTTGTAACATTGAACCAAAGAACTACCAAAAACTATAACATGACTAATAAGGCCATGTTTGGTTAGTCTCTCTTAGAGTTTAGTCACCTAAATTTAATCTGGTTTAGTTAGTTTTTAACGAAACACTGACTAAATGGACTGTAACCAATTAGTCACTAAATTGTGACTACAAGTGAAGAAATCTCATCTTTTAGTTATTTTGGAGCCAAACATCTTGACTAAAAGGGACTAAAAGACCTATGGTGGAATTTAATCAAAATGCAATGACTTGTTGATCTGCTGGAATGGTTGTCATCTGTTTCAAATGAGGAGAGTTCTGATCACTGATCATTAGTGTTCAACAAAATAATATGAAATAAATCCCTTAAAAATACATCTACAGCGGCGGTTGATATAATCATATTACCAATCGAAATACCCGCATAGAACATTGATATGCGACGTAGAATATACACACACACTTTTGCACGTTATATATATGCTCCTTAATTAATTTCACCCTTTCTCTTATTCTCAATATATAAATTTATTTATTAAATATGTCCTCTCTACATTTTTGGGAAAGGGTATGCATGATATGTATATATAATAACAGTATAAATATCCCAGCCTTAACAATTCTCTCGAATTAAGTCACTTTGGCTCCGGCCGGTGATACTGATATCTCGTCGAGACGGCGATCCATGACCTCGGAGACTGCCTGCAGGAAGGCAGTGTCGTCGTCCTCGTCTGGTCCTCCTCCCCGTTGGGCTTGGGCCTCCTCCGCCTCCCGGACGATCTCTTCGATGGCGGACTCCTTGGTCAGCGTCTCCCTGCAGAGGATGCCGCCGATGTGGAAGGCGGCGAGGCCCCTCTCCACGCCCTTCTTGAGCAGCATGGTGGCCACGCGCAGAGTGCGCGCGCACTCGCGCGACACCTCCCACCCGTGGAGTCTGAGCATGGCGAGGTCCTCATCTGCGTCCAGGCACCGCACGTACTCCACCGTCGCCTCGCCGAAGGGCTCCCGGCACTGAGGCCAGTACAGCCACTCGAACGTGCAGTCCTCGAACTGCATATATATATTCATGCACGCAGGAATCGAATCCAATCCAAGATGAAGAACGAACCAAATGCAAATGAAATCAAAGCAGACAGAATTATTGTAGAAATGGATGATGGATCGGAAGAAGAACTGACGCTCTCGGGGAGGCAGTATCCATGGTCAATGGGGACCAGCGACACGCCGCCGTCGTCGTGTTTGCAGACGAGTATGTTGCCGGCATGGCGATCGGCGTTGGCGAGGCGGATGTCCAGCACGCAGATCTTGTGGACCTCCTGGACCGGGAACGCGCGGGGCCCCATGTCCTCGCAGCTCCCGCAGTTGCTGACGAAGGCCTGCATGGATCCCAGCTTGGGCACCGGCGGCGGCGGCGCCAGCGGGCTCGCTGCCTCTGGCTGCCTGAACACCTTGTGCGTGCACCTGACGAGCACGGTCGGCGGGACGCCGGCGAACCCGGGTGTGCCAGCGGCAGCGGTCGACGACCGGCGGCGGCCGCCGGGTGGGTGGTCGAGGATGTAGGCCGCCACCTCCCTGAGCGCGCCCTCCCCGACGCGCGTCCCTTTCTTTAGCCCTTCGCCGGTGGACGACACGGGGAGGCCGCGCGGGTTGTTGGCGGCCATGGGCTCCTCGTCCGCCGGCTTGAACACGGCCACGTGCCGGTGCCCCGTCGCGTCCTGCATGAAGTAGGCGCCCCCCGTGCCCTCCGACGACATGATGGGCGCGTTCCCCTTCTCCATCCCGGCCACCGCCGCGTCGATCATGTCACGGACCGCCGCCTCCTCCTCGGGGTTGCCGACGACGACGACGACGGGCTCGATCCCGACGTCACGTCTAGGTGGCAACGGGTGAAATGGCTGGGCGGCGTCGCGCGCGACGATGGAGACCTCGAAGCCGCCATCGTCGTCGTCGGCCTCGGCCGCGGTGATCTTGGACGACGAGCGCTGCACCAGCAGGTGGATGACGGCGCCGTCGGCCCTGCAGACGTCGTGGATGAGGTGGCGGTCGTCGAGGTCCTCGCCCTCGAGCACGAGCCGCTGCTCGTCGGGGTCGGGGAACGTCGCCGGGTGGAGCCGCCGGTCCTTGGCGATCTGCTGCTTGACGTACCCCACGGTGCGCCCCGGCTCGACGCGGAACCTGAACTTGCCGCCCTGCACGGTCTCGACGGTGATGAGGCGCAGGTCCGGGATGCGGATGACGAGGTGCACGACGTTGCCGTCGGCCACGCCGTAGTCCCGGATGCGGCCGTCGTCGCGCGCCAGCTCGCGGCCGTCGAAGACGAGCTTCTGCTTGCGCGCCGTGACGCCCCGGGACGTCTGCACGCGGAGCTTCACCGACGCGATGGAGTCGGACGCCATCACCCGCATCGGCATCACGGCGAGCCCCGGCGCGGTGAGGTAGATCATGATGGCGGCGCTAGCGGCGGCGGCGGAGGACCCGGCCGCGCAGTGCGGGCCATGCGGCGGGCGCAGCGGGAGGAGGCCGAGGCCGAGGTCGCCGCCGTCCCTCGCCGCGCAGACGACGGTGGCGCCGCCGCCGTCCGCCGACATCGTGGCCGGGTCTTGTCGTCCCTCCGTCTCGATCTTGTAGGGCTGGTAGGCCGGCCGGTCGGTCGCGACGATTCGTGTGATCGTGCCGTCGCCAAGGAATGGAATGGGATGGAATTGGAGCCCGGCCCAACGTACGTACAGGCGCCTTGTCGTCTGTGACGCAATGCCGCGAACTACCGTAGCACCGGCATGCACGGCGCGCGCGGAAGAAGACTACTTGGAATGACGTGGAGCTTCTTCTTCCATGGCGTCGTTTGATTCCTGCACGGGCACGGCAGGCGCAGAGACAGACGTAGCAGTAGCAGGGATGACGAAGAAGAAGAAGAAAGCAGCAGAGGAGGCCAGGGGGACGATGGGAATGGACGGACGGATGGCAACCTCACCCGGTGTCCCTGGCTCGTGTCCTGTCAGGCGATGGATCAGTTTCGCGAGCGCAAGGGACACGCGAGGTGGGCGGGGGGGCGATAGATGGGTCCTTACCACCAAGGGGAAGAACCGAGGAGGAGAGGAGGCGGCGGAGCCGCTTATATCGATCGGCGGCCAGCCGGACACGCTCGGCAGCGCGAACAACGCAGCTTAGCACGTACAGACCACTATCTACCACCAGCCTGTACTCCCTCCGTCCCTGCCGATCGCTAGCTAGTAACGGCCGCGGCCGGTGATTGGTAGGGTCAGCCAAAATTAGGGCCTGTTTGGTTTGGGCGTTTAGCCTGGCATGCACGCCGCGCCATGGCTATGGCTGTGCCTCTCCTTTCTAGCAGCCGGCGAGCGCAGCAGTGGCAGAGAGCCAACGAGACAGTGAGGTCGCCTATCTCTCCTTCCCTTCCCCTGGTACGCCGCGAATCGAGGGGAGAGGAGGGGAGGAGGGAGGTGCATGGGCGACACGTCAGAGCGCCCCTGCCCCCTGCCAGGTGCGCCCGGCGTGCCATGCAACCGCGTGACGTCGTCCGCCCATCGCGCGCTCGCGCTGCCATGGAAGTGGAAGAAGATAGCGATTGCAATGGGCCAACGGGGCTCTGCTAGGCCCAGATCGCTTGGTTGCTGGAGTTGGGCTGGACCTGGGCCACATATACGGATGCAGTGAAATTGAAGGAAAGATGGACCTCGTCCGATTCCTTTCCATTAACCATTTATTAGGTTATCCTAAAAAAAACATTTAAGGCATTTTTGGATCCACCATTCCACTTGGGGATTGAAGGGTATTGAAGAGAAAATTAGTTCAAATACCCCTCAATCCCCTTCAATTCTAAAGTGGAATGAGTGGATCTAAATTAGCCCTTAGGTTCCTTGGCCAATGCTGGCCTTGTTTGACCCAGTGAATCGCCACACGTTTGGTTGGCACGCCAGGAGCTCTTGGTTTCTGCACTATCTAGGCCAGCGTTAGCAAGCCAAAACTGCCCTCCCGCGTTGGCAAGCCTATCCTTGCCGAGATAGACGAGGCAAGATTGCTCCGCAAAATTTCCAAACGTGACATAAGTTCAAGCAGATCTAAACTCACTCCCATCCAAAACAAAAAATTGAAAGAGGCAAAGCCAGAACCAAATGGGTTTCATAGGCCCTATTTATGATAGCTCCAACTCTGGATAAACTGATTCAAATTGTCATATCTATCTAGATCCATTGTAGAGCAGCTCTTCTTTGAAGCTGTTCTCCTAGTAAGTGTTTGATATAATTCTCGCTCCAAGTTTCCTATCTTCAATTTCACCGCCATCTAGGCTCGTGCGTTAGCTCTTCACCTCCTTCTTTTCCCTTTCGTACAACTCAGAGCAAAAACACATCAGGCCAGACGAGATGACTAGCATCCGGTACGGGCCTATGCGTGTGGCTGCGGGTGTGGCTGGAGCTACCGACGGGGAGGGTCTCATCGCATTGAGGGGCTTAACGATTGGCATTCGCGACAAGGTTGCCATGGAGAAAAAACGAAAAGAAGGCCTGGTTCGAAGTGAAATTTGAGTGCCACAGGTAGTCGTTTGACTCCACCAAACTCAAGTTTTGAGAGCACTTTTACGAAATCCATGGATCTAAGTTAGATGTATAGATTTCGTGTGGTGCTTTATAGTGAATGTCGAAGCATTTTGCTGAAAAAGGTAGATCTATTGTTGTTGAAGATCCCCCTTAAACTGATTGATTAAATTTAATTAAGTTTATAGCAAGTAATATTATTGTTTATGAGTTCAATTTATATAGTCTGAAACGTATTTTATGATGAATTCAATTATTAATAATTTGGTATCATAAAAAGTATTGTTACTTTTATATTTCTTGTTAACTTGGTATAGAAGTATCACTAGAAAATAGAGCGCGGGAATTTTGATGTGATATACTGTAGCTGTAGTGGTGTGATTGGGAGTGTCGGTGTCCGGCGTACACAGATCTACGCTCGCCACAGGGCAATATCTACAGCGGCGGTGCCTGCGTGTCTCCTCCGCGGAGCTCTCTGGCGACTGCCGGTGCCGCGCCGGGCAGCCGGCCGTTGGGCCAGCTCTGGATAAGCAAACATTTATTCCCTGGAGCGACCACGCCTCTCCACGTACCACCTACCCCACCGCCACGGCCACGGGGAGGTGGAAGAGGGAGGACCCATCACGCCATGCTCACCTCCTGCACCTGAACCTGACCTGTGACCACCGCGCCGCGCCCGTTACTCCTCGCCACCTTCTTCTTCTTCTTCTGCCGTTGCTGCTCTGTTCTCCGTCCAGTCCTCACACCTCGGCGCCACGCCATGGCACCCGAGGCCAGCCCCATCTGCTCCTTTCTCTTCCTCCTCCTGCTACTGCCTCGTTCCACCGCTGCTCTCTCAAGCCCAAGCCGCCCGCGCGGTGCCGGTACCACACGCTCCGCGCCACCCCGCTCTCCCCCGACCCCATCGCCCGAGCCGACGCCGCCGCCGGCGAAGCATCCATGTTGGAGCTGGACCCGCACGACGCCAGCACCGCCTCCACCGTCCGCTTGGTCCTCGCCCACCGCGAGGCGTTCGCGGCGCCCAACGCCACGGCGCCCCAGCTCCTGGCGCACCGCCTGGCGCGCGACGCCGCGCGCGCCGAGGCGATCTCCGTGTCCGTGTCCGTGCCAGCGGCTGCGGCGGCCAGGAACGTGACGCGCACCCGCGCCGGCGTCGGGTTCGCGGCGCCCGTGGTGTCCGGCCTGGCGCTGGGCAGCGGCGAGTACTTCGCGCAGGTGGGCGTGGGCACGCCGCCGACGCCCGCGCTCCTGGTGCTGGACACCGGCAGCGACGTGGTGTGGCTGCAGTGCGCGCCGTGCCGGCGGTGCTACGCGCAGTCGGGGCGGGTGTTCGACCCGCGTCGGTCCCGGTCGTACGCCGCCGTCCGCTGCGGCGCGCCGCCCTGCCGCCGCCTCGACGCGGGCGGCGCCGGCGGCTGCGACCAGCGGCGCGGGACGTGCCTGTACCAGGTGGCGTACGGGGACGGGTCCGTTACGGCGGGGAACCTGGCCACGGAGACGCTCACCTTCGCGCGGGGCGCGCGGGTGCCGCGCGTCGCCGTCGGGTGCGGGCACGACAACGAGGGCCTGTTCGTGGCCGCGGCGGGGCTGCTGGGCCTCGGCCGCGGCCGGCTGTCGCTGCCCACGCAGACGGCGCGCCGCTACGGCCGCCGCTTCTCCTACTGCCTGGTGGACCGCACCTCGTCGTCGTCGTCGTCGCTGAACCGCCCGTCGGCCGCGCCGCGCTCGTCCACGCTGACCTTCGGCGCGGGCGCCGTTCCCGGCCGCGCGTCGTCGCTGTCGTTCACCCCGCTGGTGAGCAACCCGAGGATGGCGACGTTCTACTACGTGCGCGTGGTGGGGTTCAGCGTGGGCGGCGCGCGCGTCCGCGGCGTGGGCGAGCGGGATCTCCGCCTGGACCCGGCCACGGGGCGCGGCGGCGTGATCCTGGACTCGGGCACGTCGGTGACGCGGCTGGCGCGGCCCGTGTACGCGGCCGTGCGGGACGCGTTCCGGGCGGCGGCGGGGGCGGGCTCCGTCTGGCCCCGGCGGGTTCTCGCTGTTCGACACGTGCTACGACCTCCGCGGGCGGCGGGTGGTGAAGGTGCCGACGGTGTCGGTGCAGCTTGCTGGCGGAGTGGAGGTGGCGCTGCCGCCGGAGAACTACCTGATCCCCGTGGACACGCGGGGCACGTTCTGCCTGGCGCTGGCCGGGACGGACGGCGGCGTGTCCATCGTGGGCAACATCCAGCAGCAGGGGTTCCGCGTCGTGTTCGACGGCGACAGGCAGCGCGTCGCCCTGGTGCCCAAGAGCTGCTAGCTAGCTCATCCTTTTTAGCAGGGTGCTGGAGCTGGAGTGATGAGTGGTGTGGTTCTTGTCTGATGAGTAGTTGTGCGTGCTTTTGAGTGAACGAATGGCAATTGCATGCTGCTCCTCCCCTCCGTCTCCATGAATGCCGTGTCGATGGTGGCAATACTCCTGCCCTGGTCCTGATCATGTCATGATCACGATGACGATCGGTCGGATACATGGCATTGGCATGGCTGCCTGCAGAGTGCAGCTGCCATGGGCCATGGCCGGACAGCGCCGGAGATCCGGCCCATGTCCACAGCCACGGCAATGGTCCGGATCGGATCGGGACAGGCCACGTCGGAGGGGAGGGCCGTTGGTTGCCTGCGGGGTGTGTCCCCCCGTCGAAGAAGATAGCGATTGCAATGGGCCAACGGGGCTCTGCTCAGCCAGGTTGCCGTGGTTGCTGGAGTTGGGCTGGACCTGGGCCACATATACGGAAGCGGTGATGTTATGTATGTTTATTTGGATTTGGTCCAGAAACCGCTTCCTATGAAGGGAATACCAATAGTGTTTTGGGAACGAGCGGTAGCTCGTTTGGCAGCTCGCTCCAGGTGTGAGCGGTGCTACCCGTGTTCGAAGCCTGACTTCGACGGGTTTCCCATCTAGGAACAGTAAGCTTGTACATAGATGTGCCACAACTGTCAGATCTCTCAGCCGTGTTTCTTAGCCTAGGTATAGGATGTAGGTCTAGCTCGCGCACTTAGGGGGTGTGTGTGAGGGGTTGCGTGCGTGTGGTGCGTGTTAAATGCATGAGTTCAGATACTACAGCTTGTACTGTAAGGTTGAGGCAATAAAAAAACAATATTTTTTAAAAAATGAAAGGACCACCAACAGAAGCTAGTTTTCATTAACATCTTTTTACTTTTAAATAATAAAATTCACAAACAGTCCTCGAACTTAGTAATTTCGGTCCCCCGACTAGAAATGCTATTTTCTTAGTTCCTAAACTTGACTTCTAGTGTCATCTTATTAGTTTAAATAGGTCTCTAAATCCGCTCACTATGCTAATGTGGTAATATTGACTGTGTGTTGACATTGACCGAGTGTTGACATTGACCAATACGTGTGGTTCACATTCAGGCTCACCTCTTTCTACCCTTTTGGCAGCGGACCGGGTCTTTGTAGGAGAGCCACTGGCTCGGTGGGAGCACCGCCCACCCGAGTTCAATTCTCGACGGAGACAATCAAGTGTCGCACCTTACGATTTTTCCAAGATTTGGTTCCTGTAGGTCCTGGATTTTCGTGTGGCCATAATGGAGTATGACATGGCCGTCATCTACGAGGTTCGTTCGGCTTTGGCAATCTCCAGAAAGACGCGAGCTGTGTATAGGTTGTAGTTTTTAGGTGTGTGTGGTGTAAATGCGTTGAGTAGAGTATGGATACAACAACTTGTATATACTAGAAATCAAGGCTCCTCTTCTGTCGTGTTCACCATGGTTGCCATGTTGTTGATCCTTTGCTGCGCGTGAGCCAGAGCTACTGATGTTGTCGCGGTCGCCAGAGATAGTGAACGGAGGAGGGGATTGAGCTCGTGGTGTGCAAGTGGCAGTGGGTGGAGAAAACCCTAAAAACACAAGCAACGACGCCTTAATCCCCACAAGTCATTCTCCCAACCTTAAAACCCTAGACATGCGATAAAAAAAATCAATGGACCAGGGTGTGGGGCTGTCGGTTGGACTCCTAAACAAATTGGACTGCATGTAAACCCGACGGTTTCTATTCTTTCTCAACCATCAATTCCCGAACCAACAGCCTGCGTGCTCGTCTCCATCGTTCTCCTCCCTACCCCTCCACCCATGAGTCCGAAAGCGATAGCGAGGGGGAGGGCGAGCATGAGATCCAGCAGAGATCCATCGTCAAGGGGCCGACAATAACATACATCCAAGATCGGGCTTGGGATCCACCAGACCTCCTAGAACCCAAACCCTTCATAATCTATCTCAATATAATTGTGCTTCTAATAGGACACTTCCTCTCCATCTCTTCCTTGAATGCAAAGGTGTAGCCAAAACAATCATCTCTATCTCTGCAACGATGGACATATGGCGTAGGAGAGCATACAAGAGTTCACCATGTAGAGACACAACTAAAGCATCTCACCAATTCCGCCTCGACAAAGTGGCCCTAGGTGAGTGACATGCCACTGTGGCGAAAGCCACCCTAGCTAGAAAACCACCTTAGAGCTGAGGGATGGGGTGTCATTTAAATGATATTGCATAGTTATAGGTTTTGAGATGAGAGGTGAGATAAGCACCCTAGGATACTTTAGGGACGTACATACGCTGACTTTTCCCATTGCAGGTAGATGACACCGTTTAGAGCCAGACGACAGCAAGCAGGAACAAGGAACAAGTGGGATGAAGATGCACATGACAAGCGGCAAGATGACACACGACCCTTGGTACGGAGCTCTGCTGTGCCGTGCTAATAAGCTGCTAGCTGCAGGTGTGTGTGGTCGCCACACTGCTGCCCACTGCACTGCACTGCACTGCATGCTACAGATGGATGAATGCAAGCAAGTCATAGGCCGGCCGGGCCGGCGGGGACGATATGGATGGATCGATCGGTTACAGGGCACGCACGGGATCGGAGAAATCACGTACGTACACGGCCGGTACACATGCAGCATGCAGAGATGCAGTGCAGGAACGGCCGGCCGGCACGTCACGGGACCAAGCTATGCACACATGCATACAACGCTATCGTCGTCCGATCGCCTGCCACATGAACGGTACACGTACGTAACGCGGTCCATGCATGGCATGGCATGCCGCATGCATACATCGCCGAGGAGCTGGCCGGCTTTCGTGCTAGCTTTAGCTAGCTATACTACTGTTTTTCTCGTATATCATCATCATGCTACTATAGCTCGAGATCGATCTCATGTATGTACTAGTACTCAAGGGTGTTCGGCTAGCGATATAAGCCGGTTGATAAGACAAGACGACTGGTTTGGTGTGAGAAAAAAATACTGTTTAAATGGCAGATAAGTCTAGCTGATAAGACAAACGAACAGGGCTAACATATGCAACTTCAGTAATCACTTGGTGAGACACAGTTATGCATGCACTTATGCTACTAGCAGCTTTTATTTATGCATGCATATCCATATTAAAATGTGGGAACTACTAGACACAGTGGCAGATCTAGGATAAGGAATAAGAAGGGGCTAAATAATAAAGGTTTAGGACTAGAGCTAGAGATTAATAACGAATGTAACACGGATAAATATTATTTTAGTGAATAATTTGGGGGGGGGGGGGGCTGGAGCCCACCCAACCCACCCCCTGATCCGTCCCTGACTAGACATCAGCTAATAAGGTCATTTTTACTCATTGGTGCTGATAGGTAGTTAATATACAGTAGGTAGCTAATTATTAGTATGACTGTGTCCTAAAAAATATTATTAGCAGGGTTGTGTTGGATCCACCTGCTAATAGGTGATCAGATATATTGTTAGCTAGATGTGCAAGACATGAGGATATAAAACTAAAACTTGAGCTTACCAACGATTAATTTTATATGTATTAACAAATAAATTAAGACAACAAACAGATATTCAGATAACTTGAAAAGTAATATACTAAGACAAGAGAAAAATAATCTCCACTTAAAGGGAAATAATACCAAGAAGGAAATACTGGCCAGACGAGGTACTTACTACTAGTTGCCTCGAGAAATAATTACTCCTAGTTATATTGAAAAAAATCATTTATATGTTGATTCTTCTATACGAATAATTCCTATATAAAAGGATCGGAATTAATTAGACAACAACTCCCTAGGAGAAAATGTGAGAAGTACTATAGGAAACAATATGCAATTTAAACAAATAAAACTAAAAATGAATATATAGATACATTATGAGCGTGATTGGTTAGTTAAATACAGCTAGACCAGACCAGCGGGATGCAATGCAAGGTCGTCCAGTAGAAAAGCCTGACCCCCTGGGTGTAAAATAAAGTGGTTGCCATGCCTGGCTCCCAAGATACGGAATTTATCTGCTTCTTTCCAGGGATGCGTCTATGCTAGTAGCTTTAATTTCAAAAAAAAAAAAAAGTTCCCTAGCAAGCGTTTTAGCTTCCTCTAAACAATTCTTAGTGTGGTATATATCACAACCATAACAGGAAGCCATGTTCGATAAAATTATCTTTGGTTATATACATTTTGGTACACATGTGACCAATCAAACCCATTGCGGTTATTGATTGGTCTTGTGCAAGATTTTTTTTCCTAATAAAAGATCCACCGCTTCTATAGAACAAAAGAATGACGTTGTGATCTACTATCCACATAAATATTAGTAATCTTTTATATAAACTTGGTCAAGCATAAGATACTTTGGCACCAACTCAAATAAGTTTCATTAAAGTCACCATGAAATGCATTTCCATAGTAAGTCTCTAGTACGTGCCTTAAATATTAATTACATTCTATATAAACATAAGATACTTTGTCTTAATGAAACCAAAACATGACACTTTTTGCCGTATGAAGGTAGTAGTCACCTAGGATTGCTGTGAAATATATAACACTAAATTTGGTATTAATTCTGGATGTATTGTGAGTTTGTTATGAATAAAGAACCATTTCACAAAATGACATAGTTATGGGGACTTGGACCTCCTGGGCGCCCCACGGTGTCAAGATTTTCCTTTGGTTGACCATCCAATGAAAGTGCTCGATGACAGCTTTGACACATCCGATCTTTTCTACCTGTGCGACAAGAAGCCGGATACAAAATCAACCATATTATTGTTTCATGCTCGTTTTCCCAGACAGGTGTGGTGGCACTACAGGAAACGTTCTCTTTACCAAGTGCAGGAATCTTTGCCGAGTGTCAAATATCGAGCACTCGACAAAGAGTCAATTTGCCGAATGCGGCACTCGGCAAAAAAAGCACTCGATAAAGAGACCTATACCGAGTGCCAGGCACTCAGTAAAAAGGCTGTCTTTGCCGAGTGCCCTACGCTCGGCAAATTCGGCACTCGGCAAAGGCTGGCTGTTTCCTGTAGCGTGGAACCTCATGGCTACCCTTGGCATCAACATGCCACAGGTTGGTGCGGAAACCATCCTAGGCTGGTGGCGGGCACACTCGAACGGCCCTAGAAGGTGAGGTGTTGACTCCCTGTTTGTGCTAGTAGCATGGGAACTCTAGAAGGAAAGAAATGTGCAGTGCTTCCGCGGCGCATCAAAACGCAGCTTGGCAGCAGCTCCTTGCATTGATTAAGCATGGAGCAGACCACAGTGGATCAGTGGTGAGGTGTCCAAGCTAGGTAGGTTGTTAAACGACTAAGACCCCTAAGGCATTCAATGAGCTATGGTGGTCTGAGTTCCGTTATAAAATCCTAACCCCCCCTCCGCCAACGGCGGAGCTAAGGGGCAGCAGGGCAGGGCCCCTAACGTTACGTAAAATTTTTAACGAGTCTTCCGTAGTTCAGTTCATGTTATTTCCCTTTTACTAATTTAGTTACTACTTGTATACATCGAAGTCATATACCACTTTTCGCTATCGAATATTATTTATAAGATACAGATCTCACATGATAAGACCACAAATAATATTAAAATTACATTTCAGCTACAAAATATTTTCCACGGAATGCTTTGTGACGCAAAAAACAATAATTATCTAGTTGGTGCGTAGTGCGTATACAACATCTATCCAAAGAAGCCCAATAATAATCCATTTAAAAATACACAGGAACAAAAAAATGATGTTAGTGAAATTATATTTGTATAAATATATATAAATTGAACGAAAAAAAATATATTGTACGCTTTAGTGATGCTATATTACCTTATCTATGGTGTTAGAACCTCTTTATATACGATATTCTTCGTGAAAGTTTCATTCACTATTGGGGTCTTCTTATTCTTGGCTTTTCTATTTGATATGTCCTGAAACTTTTTTCCCTCGACATTCTTTTTAGCGTTTTTCCTCTGTATCTTTTTGGCCTCCTCCTCCTGTGATTCCACATCAGGGGGGAGGGCAAGGATCTTAATCTTAGTTCTTGACATGGCTCTAGACATCGCAACGTATAACTGTCCGTGAGAGAACACCGGTGCAGGCAAGTGCACACCCACGTTCGGGATGGTTTGGCCCCATGACTTGTTGACCGTCATGGCAAAGCTTAGCACGATAGGAAAGCGCTTCCTCTTAAACCGAACGGAACATCTCATCATCGACGGGCATAATGGTATTCGAGGAAGAAATACCCACTTCCCAAACATCTTCCCCCCCACCACAATTTCTGCGTCAATTGTATTTCTCTAAAACCCCCGCACCACCGGTCTTGTACCGTTGCATAGACCATTGGCGAGGGGTCAATATTCCTAAGTAATATGACAGACACCCGAGCTTTAGCTTTAAGACATGTGGAGGCAGTCCGTTGGGAGTCAAAGTGTTAAGGAACTCCGATGGATAGTAGTTATGTGGATCATCTATCGCAGAGTCAAAACGTGATACGTCTCACCGCCTGGAACATATCAATCATCTTTATATTGATCATGTCCACCCAATCGTTACATGTAGACAAAATAGCTCTTGTGGTAATGTAGTCTTTGTCCGCCATGTTTGCATTTAGATCCGGAAAGATGGTGTCTATCAATGTATGAAGATCTTTATCGGCATCACCGGAGTATGGGACACATATCTCAAATGCGGAATGCGTACATCACCATCTTCATTAACCTCTTCCGTTCCACAACCAATGCGCAATGGATAATCACGCAAAACCATGGGTCACTCGAGCCCTCATGTTGTGGACAAGCTTTAGGCGGGCGCATGGATTCCCAAAGATACGACCTTCGGAGAGAAGCATCGACTACTTGGGCCCTAGATCCTTTCCGCACAAAGGGAGGACTTGTCTAAAATCACCACCAAGGACAACTGTTTTTCCACCAAAAGGCAGGTTTGACCGGCTTTGTTATATCTCGTAGACTCGTTGTCCAAGTGCTTCCACATTTTGCCTCTTTGTCATAGATGCCTCTCCCCAAATTATAAGAGCCGCTTTTGGCTGTAGCGACTTGGCAAGCACCACTTTGTTTCGTGAAGCTACAACAACCGCCCTCTTGAAGAGTAAGAGGTATCTTAAAACGCGAGTGGGCCGTCCTCCCACGGCATTATGGACGCCTGCGACTCGGATGTAGTTGTTGCCACGGCAATCTTATCTTGGCTACGTAGTTTTTGCGAGAAGTGCTCTATATAAAAATGTCTTTCTGCCCCTCCAGGTCCATCCACAAAGAAGAGCCCACCTTGTTTCTTTGAGAGGCAGAGCCATGATCTCATCATAGGCGGACCTTTGCTCGGCATTGAATGAGTCACACAATAGCACATCTTCGAGGATTACGTTCAATGCTACCTTCCTCAAATATCTCACGAGGAATATGATTTGCTACTATCGTATGTGTCATCAATATCCGGAAGAGGAAATTACCTTATGTCCTTCCCCATAGGCCGCAAGCATGTTTGAATGTCTATCAAAACCATCTCACGCACTGCATCCGATTGATGGACTATTGCATTGTAGTCCTCGACATTGCATCATAGTGTTTTTTCCATAGCCCCATCACATCATGTGGCTCTCACAGAATACCAATATTGTTGCAAAAAGCCGGCGTAGAGAAGAAGGCATCTCAAAGAAAGTAGCTTCAAATCGGACATTCATCTAGTGCATTGTCTTCTTCAATTAGACCCCTCTCCTTTCTCGCAGCTTCACGGAATGAAGGTAGGAGCACACCATCAACGGTCCTCGGTTCCTCGTATGAGGTAGCACCCGGCAACATTGTTTAAGAGAACACGAAGAAAGTAGCGTTCTCCCTCGGCGGGATGAGCCGAGATGACTACGCCAACTTGAAAAATAGAGTTTTTTTTTTTTTACGCGAGAATTTACCATTAGACTGCCGGGTAAAATGCTGCGGGAAGTCCTCGATACAAGATTTCACGGGCTTCGGATACGCCCTATTTGCATCAAAGTAGGGTCGGCATTGACTCCTCTACACTGGCTTTTTAACGATCCGTTCAACCTTATCCCGCTTATGAAATGACACCATGTGCATGTTGGGGAGGTGAAGTTGTAGCTGGCTGTCTTGGTGGATGGTTCTTGCTCAAATCAAAGCCATAAATCCTCCACAACGCTTCTCGGAGGTGTCACCCATCGAGCATCTCTATAACGCTTGATCTCATCAATTTTTCCTTCCTTATACGCTTTATCGACTCCCTCATCACCACGGAGGCCCCTGTCATGTCCCTTGTATATGTATTTGAATAGATACTTTATCGATTTAATGCTACCGCAGCCTCAACATTTATATGGCGGTTGAAGGTACGTAGCGAGGCAAGGGTTATAAGGCACGACCCATTGATTGTCGAGGTAATGGCCTCTAATTTTCTCCATGCGTCCATCATTACGTCGCCGGTAGATGGGGTATGAATCCTTTCCCCGTGATGTTGAATCACGAAAGAGAGCGGGTAACGGTTCTTGCATGAAGGGCGACCCGGCCGTGCACGGACAAGATAGGTTAAGATGTCCGCAGGGACCATGCATCATATGCTTGGTGACCATCTTGTATAGCTCGGGGTACTTCTTCTTGTTTGGCGCTCTACGACCGATAATCTGTCATATTGCTCGGACATGTGAGCTTGTACTTCCGTTCCATTATTAGCAAGCAAGAAGTGTGCGTGCGGCAAGCCCCTCTTCGGAACTCCACTACATATACATAGGCCTTCACCTTGCCAAGTATATCTTTCTCCATCAACATTGTCCTCATCGCCTCTAATTTTGCTCTGAAGACCCGTGTGACGAGATCTGGACGGTCCTGTGGTGCCTGGCCTGGATAAAGTTCATTCTTGATCTCATCCCAGTTAGGGTTGCACGTCATTGTGAGGAAGATATCAGGTTTACCATACTTTCTCACGAGAGCCATAGCATCCATGTACCGCCGCCTCATGTCACGAGGCCCTCCAATAAATGATGAAGACAACACGGTACGCCTTCCGACATTCTCGGCAGATCCTTCACCCGAATGCAAACTATCCATTAGACCTTGGTATAGATCAGCCCTCAATGTATCCTGATTGTTCCTGATGTAGTCTAAATGTGAGCTCTCAATCTTGATGTAGGTGTCCACGGCGAACTGCTGGAAAAGACGCTTGCCAAAGAGAATTGGGTTAAATATCCCTGGCCGCATCTGGAAAAATAGTCACGCACGGAGACACATATATTCCCAAGGGGTTCTGCATGGTAACATCAGTTGAATCAGTATCATGAGAATAGATAGGCTCAAGTTTATATTGTATTATTACAAATAAATCAAATTACCTCCATCATCATTGCCGTCGGATTCATCATCATTGCCACGCTTCTCAGCACGCTTTTTGCAAATTTCTCGAGCTCGATCAACTTGAGCCTTAGTCACACCCACTTTTGGAATCTCATTGTGCCAACCAAGCTCGCCCTTTGGTGCGAATAGCGGGTACGACAGTGGGTCATAGCACGCATTATATGAGCGGATACCGTGTATAGACCGATCCTTCCCTTGCAAGTACTACACTATCTTTGGCTGGCCTAGACGCTCACTCCCCTCGACCCGGGCGGCCACCTCTCGATGCGGTGGGTGGCGTTATATCTTCTCCGGTCGAGCCGTTGGTCAAGGTTCAACTCGATATGGAAATCCTCGAGGTTCTCAACATGTCCCATACTCCTTAGCTGCTGAGAGTAGGGATTCCCTTTAAATATATTTACCAATTGCTCTATAACTTCTCTATCTTTCTGGGCACATTGCTCACGACACTTTCTCATACGATGCTCGAGGGCGGGATCATCGTCATAAAAATAAAGCTCGAGGTGTCTTTTTTTCAACACCATCCTCTTTACCAAACGATCGGATGTTATGGTAAATCTGGCCATGTGCACGAAACGTGTAGATACCACAGTTTTCGCATGTTAGTGGTCATACGATCTAGGTGGCAATACAAGGAAGTAAAAGAGAAGTGGCCGTTGAAGTATCTGATGTTTGCACGAAAGTGCCTAGCATCAGCGTCCGAGCTTGACCACAACCTCATGAGTTCTGGTGGTGTTTCAGGTTCTGTAAGATGGATCTTTCCACCTCGACAACGAGAATCCGGGTGGTTCACCCTCAAATTTCTTTGCGTTAAAGGCTCCGCAGATTCGGCACCGGCGATAGCACATGTGACTCTGACGGGACATTAGCATAAACCCCGTCGTACGGATCCGGGACATCAGGCTCATTGTTATCTTGGTCACCCATATTGACATCGAGCTCGACATCGGTTCCCTCCTCCTCATCTTCTAGCAAAAGGTTGACATGTCATGGTTTATATATATATATAAGAAAATTTGTGAAATTATGTCTTTACTATTACACTATGTACCTTGTCCGGCGAAAAAGTATGCCTCATCCTCTTCCTCATCCTCCTCGAATATGACGTCCTCATCACCATCTATGCAACACAAGCACATATATGATGAGAGGAACATAATGGTATACAAAAAAACAAAAATAGGATAAATTATCTAAAAAATACCATCCTCGACCATCAGGTCCCATGTATGAGCCTGGGCACCGTTAGAGGGCACTGTAGAGGTAGAACCAACGAAAGATGGTTGTGTCTGTGGGCCTCTGCAAGTATTAGGTGGTGGCACTGGAGTTTCCTGGGTGACGCCATCTGAAGTAACAAAAGGCATGAGCTTTTGAGTATAGTGAATGTGAAAGTGCCAGCAATATGTAGTGATCAAAGCTAATTACCATCATAAACTATACTCGGTGAGCCACATCACTCGCATCATTGCACCTTCCATCCACATTCCCTCTAGCACTTCTTCCAATATTTGCTTCAAAAAAATCTGATTGCGATGGGATAGAAGGAAATTTCTCTCTCCATTTGGCACTCGATGCCTATGCATGATTTGTACCCTAGTCAATTCAGAGCTACACACTTCTGGAGTTTGAACCACGGTCGGTGCAATGTAAATGGGCGTGCCCCGCATTTCAGGTATTTCCATATCGTGTGAAGTAGCTTTAGGCGATTGAGGTGAAGAAGGATAAATAAGCTGAGGGTTAAAGTGTGGGCTCTCCATGGCTAGTGAGTCCAGATGTAAATTGTTGGCCCGGTGTTCTCTCACCATCCTTTTGTAGTTTTTCTTGCTCTCTTTTTCGTTTCACCTTCTTCTCTTGTGGAGTCATTCTTGTGGCATGTTTGGCTGCATACAATATACGCCGCCTCTTGTTCATTAGTGCCTTTTGTTCAGGAGACATTGCAGCTCTTCGTTCTCTTTCTAGCTCACGCTTACGTTCTTTTAGAGACATGCTAATATTTTCGATGGTACTGGATGCATTTTCAACACCTGTATATAATAAAAAGTATAATCTATAATAAATTTTAGAAGGACACATATTATAAGAACATTAATCATTTAGTACATTGTCATGAACGAGTTGCCCACTACACTTGCTTTTTGCTCAAATAGATAACATTAATGACAAAAAAAAACAATGTACTACCTGGGTTTAGATCAAGTGATGGATCAGTCAAGTCAATCATGTCACTTTGATCCATACTTCTATCGGAATAGTCATCTACATATATATAATATCATGATATTAACCTTAGCCTCGGCACCATACAAACACAAGAAAAATATTAAGTATTGAAACAAAAAAAACCAAAATAGTACATGTGTTTTCTTTATCAATTTGCATGGGTCTGTATGAGTTGTTTCGATGTAGCCAGTCGCTATCTTCATAGCCCTCATTGTTTTCTATAGCCGATTCAACTCCAAACTGCTACAACATAATTACACAACAAATAAGTGAACAAATGACTAATGCAAGTAGGTGGCATCATTCATAAACAATAAAAAAGATAATTAGTATTTAACTGTCAAAATTTGTTTGAGGTGGACCTTTGCGACCGAGCACCTAGTTTAGTTTCCGCCTTTTTTTGATGATATTTTTTCTTTACGTTTCTTATTTTTTTGTCCCTTTCTTCTTGTGTCATTGCTGCACGTCGTGCCTTTTCTCTATCCCTTTTACGTTGTGCACGTTCATCAACTTGCGCTTGTGAATTTGATGTTGTCGATCACCTGTTCGATAATAAGTTGATACATATTTACTTAATATCTCATAAATAATACAAGTGAAAGCATATATGTACGTGTGTATAAACCATTACCTTCATTGGTAAAGTTTGTGAAGTCTTTAAATGGTGTACGACTTTCAGTATTTTGCATAGGTCTCATTGTGCTGAAACTGAACACAAAATAAAAAGCAAATCAGATTTGAATACAAATAACCACAATTAGCTTAAGTTAGGGTTGGGTCCTCGGTCTAATCATCTTCTGCCAGTTGTATTCGTTGTAACCAAGTGGCAACCAACAGGTCAATAGTCCCATTTGCTTATATTATTTGATTTTCCCACTTATTGTAGGCCACGATTTTCAGATGATATGCCATTGATGTACTCAGATTGCCCGAGATCTTACTGATTAGTTTGCTCAGTAATAATTAATATATGATACAACACATGAAATAATTGAGAAAAGCAACATGGGGAGCTCCCTGAAAGATACATTAAAATAATGGTCAAGCAAAATAGTTGCGCGTGCAGTGAACTTTACTAAATAGCTTTACAAATATTCCTTCAACTGATAAATAAAATACAAAAAAAACCCCTACAAAAGAGCACCATTCTCTATCCAAACTAATTTGTCATTTGCTCGGATTGTAAATATTTTTTTTTCTCAAAAACGCAAAAGACTTGCGCTTCTTTTTCATTAAGTAGAAGAATGCAGAATGCAATGCAAAACAACGGGACCGGGGTGGAAACAAGATTTGAAACACGCTCTGCCACCTCCGGTCAAACAACACGAAGGAGAAAAGAAAGAAGGCCACCTCCGGCCCAACAAACAACAAACAGCGGAGCGGAGCTCACGCGGACACACTACCACAGCAATCGAGCTTGCCGACGGCGACGAAACACGAGGAACCGGGGCGGCAGACGAGATGGGAGCTCATGGCGGCCTCATCGGAGCCTTCAAGAAGGGAATGACGTCCACAGGCGCCAACTCCGAAGGTACCCCGCCGGAACCTTCGTTCCCGAGCCCACCAGTCGCCGCAGACGAACGGAGGGCCGACGACGCCTTCAGGAAGGAAATGACGAGCACGCCACCGTCGTCGCTCCCGGGCGAGCCCGAGGAGAAATGGTTTTCACCACCGCCGTCGTCTGAGCGGTCAGTCGCCCGAAGAGAAGCCACGGTAGTCGACGCTGGGTAGTTGGGGCAGCGCGCCGCGGGGCAGCCCGGCCATCCACCCACCACTCGGTGGGGAGGACGGGCCCTGAAAGGAGTTGGCGCGCTGGCCCGCCCAGCCAAATCATCGGCAGGCACCCCCCGCCCCGGCCGAAGTCCCCCGACCTCAAGGCCGGGTCGAGAGTGCGCCGTGGATTAGAGTTAATGCGTGGCGGGCTGGGGGGCGCACGGCGGCAGCCGTCCGCGAACCGGCAAGGAGTGGAGGAGAGCGCGCGAAGCCCGCCCACCGACGCGGACCGCCCTCGACGCACCAGAAATTGAGCGTTGGCCTCCCCGGCAGCTCAACTCCCGACCGAGCCCAATTTTTCGAGGCCAGGGTGCGGGGCGGGCGAGATGCATCGGGCTGCCATTATCGGTGGCCGCCTTGGCGCGGTCGTGGTCTTGACAGGCTGCGGCTGTAGCGCGCGGGGAGTCGCTGGGTGGCGGCCGCCGCCGGCCATGGGCCCCAGTGCTCTACCCCACCACCCGCACAGCGCAGCGGATCGCGACTGGGGCCGGGCGAACCCTGGGCCGCCGCCGCACGGCAGGTAGAAGGGGCGGCTCGCGCGAGGGCCATCCCGCTGCCAAGCACCGCCCCACTGCGCCGGAGTTGTGGTTGGTGCATCCCCCCCGCAACGACCCTAGCCGAGGCCCCCGCCTCAAGGCCGGGGGTGCAGCGGGCGAGGGGCGCAGCGAGGTGTGGCACCGAGACGAATTTACACTCACCGCCCCACCTGCCCCTCGCCGAGGGCGGGTGGGACCGCGAGCCTCGGATCACCTCGCGCCGGGCGGGCCGCCAAGCGACGGAGGACGAGGAGGTGGAAGCGAAGGAAGGGAAGCGGCAACCGGGACCGCCTGGCCGAGGCGCCCGCGCCTGCACTGGGGCAACCGAAAGAAAGGCGGCCAATGTGGGCATGCCGGGCGTAGGCCGCCGGGGCCGCCATGAACCCTAGGGCGTTTCGGGACCGCCGGCCACCGGCCGGGCGCCAGAAGGAGGGGGATGGGGCGCGCCAAAGGTCGCCCTTGCGCCAGCTGGGGCCCCTCTGACCGCCGGCTCCCTGCCGGCGTCGGGATGGTCGGGGAAGGGGGAGGGCCCAAAGCCGCTGCCGCGCCATGGCCGGGCGGCAAGATCGCGCCTGAGCGCTCGAGGTCGGCTCCCGGCCACGGATCGGGCACCGTAGCGTAGAAAAGAGGGGGGCGGTCCCCGTCGCTGCGCAGCACCCGCCGCGGGCCGTCCGCCGTTGTCGCCATCAAGGGAGGCGAGTCGAGCGCGCCGCTGGGGAGGTGGGGTAGGGGCCCTGTTGCGGCCGGGCCAGCCGGGCCGCCACCCACTGCCGCCGCCGCCGGCCCCTGCGAGGCTGGGCCGCGCCAGGCCGCCGCCGCCGCGTGGGGAACGCGAGCGCGCGCGCGCATGGCCTGATCCGCCGCCCCGGCGGTGGGGAGCCTCCGGGAATGGCGGCCGGCCCGCCGGCGGCCCCAACCCTAGCTCCGACCCCGCCGCCGCGGGGAGGGGGGCGCCTTCCAGCTTCGCCGCCCAGGGCGAGACCTGGCTGCAGGCAGCTGGATCCGGCCGTGGCGGGCTGGATCTGCCGCCCCGCCGGCCGGAAGCCTGCCGGTGCCGGCAGGAAGAAGGGGGGGAGGGAGATGTAGGAAGGGACGGGAGCACGCTGAGAGGTGCGGGAGGGGGTTTTTGAGCCCCCTCCGCCGCCCCCCGGCGACGAGGAGGAGGGTGGCGGCGGCCGAGCCGGGCGAGGATGGGGGAAGGTGGGCGGGTGCGGCGTCGCCCTCGGGTCGCCCCCCGAGAGGGACGACGCGAGGGAGCCGGTCTTCGTGTCTCGCTTAACCCGGATTGTAATCCAAATCACTTGTTGTCTGCCTTCTTGTAAACAATGTATCAAAAATCCAATTGGCAAGCTGCTATACCTGACTGGTCGACAGCAAGTCTGAAATTGCTCAATTGGAAAACAAAAATTAAGTGGCACACTACTGGTCATCTAATCAAGATTCTTACCGTCAATAAATAGGTCTATAATATTAGTTTCCCTATAACAGCACATATTTCATATTTCAAAGCCTGAACCAGTGATTTGAGAGCAACAACGAATGCATCACAAAGGCACTTTTTATATATGGACAGAATGCAGACTAATGACTAACCAGATAGATTGTGCTATTTTTACTGGTGTTTCCATTATCTACAAATTCTCTAAACACTCCACATAAATCAATTTTGTGGGGACCAATAATGAATCATATCATAGCTAATTGTCACATGTAGCATATAACCTCCATGAAACATTAATAGTCAGTAATTAACAATGAGCAGCCACAACCAGATTTCTGAAAACTATATGCAGCAAGCTAAGTTTTCTCTATACATTTTTTTTAAAAAAATGGTACACTTGCACACATGTTTATTCTTCTGTGGAAAACAAAGGCACTGGTCAGGTATGGACACTTTGACAGGCATCACTACTTTTGGCACAAGCATGCATGCACGCACGTAGATAATAGAGTACTATATTAAGTTAGACAACATCTAACATAGTAAAAAAAAGATACTATATTGAATTTCAAATTTAGAAATTAGAACATGTCAGAATATGGAATGACTTAAATTTAGAACAAAAATACCTGTAGTGCCTTCAGCCTGAGTACGAAACAGGTCTCTCGGTTGTTGTATTGATGAATTACTTAAATAATTAATTAATGGATCAGCTATTGGCTTCTGAAAGTGCAAGTGACGGCCGCCAAATCAAACAAATTACCTGCAGCAAATTAAAGTTATCGCTTGTAAATCAAACAAACACTAAATGACTGAAACTGCCGTAATTGCATTACTGCAAGCCTGCAATAGAACAAATTACCAGCAGCCTGAGTATTCTCGGTTGTTCTCTTGATGAATTAAATAATTAATTAATGGATCAGCTATTGGCTTCTGAAAGTGCAAGTGCAGGCCGCCAAATGAAACATATAACCTGCAACAAATTAAAGTTAACGACTTGTAAATCAAACAAACACCGAATGACAAACTGCCGCAACTACATTACTGCAAGTCTGCAACTGCAGGCCACGAGGAGGCCCTATAGCTGATAAACTGAATTGAGGGATGGAGGGAAGGCAGTGCAGCTGCGCACTGCCGGCTGATGAGGAGGTCTGCGGAAATACGACCATGGGATTCGGGCCGCAGCAGCACGCGGTGATGCCGTCATGCGACGCGAAGTCAAAGCGGAGGGCTGGGACGCGACTGCTGCAGCAGAGGTGTGGTACCGCTGAGCTTAGGGTTAGGGTCTAGGAGCTGTGGCGACACCCAGTGCACGGCGTTGGCAGGACCCGTTCCGGCGAGTGTGCGCACCTGCTTCCCTAGGTTAAGCCGGACTCGGCACAAGCACAAGAGGGTAGACGACAGAGATGACAGAGCAGCGTCGAGTTGCAGGACGGGTAAGGAGTAAGGACGGAGCAGGAGGACGGAGCAGGAGGACTGCTGGTGGAGGTGGCGGCACGTGTTGATGGCGCCTCGGCGTGGCGTTGTCCTCGGCGTGACGCCGTCTGCTAGAGATGAGACACGGCGACAGGCGCGGCTCGACTCAGAGCTTCGGCGTGGCGCAGCCTTCGTGGACCTTGGCGTACTCTAATATCGAGCTCACTGGCTCCTTCTCGACGACGACGACGGACTCGACCGGAGTTCGGCGTGCCCTGGACGGCGGCGACAGATGGTGGTGACGAGAGATACGGTACGAAGGATCGCAGTGGCTGGGCACGTCCCTGTATATATGGTTCACTCCGCATATATCGTTCCTTTATAGGGAAGGCTACGTCAAATGACAGGGAAGGCAGCCCTCCCAGAATTTCAGCGGTGATTCTGGCGAAATACATGCTGTCCTGTGATTGTTGACCATCTTCAATGTGGAAGGTCCCGGACAACGTTCCCTCGATGTGCTGGTTGCGTGATTAGCGTAACAGGAAGGCAGGAAATCACGTGATTAGCGTAACAGGAAGGCTGGATTAGCGTAACAGGAAGGCTGGAAATCTGCGTGATTGCGAGACGAAGGCAGGGATCGCATGGGAAGGGAGTGGCAGCACCAAAAGAATTGCCGCACCAAAAATTGTCTCCTCTTTGTTCTTTTTAGTTGTAGAGATAGACAATAGATGGATGGAGATGGGATATGGCGAGAATAGTTGACTAATTATATCTTTTTTTTTGAAAATTATATAGTACAACGCAGATGCTCACAATACGTACGCATACTTATCTATATAACACATATACGTAAACCTTACCCCTATAAGCACTTAATAATTTTAATTATACCCTAATAAATATGCAATAACACTAATTTTATGATGATAATAAGAAAATATTTGTTAATTAGCACTACTACTATCCTAATTGCCACACAAAATATGAACTAATCAATATATCAGCACTGTTAAAACTAATGTTGTCATCGTCTTTACTAATTAAAATTGTAACATACTAATAGTCCTTAACTTATTTACTAATAGCAAAGATTATAAACACATGGATAAGCTCCTCCGCCAGCTTTTTGGTGGTCCTTGTATTAGTCTGTTTGGAATGCATGAATGCAAAACAAAGAATTGACAAAATATAGGAATAGAATGGAGTGAAAATAGAAAACTACTAGTAGCAAAGCGCGCTCCTGCGCGCTGGTCGGTGTATTGGAAAGACCTTTTTTTTTTTGGATTGGCAAAAAAAAAATAATATGTGATTAATGTTGATCATATCCCCAGCCAGGCAGGGGCCATAACGAAGCATGTATCCAGCAACAGGAAAGAATAGTTCAAATTCCAAGTAGACACCACAAAAAGAATTTTAAATAGGCACTGCAGACATGATACATGGAAAATATAGTAGAATGTCACAAACTAAATGAATAATAAAGGATCTTGGATTACGGCGCAAGGTGGGCCACAAGTGCCCAAGCAGCATTTCCTGCATTATTTTCCTCAACGAAATTGGTAGTTGAGTTGATAAGCAGCAGTTTGAGGATACCAGTATTTTCCTGCAAGATAACAATATCTGGGCATGAAAAATCCAGTAATAAAACTGCTCTTTAGTTTTATAAACTAAATAATATGCTAATAAATAATTACTCGCATATGTCAAGTGTATAATATGCCGCAAATAGCTTTGATGAACGTAGGAACCAAAAAGCTTATCTGCTAGGATTTCTGCAGGGCGGCTTGCTCGCCGAGGATGGTCAACAATCCAAACAGTAAAGGTTACATTGTCTAATATTGATTTAGCCAATCCTCGCCCTACATTTTATCCACAGTTGCCAATATTAGAAGTTTAAATAAAAGTATTGCACTGAACAGGGGTAGTGAAAGTAAACATCCAAACAAACACCTTTTATTGTGACTTCATCCAAACAAATGATGTAGCAACAAAAATATCACCACATGTCGATTAACTGCTTGACAATATCGACAGCTAGGTAGTGATGATGTCAATTTGTGTCTAATATAAACCAATAAACCAAAAGGTAGCTACTGTAGGTTGTGGACTGTAGCAAATGGCTGATGAATGGACACACAAAGCTGTACTGATATCTTCCTCTTCCCGTATTCCCGTTTTGTAAAACAGTTTTCAACAACATACTTTTGCAACCTTATCACCGGTATTACTTCTATGGTCATTGTCTACCTGTCTGGAAAACAGCACATATTACCAAAGAACTACGTGAAGGTATATAGTGTACAGGAAGAATATTTGCATTTTCTGTGTAGAGAAATAATACTTCTCATATTCTATTTAGCAAATGTTGCACAAGCACAAAGAGGAGTCAGAAAAGATAACATAAATGGTCTCTAAAGTTAGCCTAATGCCTTTTTTTCAGCAGCCCAGAATCTCGGGTCTGCAATGTAACAATTAGTAGCATAGGTCTATCTAACAAAGGTTAATTGAGAAAAAGATCTATCATATAACCATCTGCACTTATTTTGACAACAACTTAAAGTATGAAAACTGCAGATTCACCAAGTATCTGTGCTAAAGTTGATGCTCCTTGAATGGCCACTCTTAGAACAATATCACAACCTTTAGCCATGTAGTCACGTATGTTGATATAAAAGATAGCATTTATGAGAACTTAGAAAGGAAAACCACATCTCAAGTTTTCGCACAAAAAAAGACCGATTGTTCACACCTGTCTATAATTTGACCCCCAAAAATACAGACATAATTTCTTAGGCTCTACTATATAGGTGGACTGTATATATTGAGTTCATTGTGATTTTTAACCCAAAATACACACAGTTATCATTTCATTTGTAGGAGCCCCTAAGAATTAATATCAAATTATCAATACATGCTAGCCGATTCTTTCAATCAAGTCAATGTAAGGGCAACCGAGTGAACAACACAGATGGAAGTGTGTTACTACTTTTATGTCTGTAGCAATCAGTATTAAGCTGCAGCTAATTCAAACTAATTGTAGCATTATTTATGTAGAACCCTACATCCTGAAACAAACCAATTCCAGCAAAGCACCGCGTATCAGGATAATGCTACAATTACTATTAAATGATTAGTGAGACCTGTCTTTTCAACTTTCTTGCCATACCCAAGTTGTGGGTCATTTGCAGGCACTAATCAATAATATTAAATGATTAGTGACTGGCTCATCTGAAGATGTATTCTTTACTAATAACCTTACAGGAAGACTATTATTGGACTAATCAATAATAGTGCGCAATAAACTGCAGTGGACATAACATTTTATCAGTTTATACATTCCCAGATGCAAAAATAACATATAACAAAGAAGAGGGTGAGTGGCACGGTAAAAAAAAAAAAATTAAAACAATGATGTATTATGTTGGGCTAGTTATCTTGTCAAAGAATTTCGAGCACTTGGAGGGCCAGTCATCTTCAGAATTCACAAGGAATCTACAACCTTGAAAAGAATTATTTCATAGCAACGGCTTGCTGAACTCACATGATCACAAAGTATAAAACGGAAAAGGTCACTTGTGTGTAATATTTGGTGGCAGGAATGCCTTTAATATATATTGCATTTGTCATCCCTACAATTGAAAGCATGCTCTTATAAACCCTTAGTATTATGCAAGCACAAAGTAGGAGATAAATAAACATTACTCACCAACATTTTGGAAGATCCAAAATCATATACCTTCTGGCTGTAAGTGAGATGTTTGGGCTACAAAAAAGAATAAAATAAATATCCTTGAACTGTACTCAAAGAAAATGACATTTGATAGAATGACGATGTAGCCTTTTATTCATGGTAGATCATCCATTGTACAGTCTCATTAATTCGAGGGAAACAAATTAAGAACACTAACGCATAATAGGAAATATGGTGGGCAACGGTATCATGGCATAACTGCGCTTAATAGAACTGAACCACGAACAATCACTATTTAAAGGAAGCATCATTATGGCATTATGTGTACAGAAGGGACACAGGAAAATATGCTAAAACAATTGTCCACTGCAACAAAGGAAATTTAACTTGACTGAGCTAAATTTGTCAACTAACTCCACTGAGTTAGATTTGCCAACGTAGTGTGAAAGGCAGCTGATAGCATAACAGCATCCATCTGAGTAACTTAGAATCAAGCGGTAGGAAGAAATGTAACCTGATTGAGTAAAATCTGTCAATTAACTTCACCAAGATAAATTTGCCAATGTAATTGAAAGGCAATTCACCAACAGCATCCATTTGGAGTAGCTTAGAATGAAATGTGGTAAAATCCCATTCAGTCTGTAGCATGAATTGATGGAAAAAACAAAAAAAAATATAAGACAGGAAGCACGAACAACAGATCTGAAAAGAACAAACATTCAAATCTAGGAATCAGGAAAGGGAGAGGGGCTGGGGCAACACACTAAATGAATCCTCAAGAATGAATTCTGAATCTTACCTGAGTAACACAGCAGAATAGTGGAATCGGTGGGGATCATTGGACCCGCTTGGTAATGACAGCAGCATCATGCATGGAGGACGCTATATCCCCTGCAAGCAATATTGAAAGGGAACAAAATGAGCAACGCATCTGAGGTAAGGAGACACAGAGAGGGACGGGGGGAGGGTTGCAGCCACCGATGGTGGTGACCACACTGCGCATGGGATTCTTGCGGCCGTGGCCGGGGCCCAGTGCAGGGAGAAGCTGGTACGGGGGAGGAGGGACTGACCAAGATATGTCGCGGTCGCTGCTGACGGAGAAGAAAGGCGTCGCACCATTGGCTGGGATTGACGTCCGCTTCCTCCCTGCCCAACGCAGCACCGGGCGCGGCAGCGGCATTCCTGGCCACGTCGGCGTGGCGGCACGGTGCCCTGGGTCCCTCTCCGTCCGGCGCAGCGCCCAACGTGGAATGCGGAGCAGACGGACCTAGGGTTTTGTGGAGCACGGAGCAGGAGGAAACCCGCAGGTGTGGGGAGGCGGGGACGCAGCCGGCCACCAGCGGGGCCAGTTCGCGCGAGGTCGTCACCGGTGACGGCCGCCGACAAGGCCCAGGCTGGCGCCGCGCCGCATCCGCGGCCCAGGAGGTGCCTTCGCGCGAAGCCAGCACCTCACGCGGTGAGGCGCGGATTCGACCGGCAAGACGCGAGGCGAGGGGGGAGGAGGAAGAGAACGGCGGCACCAGCTGCAGCCGCAGGCGCCGCACCGTGCTTGCGCCCGTCGCTGTCGCAGATCCGCGCCACAGCCCGGTGGCGCTGTCACTCGGAGCCAGCGGTGCGGGCCTGGCCTCCCGCGACGCGATGGGGAGGACGAGGAGGAGGAGGAGGACGGCTGCCACCGCCGCCGCACGCCGCTCGCGCTGGCCGCTGCCGCCCTTCCGCCTCAAGAGAGATCGACCCGCCGCACCTCGCGCCGGCACGCTACGACGTCGTCGGGAGAGAAAAGAGAGGAAGGTAAGGCAGGGGCGGGAGCGGCGAAGGCGCCGGCGCCGGCGCTAGGCCCGCCGTTGTGCCGCCATCGGAAGAGACGGCGAGAGTCCGGGACGGATAGATCGAGAAGATAGTTTACGTTTTTTTTTTTTTTTTTTTTTTTTTTTGAGAAGAGGAGATATTTTACGTTGGGCTGTGGTGGACCATTGGAAGAGTAACACGTGGACAAAACAGTAAATGGACCGTGAGAGGAAATCAGGGCCGTAAAACTGAGATCAGATGGCGGTAATTTTTTTTGCTATCGTGGATAGGCCAGCTGCCCGGGAGGCTGAGACAATTTAAAGGGGTGAACTAGTAGCAATGCGCGCTAGTCAGTGTTGGTACAGGAAGTAGTCTTTGGAGAAAAAAAAAAAGTAGAAGAAGAACAAAAATGAAAAGGAGGATGGAAGGGAATATCTGAGGAAAGTAGAAGGGAGGTGGGAAGAGGGATCTGGATTTCAGAGAAGCTGGACATTACGCGTGTGCCCTTGTGCGCGTAGGCCGTTAGCCTTGCAATGATTTGATTTAAGAGGTAGTTTAGATGCACAGCAAAAAAAAAAAAATTATATATACCCCTAGACAAGCCAAGAGAAAAAAAAAACACCTATAATGTGGAATGGAAGTAGTAGTCCAGCTATGAGTAAATTACATATCTTATGTAGATGTGGCAGCTAATGCAATAGACATTATAAGTGAAGAGTCTTTAAGTATAGGGTCCATAATGCATACATCTTTTTTTGGAGGTCTGTTACAAGACTTTCTAAACAAAGTTATTCATGTCTGTCTAGACGTCGATATACAACTCAAGCCTACATCATCAGGTGCTAGTTTCCAGCATGGAGGATACGACACCAACAAAAGCAGAGAAAGTCTTCTCAGGATGGGAAAAGGTATTGAGTTCATCCAAGCAAAAAATTTGGAGCAGCATGAGATACCTGATACCTGTAAAGTAGCAAGGTCAATCATTAAAACTAAGAATGTATTGCGACCAAGTGTCCTAAACAGCAAAGCCTTAAGATCTTTTGTAAGTAGCCTAGATCTAAGGATATCCACCTATCGGAGAATCATATAGCACTAATAACACTTGAGTTCCTTGTAAGACCAGAATCTAGATTATATTGTTCATTCAGTGAGGGCAGTGCTTGTCCAGTACGTAGTTCAGTAGTCTGAAGCATTAGTAGAACAAGAACTGAGGACTTGTAGCCATCTGGCCTGTCAAAATTGAGACACCATGGAATTTAAATGAATGATCAACTTGAGTTAAGGAGCAACCTATTGTCAGTACTTGGTACCCTTTTTTATTTTTACTGAAGTTACGACCTTGTTTTGAAATTCAGTAGAGCTGTTGATTGTCAGGCACAGACATATGCTTTTAAGATTAATCTTGATACTTGAAGGTAATTTTTTCTTTCTTTTTATAGAAGGAAGAATGCAAGATCATTCAAGGAGATATGGTTTCTATTTTTCTATGTAGCCATTGTTACTATAAATATGTTCCCATACTCAAAGCAGTAGTGATAGAATGTACCTTATTCAGCCACTTTCTTGAGGCAAAGAACGACCTGCATGAGATCATTTCTTTTCAGATGCAAGAGTCTTGATAGGCCCAATATGCTGTAGGAGTGGAAACAATAGACTGACATGAGCATTTCTCGTTACTGACAAGATCAACTGTTTTCCTATCAGCTTTGAGTAACCTCAAGGGAGGAACAATAATTCCAAAATACATTGTCAGTTCACTGAAATACTGGAAATATATTTAGAATAGGAAAGCCTTATTCATCCAATGTGGCATAACAGAGGTGTTTGTACTTTGGTATAAGAAGTTACAGCTATGCAGTCTGGTTGTCAAAACATGTATAGAAGCATCTAATTTGTTGGATCAGATATGGAGCAAAAAAAGATACCTGATTGACCAGCTCTCTTGTTGTACGCATAACTAAAGCACTTGTGGTCTTGCCATATTTAGTTTGTCTAGATGCCATATTTGCCCCGCTAACCAAAGAGTCCAATATTGCAAGACAAAAAGCAAAACTCTTCCCCTGTATATGAAATGGCAATTTTGTCATACAGGGTTCCAGAAGAGCAAAGGTGTAGTGAACATTCCCTCTAGTATGGTGCAGTTCTTGTCCCCAACATTGGCACCAAAAAATACACACCTACAGAACTCAAATTTTTGTATTGCCTGATTGTATGATAGTTTATATTTGTATAAATAGGTTTCCTAATGTTTGTACCTAGCATGATATCATTCTTGGATTGCACCTCATGATTTGGGATCTCACCGGTCACCATACATGTTGCCCTGTGAGGAAACATAAGAACGAATGTATGAATATCTTTCTATATATCTGGGAATGACTACCTTCTGATGATACCATAGTTAGGAAAGCAACAAGCTGAAAGGATTTCTTGAAATTGACAGAGAAATGGAAAATGCATTTAACATAGAACTGTGAAGATCCTCTTACTTGGCAGTAGATTCAATATGTTTCAGAAAATAGTCAAGCTCCCTTCTCTAGCCACCCAAGTTTGCTAGATGGATCAGCAGGCCCCTGCAATGACACATGATAAGACAGGCAGGAGAAGAAAATCGGCATTTCAGAACGCCTAAATATGTTCAGCGAACATTTTATACAGATGAAGAAAAATTATCTCTTTAATATTAGCAATAGATGATTAGATAATTTGTGGAAGCCTTCAGGTATGATGTATATACATTGTAACATGGAGTAAATTTTCAGTGCATGATACACCATGACTCACGTTGAACAGTTCTATAAAATTATATCAAGATAAGGAGATCAAAGGATTTAAACAGGAGGTACCTAGGCTCTGCAGCACCATATGTGAAATGTAAAACAACTAAAAATAGGCAGAGGTTAGAGCGTACCAATCTGATAGGAGATGACACCTTTTTGTCGATAGCGCAGATGGATCATGCAAACCTTCATATCATCATTCTCTCGACCTGGCAAAAACAATAATAGACCAAAGGACGCCATTTGCTAAGCTTCATAGGATGAATAAAAGGCATAAGGTAGGGGACATTGCACTTTGTTGCTTCCTAATATATTAGTATTTTCCTGTACTCAGCTATACCATCAGGTAACAAAGCTATATTGTCTTATGGTGTATTAAGTACTTCTAATAGGTTTAGGAATTTTTGAACTCTAGTAGTTCCATTAGTACTAAAAAGCAAGCTATCGAAATCTGATAATCTGAAACCCCACCAAAAGAGAGGCTACAAACCATGCTCCAATGGAAAATGGATTTCGTGTAAAAATGTGTACATACAACTTATGTGGTTAGAAACTGGTCAACTTCGATCTGGAAGAGGTACATCTAATCACTGGTGAAGGTAGCACGTAGTTCATTATCATAACATTGGTATATGTTCCTCAAATGTAGAAAATAGAACCAACAAAAAGAATGCGGGGAATCTATTTGCCTACTCAATCATTAGAACCTGTTGGTGGTTCATGGCAGCAAGGTAACGTACCTTACAAAATTGGATCATGGCTGGTTTTCTGCTTTCACTTACTTGGACCTCTATCTCTGCAGGTAATGAAGCTTGATGATCATAAATGCACTATCACCTGTAGCTGAAATTAGAAACATATAGACAGAAATCAAGACATAAATCAAGATTTCTGAGCTTATAAAGACATAAATTGAAATCGAAAGTGAGGCTTTAGGAAAACATAAATATTTTTTTCAAGTGGAAGGAAAAAATTGGTAAGAATAAAGCTTCCTCCAATACCATAAAAATGCAATGTGTCCAGACTAAGAAAATATTGGATTTTTTTTTTAATTGCACATGAAACTGCAACATCATTGATCAATAATGATACTGATGCTCATTCTGCCCACAAATTAGAATATAGGATTATCAGGATATGGAGTATTCTCTATTTTTTTTGGTAATTCCTTGGTATTTAAAAATGTTGGTAGCATTGTTATGTTTTTATATCGAAGCTATAGTTAAAAAAAGAATACATAGGAACCAAATATGGAAAGAAATACATTAGAAGCTAATCGTATATATGTTGGTAGAGTAGGATTTAGAAGCGCTGAAATATTTTTATTGTGCACAAAAGGCTAAATAGGAAAATACCTTATTCAATTTTTATTTTCCAAACTGAAAGTAGTGTAGTGTAGGTGCTGCATACTAATATTATGGTTTTATAAGTTGCAACTCTTCCAAGAAACCAGGAAATACCCAGTTCATGATCCTGCAATTTTATTGTTTGAACTCACATAATATTCTGCTGCAGTCTATCCTCTAGAAAGTACATATGCATTTGTCCAAGGTACCTTAATGGTATAGACAGATCAAAATGGCAATTAAAACATGCAAGAACGAAAAGATACACAGATGACACACTATAGGCAGAGTTACCATTTTGAATCGACTATTGGAACCATTCAGGTCTCGGCAACTAATTTTAAAAAAAGCCATTCAGGGATATCAAGATTTGAACACAGAAGGCTTTGAAAATAGTGGCATCATAGATGGACTGAAGAAAAAAGAAACTTCAGGATCAAACTCCACGGGCAATAAGTAGACAATATTAGCAAAAGGAAAGTACAGAATCACTGCATTAGAGTCTGACAAAGAAACGAAACCAGTCCTACCCATGTCGTTGTATACACAAAGGGCGTGCATCAATCTGGTAGCAAGTGGCTGTGACCTGCAGGATCCAAGACGGGTTTGCTGAGAAGGGTGAGAGGCAGAGGACCTTCGGTGGCATGGCTCCTGCACTGGTGGGTGCGGCAACTGACGGGGCGGCGTGCGTCCCTCCCATCCAGGGTCCAGCACCACCACCAAACGGGTGGAGCTGTCCGGAGGGGGCACAGGTCCGCCGCCCGCTGCTGTGGCCTCCTGCGATGGCTTCGACCCAATGCACTGCGTGCAGGCAGAGCACCGAGGCCCCATACCGCGAGGAACTTCCATGGGCGCTGGAAGAAGGGGAGCCATCGTTGAGAGAGGGGAAGAGACACGCACCTAGGGTTCCATGGAGGCCGGGGAGGGCGACCGCCCCACGGGATACGCCGCCACCGCACGCGCCTAGGGCGCCGCCGGCCTGCGCCATCGCTAGATCTTGAGGAAGCTAGGGTTTCGTGGACCATAGGAGCGAACGAACGGAGGAGGAAACGCGAGGTGGTAGTCACAACGGCGGCCACCGGCGTGGGCGGCTGGTGCTGCGTCGCGGTGGCCAGCGACGGGCACCGCCGGGGCCGACGAGCAGCACCGATTTGTAGCCCGTGGGTGTCCTCGCGTGCCGCCAGCGCCTGCCACGGAGCCAGAGGCGCTGGCCTAGCCGCCATGATCCGGGGAGGGAGGGGAGGAGTATGACGACGAGGGAGGCCGCAGCCGCCGTGCCCCGCTCCTGGCCACCGCCGTCGCCCTCCTGGCCGCTGCCGTCGCCCTGCCCGCACAGAGGGAGGGGAGAGAGAAGAGGAGGGAGGAGGGCGTGAGAAGCTGGAAGTAGAAGCGGAAGTTGCGGTATATATTCGTGTCTCTAGATTCAGATAAGAAGCAGGAGAAGCGGAGTGAGAAGCTAACAAGAAGCAGCAGAAGCCGCTTCCTGCGGAATCCGCTCCAAGAGATTTGGACCGTTCATCGGGAGATCAGACGGCGGAGGGAATTTCCGACGACGTGTCACGTGGTTCTATCCAGGAGTGGATTCCAATTTGTAAGGGTTAAATATGATTTCAAAAAATGGGAATATAAACTTCGGGGTGTTTCGATTGCAGAAAGACAAGAATGTCACATGTACCCACAAGAAGCAAAGTTTTAGGTTTCAGAACGTGAGAAAATCAAGGTTCAAAAAAAAAAACTTCATTAAACTATGTTTAATCTAGATTAAACGCTAATTGGAGACCCAACATCTCGTTTAGTAGGGAGTAGTCGCTCAATTAGACGTTGGGCACGCCTAGGCACTCGTCTACACGCGCGGCAGGCGCGGAATCAGTGGGAAAACGGTGCTAGGCGGCGGAAAACGCGCAGCTCGCGAGCGGGGGAAGTGCGTTGCGCGTGGGTGGCGAGAGGGAAAGAATCGAGCGCAGGTGAAAGAAGTGCGGGCCTTGGCAGTTGGCACGAGAAAGAAGCGCGGACGACGCTGCAAAAAATAGAAGCAGGATTTGTCAGTCTAGTCCCGTCTGCCGCCTACCTTCCGCCTCCCGTCTCTCGCCGGCTCGTCACTCCTCACCACTGACCTGCAACAGAGGGCAGGCTACGAACGGAGTCCTCAGCACAGAGGCTTGCGCAGGCACATCCCCTCGCTCCTAGTTGTGTTACTACTACTGATTTTCTTCTTAGCTTCACAAAAATTAAAAAAAACAAAAACGTTAATTACGTTTAATCAACGTTTACTCTTCCTAGATGCTAGCGTTCGCCTAGCGTACTACAATACCCCGATACTCTAAGTTGGTACCGTATCCTGTATCGGATACGTATCTGATATCGATACTCAATGGATACATGGTGGATACGTATCCTCAAGTATCCTAAATAAAAATAAAAAACTAATTTCGGATACTTAAGCCGATACGTATCCATGAAGTATCCCAAATAAAAAGAAAATCTAGGTTATGTTGTGACCTTATAGTCGCAACTCAAACACACGTCTTTACTTGATTTTTCTAAAATTGACATAACAAACTAAAGACTCTTAGTATTATATATGAATTCAGCTTTTGGATCTTGAAAATATGATGGATATGCTTGGCTATTGGAGTGTAGAAAAATTAAAATATAGAAAAATGAGCAAAGATAAAAGGATTACAAGTATTGACGAAATTGCTAAGCTACTACTATTTTGAAAATCTAAATATACAACAATTTTCTTGTTCATCTATTTATATTAAAAAAATAGTGAAATGTATCCGCGTATTGTAATTTTTAGAAAAATGACGTATCTGTATCCGTATCCATCCGATACCGATACACGTACCCGTATCCATGCTATGTAACTAGCGTATAGCGTTTTCTAAAACCTTGAAGAAAACATTACGTTAAATTTCCCTTTGGGCTTCTTTGGATCTTTTTTCTCCAATGTTCTTTTTTGAAGTAACTCCAATCTTGTGAAGCAACATCAGTCTTTCCTCTTAAAATAAATACAGATTTTATTTGTTTCAAACAGGAAGTTGAGAAAAACTTTCCTAGAAAATTCATCACTTTGCTTTTCTCTTTACTTCCCGGTCAGTTACAGCAGAGCGAGCCTAGAAATTATTTTGACGGATGAAATTTATATAAATTTAGTGAACATTTAAGCTTTGAATCTCATATAGTTATTCCAAGTGAAACGAGTGAGGCCTTAGAAGCCGTTCATAAATCTGACATCGATAACGTAATGAGACTAATTTGATGTGGTGTGTTTTTAGTAATTTGGTCAAAATTTGAGGAATTCGATTTAAGAGAAGTGCATGGTTAAAGCATACCAATATCCATCCTAGCAAACAAATCCAAGTCAAAACCCCGCCTCCGGTACTGACAGGTGGCCCCGCCAGTCCAACTTGATCCAGTTACGTCATCCGCCGGCACGCACGCGCTGGCCCACAGTCAGCCACCGAGCCCTCATCCCGTCGCACTCGTGAGTCGTGACGCTTCCCATTCCACCCTGCCCGCACTCTCCCCACTCCAGATCTCCTCGTCCACCCCGTCGCCTTCGTCTTCCTCCTCTCCGGCCGGCCGATGCGTCCCAAACCCTAGCCCCCCGGCGCAAAACCCCAGATCCCGCCGCTGCCGGCATGGACCCCTCCTCCGGATCCGCGTCCCGCCACGGGCGCCTCCTCATCTCGCCGTCGCTCTCCACGCCGACCTTCTCCACCCGCTCCCCGTCCCCTTCGCCGGCCGCGTCCCCCGCGCCGCACCACCACCACCAGGAGCGCCGCAACTCCACGTCCTCCCCGAAGCCGCTCGTCCCCTTCCCTCCTCCTCCTCCTCTTCCGCCAGCCGGCCACGCTCCTCCTTCGGCGGCGCGGGGCCCGCGGCGCCGCCGCGGCGGCCAAGGCCTCGGCGTCGGGCCCGGCGTTCGCCCACAACGCGCGCCTCGCGGCGGCGCTGGTGCCCGCCGCGGCCTTCCTGCTCGACCTCGGCGGGCTCCCCGTCTTCGCCGTCCTCGCCATCGGCCTCGCGGCGGCGTACCTCCTCGACGCGCTCCAGCTGCGCCAGGGCGCCTTCTTCACCGTCTGGGCGGCGCTGCTCGCGGCCGATGTCGCCTTCTTCTTCTCCGCCTCCCTGTCATCTGCCGCTGCCGCCTCGCTGCCGCTTACCGTTCTCGCGCTGCTTCTCTGCGCCGAGACGACCTTCCTCATTGGTGTCTGGGCGTCGCTGCAGTTCCGATGGATCCAGCTCGAGAACCCTACCATCGTTGCCGCCCTAGAGCGGTTGCTCTTCGCCTGTGTGCCCATTGCCGCGCCTGCCCTCTTCACGTGGGCTCTCGTGTCTGCGGTCGGCATGGCCAATGCATCCTACTACTTTGCCGCGTTCTGCATGGTGTTCTACTGGCTGTTCTCCATACCCCGTCCATCCAGCTTCAATAGCCGGAAGCAGGATGCTCCAATGCTGGACAGTGATGGCATTCTTGGCCCCTTGGAGAGCTGTGTGCACTCTCTTTATGTGCTGTTCGCGCCGGTGTTGTTCCATGCTGTGTCGCATCATGCCACACTCTTCACATCGTGGGCCAGTGTGTGTGAACTGCTGCTGCTGTTCTTCATACCGTTCTTGTTCCAGCTTTACGCTTCCACTCGTGGTTCACTATGGTGGATCACCAGGGATACACGCGCAATGGACCAGATAAGAATTGTGAATGGGTTCATTGCACTGGTTGTGGTGGTGCTTTGCCTTGAGGTGCGAGTTGTGTTCCACGCGTTTGGAAGATACATTCATGCTCCACCACCGCTGAATTACCTGCTTGTAACTCTCACAATGCTTGGTGGCGCTTTGGGCCTCGCAGCACATGCCGCGGGCAAGGTTGGGGATGCTGCTAGCTCGGTGGCTTTTACAGGGTTGGCAGTGCTAGTCAGTGGAGCAGGAGCTGTAGTCATTGGATTCCCCATGATGGTATGTTGCAACCTCATTTATGCAACTGATATCTGCTCATGTGACATTTTGATTTGTTAAAGCTAATGCATGTTGCATGCTACGTTGAACCAACAAATCTAGTTCTATGAAGTACATCTCTCATTGTGAAGTTGATATAAGGCTTTGGAATTTTACTAACGTTAACTACTGCTTCTGGTCTTGTATGGTACATTTGAGTTTCCTTTCGTTGTCTCTACTCCACATTTTTTAGACTAGTTCTACATCAGGTATTAGTATTAGCGGCTTATATGAATTAGTCAAGGGGTCATTGCCCTTACCATTAAGTTAGTAGTTCCATTTGTGTCTGTCCATTTTATGTCACATTTGCTACACTATAGATACAGTATGATGTGTTTGCTATATTTTGTGTCTCTTTTTATTGTTGAGAATCTAGGCTCTTATGTTCAATTCATTCTTTAGTTGCAATATCTTCTAAATTTTAATATCTTTAGCTCACAATAGTTTTGTATTGGATGAATTTGGCAGTTATTTTTAGTGTCATCATTTGATTTGGATCATCTTCAAAAGTTCTGACCACCAAACTGAAACAACACAGCCTGTTGAAGCTTGGCTTTTACTTGATTTATGCTATTTTTTTACATGGATAAACAGAGTAAGTTTCACAAACTACACTACATTTGTTAAAAAAATATCACAAAGCTACACTTTCAAAAGCTAGTTTCATATAACTACACATCTTTTTGAAACCTATATTGCAAAACTACAGTTTCTAAGATTAACTTAACAAAAATACATTTCAATTGTCAATTCATATAAAAAACTACACATTTGTTGTCATTACATATTGCAAAATTTCAGTTTTAAGCTTTGAAAATCATAGTTTTGTGTCATTGGTCCTAGAGGTGCACTTTTGTCTTGTACCTATTTCAATGAAAGTGTAGTTTTAGAAAACTGTTTCTACTTTCTATGAAGTGTAGTTTTGTGATGATATTCCAATCATTGTGTAGCTCTGTCGGTTATTATAGATACTGTTACTTATATTTGAATGAGAATAAGTTCTGGTATTGTGCTGGCATATATGCTCATCCTTAATAGTACTGGACTATTGCTGTCCGTAGATGCTCATCGATTATGTATAATGTATTACATGTTTTAACTATTATTGTGGTTCTCGTTTGCTTTGACCTGACTCTTGCATTTTTGTTTGAAACGCTGTAGCTGAGTACCTGAATACTTACACTGTTACACCCTTATACTCCCTCAATTTGCGTCATCCTCACCACAATATCTCAATGATGTTGTTGCTTAGTACTTGAATCATGGCTGTGCAAAGCTAGTGTCTTGGCTCGGGTCAAGGTTTTTGAATGCTGCGGTGCTGCCAATTTTTTCAAACCTTATTTAAATTATATTAAATACCTATTACATAAATAGTGCAAAACTATGTTGTAAAATTAGATAGATATGTACTTGTTGATATTTGCCCCTGTGCAGGAATTCCAACTGGCAACAAGAATAAAATGCTATCATGATCCATGATACCCTTAAGATGGGTTTCTGTTAAAACGGAGAGAAAGAAAACACTCTATTGTTTCTTTTCACACTCTTTAGATACTCAAATTTCGTATTAAAAAAGTTAAAGAACAACATGAGTATCTAATCAAGTAGAGTTGTGGAATAGCAGACCTTTGTTGAACAGAGAGAAGTCTCTTTGCATGGTGAGTTATAGAATGGAATGGTCTCATTGGAGGTATAAAGGTATAGCATCATCTAGGCTCTTGGCAGTGGTATAATGCGCTTGTCTTGTTGCAACCAATTTTTACCTAGTGCCCTATGTTACAGTAACATGCAATTGCGCTTCACTAGCAACCCTGTCCTGAATATTGCAACATTTCTACCAGTTATTTTTGTTTGCGCATTAACAGATAGTTGTGTAAGATCATACTTAATGCCCTTTTTTGTTACTTCTTTTGCAGTTTCTGCCACTGCCGATGATTTCTGGCTATTATGTTGCAAGGTTCTTTACTAAGAAAAGCTTGTCATCATACTTTACCTTTGTGGCACTTGCAAGCTTGATGGTCCTTTGGTTTGTGGTGCACAATTATTGGGATCTGAATATTTGGATTGCTGGCATGCCATTGAAGTCCTTCACAAGTAAGTATGTTGTTGCAGCTGTCATCATGGCAATGGCTGTTCCTGGTTTGGCACTTCTCCCAACAAAACTTCGCTTTTTTTCTGGAACTTGGTCTTATTGGTCATACATTGTTGTTATGCTACATTGAGAACCGATTGTTCAACTATGCCGCCATGTATTACTATGGATTCGAGGATGATATCATCTATCCTAATTATATGGTTTTTATTACAACTTTTTGGGCTTGGCTCTTGTAAGAAGATTATTTGTTGATCAGAGACTAGGGCCCAAAGCTGCTTGGATCTTAACTTGTCTATATTCATCAAAATTATCAATGTTGTTTATGACATCAAGATCAGTTATATGGGTCTCAGCTGTTCTGCTACTTGCTGTTACCCCCCCTTTACTTCTTTACAGGTATTTACTAGAAATCTAGTGTTTTGATAACAATTATTTTTTTTTTTTTTTGTCGCTCTGCAAATTTTTTGTTGATAAATTCTTGCCTTGTGACTTCCAGAGACAAGTCCAAAGGAGCTTCTAAGATGAAGGTCTGGCAAGCTTATTTCCATGCATCTGTCATCGCGTTTTCTGCCTGGCTCTGTCGGGAAACAATTTTTGAAGCTTTACAGTGGTGGAATGGAAGACCTCCTTCAGATGGTTTATTACTGGGTTCATATATTCTGTTGACAGGAGTTGCGTGCATTCCAATAGTCGTTCTCCATTTCCCACAAGTTCAGGTAGTTGCTAGTTACCTTCATTCTTATTAAAAAGACTAATCATCTTACTGCTTGCAACACATTAAACGTTGTGATATTACTATGGATGGCTGTCCATTCTCGATTGTGGTTTTACTTCCTTACTGCTGGTTATCTTCATTCTCAATTGTGGCTTTACTTCCTTAAACATGTGAAATAGTCCTAACAGTTTATTTTTTTTGTAGTGTTGTTAAGTTATTCATTCCTGTTGAATTGTGTCATTTTAGCTGAGAACCAAATGATCAAGATACACTGACGTTCAATGTAGTCTTTCCACTGATACCCCCCTTTAATATGACCATGGTTTTTGAGGCGTCGCCCTGCTGCCACCTAGTCGCCGCCTAGGCGTTGTGGAGTACCCCAGGCGCCGCAGGACGCCACAAGGTTGTAGTTACGCCATATCGCCTAGGCGTTGTGAAGTACCCCCAGCGCCGCAGGGCTGCAACGCCTCAAAAACCATGAATATGACTGCATGCTATAGCTAACACAATCTCTGCATTGTTGCTTGCTCCAGCACAAAATAGCATGATTTGAAGTGAACAACATGTTCACTGCTGTGTGCTTCTTGGTTAGGTGGAGTGAGCTCTGAAACACAACTTAAAACTGATTGCAGAGAGTATAACCCATATACTTCTGATTTTCTGTCAATGGAAAGGATTTTTTTTTTTTTTTTTTGCCTTCTGCTTCTGTAGTTGAATGTAATTCCTCTTTACCCAAAAGCATCTTCAAGTTAAAGATTGAACCATACCTCTTGTTCTCTAGTACTTCCATTTACCCTCTCTTATGCTACTATTTGCTCTATATCTGTGTACATGTTGCAAATTCTTTGGTGCTGCACCAGTTGATTATATTTCAATATTTCCTTGCAGTCAGCGAAGAGATTCCTGGTCCTTGTTGTGGCTACTGGCCTTCTCTTCGTTGTTATGCAGCCTCCTATTAAGCTATCATGGGTATACCGGTCAGATTTTATCACAGCAGCTCATTTATCTGATGATGACATTTCAATATATGGGTTTGTAGCATCTAAGCCCACATGGCCTTCATGGCTGCTCATTGCAACTGTGGTACTTACACTAGCAGCAGTTACATCCATTATCCCAGTGAAGTATGTTGTTGAGTTGAGGGCTTTGTATGCAGTGGCAGTTGGGATTACACTAGGCATCTACATATCTGTTCAGTACTTCTTCCAGGCAGTTGTTCTGTATCCTCTTCTTGTTGCAACAATTGTCTCCGCAGCAGTCTTTGTTGTATTCACACATCTTCCTTCTGAATCAAGCACAAGGGTTTTGCCATGGGTGTTCTCTTTCTTGGTAGCTTTGTTCCCGGTCACATATCTGCTTGAAGGCCACTTAAGAGCCAAAAGTTTTGCAGATGAGGATGAAGCAGAGAAGTTCACGAACATGTTGGCTATAGAAGGGGCTAGAATGTCACTTTTGGGTCTCTATGCTGCTATCTTCATGATTATTGCATTAGAAATCAAGTTTGAGCTGGCTTTGCTACTGCGTGAAAAGGCTGCAGACAGAGGTATGCATGGTCCATCTAGTCGGAGTTCTGCCTTCCCACCCAAAGCAAGGCTGCTCCAGCAACGAAGAGCTCATGCTGCACCAACATTCACCATCAAGAGGTTGGCTGCAGAGGCAGCATGGATGCCTGCTATCGGCAATGTTTCTACTGTGCTGTGTTTTGGCATCTGCCTGGTTTTAAACATAACACTCACTGGTGGCTCGAACCGTGCTATTTTCTTCCTGGCGCCCATCCTTCTGCTTTTGAACCAGGATTCAGATATCTTTGCAGGATTTGGTGATAGGCAGCGCTATTTCCCAGTAACAGTTTCTATTTCCGGCTATTTATTATTGACAGCACTGTATAGGATATGGGAGGAGACTTGGCCTGGCAATGGAGGATGGGCTCTTGACATTGGGGGCCCAGGCTGGCTGTTTGCTGTGAAGAATTTTGCTCTTCTTTTGCTCACTTTACCGAATCACATACTCTTCAACCGCTTCATGTGGGATTATGTCAGACAGACAGATGCCAAGCTACTGCTGACACTACCTCTCAACTTGCCTTCGATTATAATGACAGACATACTTACTATTCGGGTGTTAGGATTGCTAGGAGCTATGTACTCTCTTGCCCAGTACATGATATCAAGGCGTATAAGAATTGCTGGGATGAGATACATTTGAAATAGGACATGTAACTTTTGAGGTAAATCTGGTTCACCTTACCAAATTGCTGCCAGTAGAGTCTGGTTTCCTGAAGCCACCTTTCAATGCATTGCTTGCAGGCTATCACTATACATCAAATTCTTCCAAAGCTCAGGAACAGATACATCTTTGCCTGGTCGGCTCGGAGCAAAATTGTGCCTTGTAGCGGAGCGAAACAAGGGTTGAATGACTTTGCTTTTTGTATACTGAGTGTACGCTAAAGGTGGTGTCGCATATATAGATATGTTTTAACTGCACATATGATGCCATCACCTTGGGCCTTTTACTTCAAACTCGTACAGCGCAAAGTTTTGCAAGAGTACTATTTGATAAGTCTGAGCAGAAAAGACTTTGATGTGAATTGCTGATTAACCCCTGTTGTTTCCAGCTCGTGGACTTGCTTTTCTGATTCCTGTAAAATTGTGCTTCTGTAAGCCATGTATAGCACTGGGAATGGCTCAGCCTGGAACAGGAACCTGGAACTGGTTCATAGTCATACTCAAAGCTGATGGGGCCGAACTGGCACAGAAACTGGGCCAATCTACCTCGTCATAGCAGCCTCTGAAATCTAATTAATCACAATAATAATAACCTCTAGCTGCTTGACATTTAAAAAGTGTCTTGTAATATTGCTATATTAACTAACTAATTTAATAGACGGAAACAAAATTCGGTTTTGGGGTTCGAAATGGCTAGGAGACTCCGTCCAAATTATTCAGAGGGGGGAAGGGGATATAGTGTCTCAGTTTTAGCCACCTCCCTGGCAGTGGCATGACAAGGAGAGCTGAATGACAGAATCAACTTTTTTGGTCTTTGATTCTACGTGCTACAGCTTTAGTTTCGACGGGACGGGGTGTTTGGATGGTGTGGAAAAAGTTTTGTCTGTCACATCGGAATGTCAGAGGGATGTCGGGAGGGGGTTTCGAATACTAATAAAAAAATAAATTATAGAACTTGTCAGGAAACCATGAGTTAAAATTTTTAAGTATAATTAATCCGTCATTAGTAAATATTTACTGTAGCAACACATTGTCAAATCATAGACTAATTAGGCTTAAAAGATTCGTCTTGCAAAGTTATTGCAATCTATGCAATTAGTTATTTTTAGGCTACATTTAATACTCGATGCATGTGTGACAAGATTCGATGGGACAGGGCAAATTTTTTTACGGGGAATCCAAACACCGTGCCCTGACTGTTCACAGCTTTGAGAGATTGTTACTTCTCCGGTTTGGAGCTCTAGAGCCCATACATGACTTATTGTGTTGTTTCTGTTGCGAAACAATGCCCCCTTTCTTTTTAAGAAGTGATTTCATTTTTCATCTACTGATTTTAGAGGAATTAGGATTATAGGTGAACTAATCGTAGATCAGTTGGTTGAGTTCACTGTGTTAGAACTTGTTCATCGGATTCAAGTTCTCGACTTAGCATAGGTGCTCGTATTTTCTAGGATTTATTAGTGGTAGGCAATGCCCCCTGTCGATGACAAGACACCCCCGATGACTTTGTAAATCTCAGAAAAATATATATTGGAAGTACACATCGAATCATATGATCAATATCATTTGGTTGTGTCGGGCGTGATTGGTTGCTCTGGCTGAAGGGAGCCAGGATGGAGGGCCAGTACCGGCCAGTTTAAGGCAGGACAAGCCCATATATGTGCTTGTGTTTGGTTGCTAAAAAAAGATTGGTACATGCTGAGGGGGAGTGTGTTTGGTTGCCTGCATGGACAACTTTGGTGCATAAAAATGGTGCAGCAGCTGTGTTTGGTTGCTTTCATGGCAAATGTTTCAATAACCCATGTCTCATTGTGGTAACCTTACCACCCACATATATGCAACATTCAAATGAAAGCCTCAGATCAACTCATGGTAGTCAGTCATTGCACTTGACCTTGGAGCATAAACATAATTAAACACGCATCACAAACAATAATTGCAGTTCCTCACAAGGTCAAGTGATGAAGTCGAACTGTATACTAGGGGTCATCACAGGCATTTGTTTCACCCGAAAATGAAGAAGAACAGTAACAGCACTAGAACAATGCAACTGAGCACTGAAAAATGAGTAAGAAATCTGGTTTCTTAATCAGCCATGCAGGAACATCTCGAAGAAGAGGTTGTTGTTCCGAACCACCGATGAACTACAAGAACGATTCCTCTGCCTCTAGTTTCTCAGGGAAACTTTGGAAGCAGTTGTTAGGGTATCCATCGACACTGGACATTGCATTGTGCCCAAGTTGGATAAACTCGGGCACCACCGCCGTGGTACACAACATACCAAGCCATGTGTCCCTTCAAAACATTAAATAGTAGGCAATAAGAGTTCAAGAGTAAGCTGGGTAATCTAGTTTGCCGCAGATATGAATGCCATCTCATCATCATTTTTGCAGTTGGAGCTTAAGACATATGTATACCTCACGGCAGCCATGAAAGCATGTGAGGCATCCAGCCCATGCCATCACCTTTGCAGATGTTGCATTGGCATGGATGTCTCACATGCTTCAATGACGACCACGAACACCTTACCAGCAACTAACATGGTGCCAGTACCTCACAACTGCAATTGTTGAACACCTTATCATCATAGGCATTGAAGTATTGCAACATTATAACATGTAAAATGAAATGGTTGGCAGAATACAAGCATGTGTATGGCATCGAAGATCTACGGTTTGGGATGCAACCAAATCGTTGATCCTGTATGCCATACAGATGATTGGATTCAATTATAAACAGCAAACACAGGCCGCCTCCTTGATACGACAAAACAAACTCATGGATCTCAATAGAGGGCCTCAAAGATGATATCAAGAAGGGCTTGCGGGAATCATCATCGGTGTGTACTACAATATCAAAGACAGTGGATCAACTCATGGTAGCCATGGAAGCATGAGATGCATCCACCCCAGCCATCAAGAAGGCTTACTGCCAACAGTTGCTGGGGATGGATGTATCTCATGTTTTGATGACCAACATAATGAGAAACAACTCACCAGCACACCTCAGATTGCACAGGTAAGCATCATAGGCCATGAAAAAAATAACAGCCTTGGTAAAAGCAGAAAACAAAGACAGTTGGAATACAGGGCCTCATCATGATATGAACAAGCAGAAAGCAATCATCATAGGTGTATACTATAAATATCAATGACAGTGGCCCAAGTCATGGTAGCCATGGAAGCATGGGATGCATCCACCCTAGCCATCAAGAAGGCTTGCTACCAACAGTTGCTGGGGATGGATGTATCCTATGTTTTGATGACCAACATGATGACAAACTACTTAGTAATACACCTCAGATTGCATAGGTTTGCATCATAGGACAAAAAACTAGGGTTCACAAAAGGCACATCAAAATTTACCAGGACCATGTGAGCACTACAAAACTTTCCAAAATACAGCCTAAAAAAGTCAGCAATGTATGGCAACATAGTAAGAAATTACCAAGACAACAAAGTAAATAAAACATAAAGGTTCACCTGCCAATTAAGGTCTACAATACTTCAAAACCAACAAACATACCAGTCTGCTACCATGAGTTCAAGGCAACCAGTATCAACCAACCCAGCCTCCCATCCAAGTGTCCTATGCTATACAAAAATAACATTAGCAGTGTATCTGATCCTACCAGCACTATAGGTTAGTGCAACTTCCCAAAAGAAGAACTATAAAATAAGTCAGTTAGCAAGGCTATATGCAAAAGTGGAGAGGCTTCTAGGCTTCATGCAAACCTACAGGTTGGTGGAAAGATATGTCCTCAGCCAGAGGATCCTATGGGCCTCACTCATCTGAACAAAGCATAGGCCTTCAGCTTTGTTCTTGAGCAAATAGACAAGGGCACACATCAGTGCCTCCTGTGAGTACCCAGGACAGCCCATAACACACCCATATAGGTTAGCGTGCACCTCATTGTGCTGTGGGGGCTTTCAGGGCCTCACCAACAGAGTGCACAGCAGCAATCATACCAGTCATAAGCTCAACCTCCTCTGGTGCTAACTTTCTCTTCTTCCCAACCCTCTCTTTGTCATCGGGAACCCTTGATGCTTTGGCGGTCCCAAAGCATCCATAGCCTTGCTTGACTGCCCATCTGTCTTAGGCATGTCAATCACCTCATCCCCAGCCTCAACATCTAAGGGTGTGTTTGGTATGATAGCTAAGGTCTGGCTTGGCTCCTCAGGGCCAACTTTGAAGTGTTTGGTTGCCTGTTTTGAGTTCAGAGCCTGGCTTACTAAGGCCATACGTACACACTTAGCTAGGCTAGGGAAAAACGAAATTGAGTTTCGTTTTTGGGAAGCCTGGCTTGGGCCAGCTCCGTTTCGGGTAGAGTCACCTCCCGCAGTGCTTGTCCTCGCCGTTCTCCACCGCTGCCGCAGCAACGACGACCTCTCCGACTTTGAGCACCTCAAGCGGTGGCGCATTCTCTGGAGGCCGCCGGATCTGGGGAAGACAAGGTGGAGCAGGCAGCATCCTCCATGGCGAGCTCGGTTCCCACATCCGCTCTCACTCCCGGCCGCCGCCGCGGCTGCTGGAGTCCATGGAGGTGGCCCCTCGCGGTGTGGCGACGAGCGACGAGTTCTGCAGCACCCGTGCCGTCACCTGCTGCCGCCACCTGAGCACCCCCCTCGAGCACCCATGTTCGCTCTCCCTTTTGCCACCAACGTGGCTGCTGGAATCCATGGAGTGACGACCCCATGCACGGGAGGGAGGGAGCAGCCAGGCGGCCACCAATGACGATGTTAACTCAGAGCTTGCGTCTCCCTGTGTGTAACATTCTAAATATTAATCAAGTGCATTGCATTTTTCATTAAGGCGTAAGCATCATTTTTGCATTTGATTATATGCACATGTCATTGCAAGTTCTATGTGTGCAACATATAAGTGTGCTTGATACTCTCAAAAGTGGTTTAAAAATGTTTAAAATTTAATATAGAGTAGGGTTTGTGTTGCTCATTTCACCAAAATATGCCTACATGTGATGATAATGTTATTTATGCCTTTATCAAGTTGCTAACTATCTTAGAATGTAAGTATATGTTCTTTTTTAGTTTTTGGGGTTGAACCTTAAATATAAGTTGTAGTATGAAACATGTGCAACAACTTTTATTTAAAGGGCTAGGATTAAATCCCATGTTTTATTGCTCAAAAAGTGACTTGAAATTTGAATTCAGCATAAATTAAAAAAAACTGACCTAGATTTTTTCCAAGTGTTGGTTTTCAGTAATTAAATTCAATTTCTAGGGCTGATTTAAATAGTTTTTCACAAATAAAGTTTCGGAAACAAATTCACTGTTTGATAGCATGAAGTTTATTCTTTGATCTCATGCAATTGTGTGAGTGTGTTAGTTGCTAGTTATCTCTTAATTAAGTGTCAAACATAGCTAATCAACTGTAATCAGCTTGGCAATGACTGAATTCAGGGTACACAGTTTGTTTTTAGTGTTGTTTGGAGCTTTGTATTTTGCAAATCATTTAGAATTTGATCTCGATCCTTTAACCAAAGTTGGAGACCACGCATAGAGGATTATAGCAGTGTAACTGATTTCCTTGTTGGTGGCTTGAGTAGAGAGTTAGAGAGGGAGAAAGTTGGCGGTTTCAGTTGTGAACAGTAGCAACAGTTGCAGCAGCTTCCCGTCGCCTCGACGTGCTGGTCGCCGGTTCGCCGTCGCTGCCACGCCGCGCCTGCGCTATTCCTTGCGTCGTGCTGGCCATTGGTGAATGGGGAGCTCGTGCGTCGCCCATACCGCCGCAAGGATGTCGCCAGCTCGCTGCCGTTCGCCTCCCTTCTTCCTCCTTCTCACCGGCGCCACGGCAACGGCCACCCGTGTTTCCTGCACGCTCGGCCAAGCATTGCTAGCCACGCAAACAAGTCCGTGAACGCGCTGGCCATCCCTCCATGCTCGTTCACGCCTATATAAAGACCACACCGGCCGCCGTGACCCTTTTTCCGTTCTCTGCTCGTCGCCGACCGTGTCCACTCCACCGTTAAATTCGCCCTTGTCAAGCAATCGTTATCCAATTGCTTGCGCCACCAGCCCCGCTACATCCTTACGCAACGATCGCACTCAGTCGCGTTAACTGCCATCACTCGATTAGCCGGAATCGGGATTGTCTTCCTCACGGCCGGCCGGAGCGCCGCCGTGCTCAATTCCATCGTCGTCCCGACGCTCCTGTGAGCCAATAGCCTTGCTGACTATTGTTTTGGGCTCGCCTTGAGTTGTAAATCATGATCAACCTATCCTTTTCATCTATAGTGTACAGGACACGCCGGACCGCTGCCTCGCCGCCGTGTTCACGCCGCCGTCGTTGACCTTCACGCCGCCGACCCATCTCTACTGTGTCTCCGAGCAAACCAACTAGCTAGCAGTGATCGTGGTGAGCTCCTAGAGCTATCCTAAACTTCTCCGAGCTCTCCATCAAGTCATAGTTGCCGGAACGTTGCTCGCCGACGAACTCGAGCTCGGCTGAGCCGCCGCCGTGCGGACAGTAGCCTAGATAGGTCGCTACCGCACGATTAGGAGTCAGGACGTGTTCGCGGTAGTGTGTGGTGTGTAGTCGTAGTCGTGGCACTGCCAAGGAAGCTCCCGTTGATCGTCGCTGTCGAGACCGTGTGCGGCCGTCCGCCATGGCCGCCGCCATGTGTACTCCGGTGCGCGAGAAGTTGGGGTTAAGGCGCCAGGGGATACGGGATAGAGAGGGGAGTTCTCTGGTGAAGTCGTCGTCGCCGGCGAGGTCACCGCCGACGAGAAAAGCGTCGGTCAAAGCCGGCCTCGCCGCAGTCAGCGCGGGAGTGCTGTGCTTGACCAGCGGGGCCCACTGTCAGCCGCGGTGCACTGTGCACGCGCGGGGAATTACACTGTGCGCAGTTTGAATTTTAATTTAGAAAATGTTAAATAGTGCTGAAGTTTGTTATTTTTGTAGAAAAATAAATACAGCTTCAAAAATTATGAAAATTTTTGTGTAGCCTCCTTATGATGGAATCTATGTGATAAAAATATAAAACTCAGAAAAAACAATAATTTTGTTGGATCAAAAATTGCCCCTTTTAATTTAGAAATGAGCATTTCCTGATTTTTTAAAGAATAAACTATTGATCCAAAAATTATGAAAATTATTTTGCAAATCATTTCATGTCATTGCCAATCTGTATAAAAAGTTTGAGGTCAATTTGAAAATGTTTCATAAAATTATTATTTCTAAATTTATTAATAAAAGGAAAAAGGAGGCATATGATCATTTGTGTGTTTATATTTTGATTGTTTTGATTTTATATCTTTTCTGTCTATCATCATAATGTACTATTTATGTTGAAAATACTTTAATTAATTGATTGATGACTAGTGATTTCATGTTATAGTTGCTAGAGTTAGTGACATACATGTTTATATTGTTTTTCTTTTTAAGTGAAGTAGTTATGTAATGATTGTGTGACCTTTTGAGTGTAATAGAATAGCTTAGAGCATGGGACCCACTGATCTTTGGCAATTCCTTTATCTAATGATAATGATCGTGATACATTAATTGAGGATAAATGCTTGTTACTTTTTAGTAATTAAATAGACTTTTCCAGAGAAGAGAATGCACATACTCAGTATGTTTAGAAATAAGTGATGTTAGTCTATTTAACTCACTCTGATAATATAGTGTTGTCATCAGAGAAAGAGAATTGCACACATGGAACCTTATGTAGCTTTCCATTCTTGTCATTTCCCATAAGCATGTCATCATGTATCATTTCATGCCATAGCATTTTATCATCGCGCATCCTATATGCATTCTCGTTATTTATGCATCACATACATCCATATAGGATCGGAGGAAGAGGATCCCGTCGAGTACGTGGTGACCAAGGAGAAGGATCCACAGGAGTTGCTACCCGAAGACGAAGGACGAGACTCTAAATTACTATCGAAATACCCTAACTACGGACCCTCCAACTTTCACCGAGGCAAGCCCCGGAGCATCCTAAATACCCTATTCTATCTTTTCGAAATGCAATTAATCTTTTCTTTATATAGCATTGTGATGTGCATTAAATTGTTAGGGGTTGGTTGATACCGTTATTGCATGACTTCCTTGGCCACTAAAATAGAAACCGTTTATCTTACTAGATGAATTAGATAGTTATGCTTAGCCATGCTTAGATCAGTAAGAAGCCGGATGATTCCCTGTCATCCGCACCACTTAGGTTGGTACACGTGATATCCTTAAACATGGGGTAAATGATAAATTGAAGACCGGACGGGATTCGGTGTTTGGTGATGCTACAGGACATGGAGGTCTTGTATGCTTGTATCTTTCCCGTCTGTGTCGATCAAGGACCGTACCGTATTCTGGATCTAGGTATGAGATTGAACGTACCTTCACATAACAGCCGAATAACTCGTTTCGACTGTGAAACCGATTAGCTCGTTCGAAGTAGGTTTTGAACCGTTAGCATTACTGGGAGGAGAGCATACGTTGTGAGGGGACCGATCCAAAATCCAGCAGCAACTACAGGCCATGGGTCGTTGGGGTACTGACTGGTGAGGATCGAGGACCATGAGTTTTGCAAAGCGGTTCAATCTTATCTTTCGAATTGAGTGAACGGTGATTCGCACGGGTGAGGTACACACTCGTGTGGGTGTGTGATACGGGCTTTACCCAGCTGGTGTAATTGATTCGAATCGCCGTCTCTCCCGGATAGTGAGAAACTCATGCCTGACCGCAGAGACGTAGTAAAGGAATTGGAACATTGTTGATGATGTTGAAAAGGAGTATAATTGGTACCTCATCTTTAGTTATATGCTTGTTACAATTCAGATGTATGTTTTAGAAAGGTGCAAACCTAGTTAGGAATTACCTCTCAATAACTTTGCCGTCGATATACATAAAACTTTGGAAGTTAATAATGAGCTTTTTCGCAAAAGTTGCTAGCCAACAAACCCCACCATACATAACCTATCATGTATCCTTGAAGTTTTCATTTATTTTCCCTGTCGGGTAAGTCTTGCGGAGTACAATTGAGTACTCAGGGTTTTTACCCATCGTTGCAGGTATTATCCTTTATGAAGGCTTTGGCATTGCTTGCTTTAATCCTGTGGATGATTTGGATTAGTAAGACCAACGGGCATGGTCATATCATATAATTCTCTCATCATGTTTGTAAGGGGGTTTGATGGAAACTGGTGATATACTACAACCTATGTTATTGTATTTTTAGAAACAATGCTATTTTCTTGTAATATATTTGGAACCAGTGTGTAATTATTTTTCGCTGTAAACTCTGTATACTGATGTATGATGTTTCCTTAATAATGTGATCCTGGATGTAAGTTGATTTACCGAGGTCCTTCGTGATACTCGGCGGACTACCGGGTTCATTCGAGAAGCGGTGTATACGTGTCAACGTTTTAGCGGTGACAATTACACTTAATCTCGGATGGATTGGTCGGTTCTGTCACACTGTGCTCCGGCCAGCTGCACGCTTGCAGCTTGCTATCCTCGCTCTCCCATAGCTGAGACGTCAACTGCAAGAGCAGTAGAGCCCTGCTCTTTGCTACGGATTATTTTTTCAATCCTAGCCCAAAGATCTATCCCTCTTCTTCTTACTAGGTACGATTTTACTCGATTATTCACAATTTGATTTCTTAATTAGATAACAATCTGCATGTGAATTCTACTCATTGAATCAACTGTTGGAGAGGGGAACGGGAAGAATCTTTGATTCTCCTCTCCCTCAGTACTTAAGTTACGTGGCCCATGTCAGATGGTGTACCCAAGGGTTCATTAGAGCCCATAGCATATCTGCCAGTTGCCTGACTACCACCAAAGATGGCTTCCATCTCAACATAGTTCTGAATTGGAGTGTTAAAGAACTTAGCATCTATGGGATGATCCTATATAGGTAAGAGAACAGGCTATTAGACACAGTTAACCAAGGTACATGAAGTGCAGTTTGTGTTCTAAAAAATGACTGGGTTTCTAACCTTAGTGTGACCAATGAGATGCTCATCATCTAGCACAATCATGTGATGCTCCTCATTCCAGAGAGCACCACTAAGATCCTTGAGCCTAACTATCTTCACCCATCTTTGCCTCCACTTACGCATGTAGGTGAGGTTGTTCATCCTCTGGTGGTCCCTGTCGGTCATGGGCCCATAAGTAATGGACCTAGCATCTTCAGCTCTCCTCCTAAACCACATGAACATCCAACAGGCTACTGCAACAACCATAGCAGTAGCAGCTCGGCGTCTAGCTTGGAGGTCCATCACTACCAATATGATACAAACAATGGCCATGCATAAACCAGGTAGGGATAACATTGAACCACCACTGCTGTGAACTAATTAGCATGTGAACAAAAAATCAGGCAAGTAAGATGCGGCTGCCGCACCAAAAGGTGCTCCTCCAGCGTCGATAAGCACTAAATAAATTTGATCATTGACCTATGCACTGAGCTCAGTATCATCAGCTAAGTAATCATCGTAATTAATTTCATTGCATCCACATAGCATGAAAACAGTACAAATCCAAACCCAAACACAATATGAATCACCAGATCTAGGCATGAAACATGTGGATCTGCATTAAACAAGCATGGATCTACAAGAGAACACCAAGAACCCTAACTCAAATCAGCCGGCAAAAACCAAATCAAAAGGTACCCAGAGGTAGAGGAAGGAAGAGGGGAACAACGAGCTATGCCAGCGCAGTCAAAGCACAGCCAACAGCAGTTGGCCGAAGCTCAAGCACGGCGGTGGAGAGGAACCGAGGAAGAAGAAGAGCAGACGCACCAGAGCAGGAGGCGGGTGAGTGGAGAAATGGAGGCGGTAACCCTAACTCGCACTCCCACGCGCGCTTTTATCCACGAACAGTTTCATCTCCCGCCAAGTGCCGCTAGGGTTCCCGCCAAGCACCGCGCCGTCCTGGCTCGCGAGCGAAGCTCACCACTAGAAGATGGAGGCGGCCGGGATGAGGGAGGGAGGGGAATGAAAGCACACACCAAAATGACACGGGAGGGGGGGGGCAACCAAAAACGAGCCGAGTGCACCAAATGGACCCGGATGGGCCTTTGCACCGCTTCATTCGGGCAACCAAACACGAGCTGAGTGCACCAATCACGCCCTCGGTGAATGGCTGACTAGGACAAACATCATTTCAATATATACCCATCACATATACATCCCAAATCGATCAATGACATCACATATACATTCCAACATATAGATCAATGAAAGTAGAGTAGTTTCACTTATAATCCTTTGTCCGGTTTATATTTATTTTTTTATAGTAGAGTAGTTTCACATATACTTGTTAAAGAAAGAAAGTTCAAGATCCGTATGACAACTTTTGAGAAAGAGAAAAGTTCATATGACCTTATGCATGTCCGATTTACCTCAGTCGGAAAAATGGATTTGGATTCCTTCAACTTTGAAACCATTTGATTTCTAATTTGCCTCTCCGAACAGTTTTGAAAGCTGTTTTGGTTAACATGGCGGTATGTTAGTCGTTCTATGTGGCACCACGTCAACCACGAGTGAGTTAAATCAACAATATTTATTTCAGAAAAACAAATCAAATTGGTGTTATTTTTTTTTTCCCAAAATCATGTTCTATATTGTTGTTTCTTCATTATAATTATTATATGGTACCCTAAAATCCAAAACTAGGCCAACATGAAACAAAGAATGTAGTCCAAGATAAACCTTTGCAAGCCGAAGCGTGAATCTGCAAGCATCGTTTCCTTAAGTTGCATGCAACGTATTGCTTAACCAACAAAACATGCACGAGAAATTCCAAATAAAAAAAATATATAATCTATGTTCCAGTTGCATATTAACATATATCATGTGGTTTATTAACTTTATAGCAGCACTGTCTTCTCCATAGAAAATCATGATGATAAATGTGTACAGGATCCACTAAACCTATTATAGCGTATCTAGCATGCAGCTTTCTTAGACTCTCGAACTGACGTTTGCGACTTAGCTAGCAACATTCAGATGGACATGATCATTTCCTTAGACTAGCCATAACGTGTGAATTTTGCGATGCTTGAAACAAGAGAGAGTGTTTGAGCATCGGATGGCACATTGCAGGTATCGATGCTTCAAGGAAAAATGTTGGCATCCAGGATGTCACTGTTTACCTTTTCAGTAGGCCCTACTTTGCTTCTTGCATTGTGTGATTTTGGAACGATGCTGAGTGTAGAATGTGTCAGAGACTGCCGATGCTTATCACTGTGGGCAGTCTTATTTATCGTTATTGTTATAGGTCTGCACACGCACCGGAGCACATGATGAAGCAGGAAGGCAGTTTGAGGTAGGCTTGGATGCTAGACATTATGCATTTTCTAAAATAGTGCTCTATATTATGGTGCCTACATTAGAAAATCATATAGCACCATTTCAGGAAAATGAAGTTTCTTTAATATCCTTCTGAGTTAAAACAAATTTTCTATTAAATTTCTAAGATCAAGTCAGATTTTAGTATTTTTAAACAGAATATATTTATTTTGAAAGAATATTGTATTTTCTGAAAAAATATATTTGAAAATTTTAATAACATTTAATTTATCTCCCTCTAAACTATAAAGAAAGTCTGATTTATCTTTTATGGTTAAAACGTGACGTCATAATCAAATGGTTTTATAGTTAGAAGAGTATCTAAAATCTAATTTTAAGATGATTATAAATTAAACGATGTATATCGGGCAAAGCAACTCGTCCGGCCCAGGCGCTGCCAAGCGGCACCACGGTCCGCTTCCACGTCCACCTCCCCCCACGCACCAACCCAACCTCGACCTACGGCCCGGCCCGGCCCGTAAAGAACCGGCAGCAGTTCGGGGCCACCCAGCAGCCACGTCCAAGCCGTTCTCCCCGTCTCGCTCGCCGCCGGCGGTCGGCCGATCTCTCCGTCTCTCCGCGCCTCTCTCCCGCCACCCAAGCAGCCGCCATCCATGGCGGCCGCGCTGCTCCGCCGCGCGCTCCACCTCCGCCGCGTGCTCCCCTCGCCCGCCGTCGCCGCCGCCTCCGCGCAGCGCCTCGTCCCCGCCTTCTCGACCACCCCGACCCCGACGACCTCCCAGCAGAGCGCTGCCACCACCACGATCGACCTCTCCTCCGACGAGAGCCGCCGCCGCCTCCTCAACAGGTGCGTGCCCGTCTCGTACCTTACCGGCGGTCGCCGGTGATGGTTCGCGGGTGAGGTTCCGTTTACTCCGTGTGTTGGATCCCCGGGTCGCTAAGGGTAGGTGCACGTACGGTGGTTTTACAGGTTGGTGTACCGGAGCAAGCAGCGGGGGTTCCTGGAGCTGGACCTGGTGCTGGGGACCTGGGTCGACCAGCACGTGCACGCCATGGACGAGGCCAACATCCGCGCGCTCCTGCAAGTGCTTGACCTCGTAAGCTCTCCTGCCTGTGGTGTGGCCGTGGCCGACCAATCCCTCCTCCTCCTTCGTCCTGCCCCAGGTTGTCTGTTGTAGGAATTGCTTCAGCTGCTGGAGAATTATAGATAGTTTAGACAGGAACAACGAAAGATTTGGGGAAGGTTAGCAGGAGGATCAGGGTAACAGGAAGGGGACAGATGCTTAAGGCCCTGTTCGCTTCCACGGGATTGAACGCAAGGAATGATTCCTAGCCGGATTCGTTAATTTAATTTATATAACAACTGGAATAATTCCGGAACGGACCAATCCGATGGAAACGAACAAGAAGACCTGTTCAGCTTTCTGAGGACTGGTTGCTTGTCATTTATCCCCCATCTCAAGTTGTTGGTTCCAGGGCTCTTGTCTAATTTCATCCTCTGATTGTTCATCTCTGCCATCCTGTTGGAGTGTCTGTGTGTCAAATGTTCAATTATTGTGCTGATTAGTTGCTGAGTAATCTTGTATGTGGTGTCATGTTAAACCATGCTGTTCCCGCACTCATACATGCTAGCAACATTAGGAGCCATACTTGATGATCAATGTAATTCATCTATAACCGACCCTCCTTGGATTATTTGGTTGGAAAGTGGCTTTGTTATTAGAAGGCCAAATCATGTTCTAGCATGTCACGTTTCTTAAAGAAAATTTGAGTCACTATTCTTGCATTCAAATGGCCTTCAAGGTTGCATTTTCTTATTAGCATTTGGAGCTGTGCTTGATGATGTCAAATTGTTAAGATTTTGGAAACTACACAGAACCGAAGTCTCCTGCTTCAATATAAAAGGTCCTATATTAACATTACACGAGTGTAAAACCTATGCTAGTAATTTATGATTCATATTGGATCATGTTTAACCTGCTCAATTTAAGTAAATATCAGTTGCTGAGCTACCAGTTAGTCATGTTTAGGGCAATGCATCTGTGAATTCAGGGCCTGCTTGGATGCCTTGCTCGCTAGCCTAATGCATCTTGCCCTTAGCTTCCTTGCTGGGCTGGGCTAGGTTAGTGCTTGCCCGAGAACCAAGCATGCCCTAAGTTTCTGCATTATGCTACATTAAAAGAAAAATAGATGTTTTGAGTGTGGAGGGCTAAGTGCACCACTGACATGCTCATGTATTGTCTTGTTGCTGTACGCATTTTTGAACTTTGGATCAAGGCAAACCAAAGGCAGAGCTCTGTGCTTCATGAAAGATGCATGTTTTATAGGCATAACATGTTGGAGCTTCATGATTTTTAATATTATATAATTAGAAAGTTACACGCTGTTTCCTAGTTCTTGCCAGTTTGAGAACTTCTTTCAATGATTCTGCTTCAGTTGTCACTGGACCAGGGGCACTGACAGGTTCGAATCATCCCAGCTACCCATATAGTGTTATTATTTGCCCAGACAAAGCATTGCATTAGATTACTTGTAATTTCTCAGGTTAGTAATCAGGAGCCTTAAATCCTACCATGAGTCACAGATGAACACAAATTCCATTCTGTATGATGTTTTTTGCTTCCAAAAGCTATACACTCAGGACATTGGAAGTGCCACAGCGAGTGGTGGTGAACTGTAGTCATTAAGATTTTCTTTTCTGAAATATTTTGAAATTTGTATGCATTCTTATTCTAGAACTGTTTGATTCCCCAGGAAAACCCAGATTTGTGGAAATGGCTGACTAGTCAGGAGCAGCCACCAGAGGATCTGAATTCTAATCCGGTATGCCATTCGGCAACTGTTCTGTGCACTCCAGTCCTTTTTTTTCTAGGAAGAATTGCTTGTTTACTGGACAATTCATGTTCAAATAGGTGTTTGCTGCCATCAAATCAAAGGTCACAGATAACCTGACGAAGCATGCTTCTCCCGAAACCCGATCAACACCAGGTCAACCATGGGTTAGAGGATGGGATGACATAAAGAAAGGGAAAGATGGACCCAAGTATGGAAATCAGTGATAAGCTTCTTGAAATGGGGATGACAGCTTTATATCCTAAATAATAGCTTTGCCCCTTTCCCCCCGTCTGCTTGTTTTGTGCTTGTGTAGAATAAAAGTGAACTGTGAACGGCATGTGTGAAATTTTTTAAAGTGATTATGGAGAATCAGCTTGTAACTATGGACGGGACTCCTGAATCCTGATGTGTCACTGGCAGTTCCAGGTATTGACTACGACTGGAAAGATGCTATGTACGTAGTGATGGCAATCATTGAAGCATTTGGACTGAAACTTAGATATTGAAAATATGGACAACAAACACCATCGTCACAAAGTTAGAAGTAATTTCTTGTTTTCCTTATTATTAAAATTGAAATGATATTTTGTGTTAAGAAGCTACTGGTGCAAACTCCTTCCTGATGAGTAGCCTTCTATTTTTGAATAGGTTCTTGTGATTTATGAGTATTACACCCTTTTTCCTTGTTAATTAACATCTAATAAGGCCTCAATTAGTACTGTGATGTTACATTACTACTCTTTGAGAATATTACGTTTATGTTGGCATGATAGTTTTGAGACTAAATTTAAGAACTGAAAACTGTGAATGGTTTTTTAATGAACTGTGAATGTTGCATATTTCAAATGTAGTTCTTGAATTGCTGCATTGTCAGAGCTCTGGTAGAGACTGGATTATTTGAGTGGAGTCTTCAGTATCAGCAGGATTATATATTGGGTCAATGTGCAATGGGTTAAGAAACTGTCAGTGTAGTTTTCTGGGTTAAGAATCCGTTAGTGTAGTTCTCTGCTGGGATGGTAAATTGCAGAGTATATTGATTTTCTACCATTTATCCTTTGACTAAAAGAGAAACCATTTTGCAAAATGGTAATGCAATGCTCCATATGAAAAGCAGCAATACAGGTATTGGTATTGGTTCCTGCTTAGACAATATCATCAGGAGCAAGTTGTCTTTTCCTCTTTTTTGTGCTTTCTTTTGTGCGTTTTTTGAGGCCATGATACTGTATGTCATATGGTATTAAGGTTGGTGTGACACAGCGAAAGCAATCAGGAAGCAATGGTTCTGTACATGTAAATCCTGTGCTGTATAGTCCACTTATTCCACTACCCGTACACTAAAATGAAGGATGGTATCATTCTTGCAAACGAATGAAGAAATGAAAGAATAACACCAGCAAACTGTTCTAAAGATAGGACCAGCATGGCAGGCCTTGCATCGCAAATCTTTACAGAATGATGTAATTATCACTCATATCGTGAAGCTTATGAACCAGACGGGGCTTGCTGGGCTCGCATCACCATTTCTTCAGTAGTTGTCCCTATGATCTCATTTGCACGTTTCAATGGGACACATAGGATCCTCCCAATTGAGTCCTGAGTGGAGAATTATTATAAGGTCCAACAAATTTGGAATGGACAAGAAGGTTAAGAAATCTTGAACTGGCAGATCACACTAAATTAGGAAAAGTTACTGCTCAAGGATTAGAGAGACATTGGTCTGGACAGATACTTCTGTTTGCGATACTCGCCTTTAAACTTACTCATAAGATGACCATTCCTTCAGTTCTTTATGGTTTGATAATTCAGATTTTGTAGGACTAGAAATAAAACTTACCCGAGAAACAATACCGAGTTTCTCTAGCTTCTTTACAGCGTCCACAACATCAAAATTGCACTCCATACCAAACTCTTCCTTGATGAGCTGTTCGCAACGTAAATCAAGATCCTGGAACGATGATAAATACAGCAATATCATGAACCTTGATATGCCCTCTAAGAGTTTTCACTAAGCCTACTAAGATGATGAAATTTGCCTGAACAACAATTGGAACATAAACATAAAGATACATTATAGTTATATGCTTAAGAGCCTGTAAATATATAACTTGTGAAAAAAGAACAAGTACAGCAACAAGTAAGCATGACTTACGATTGCACAAGATTCTCAGAAAGCAGACAGAGAACTAGGAGATATGCTTACCTGTACAGTGGCCTTTCCTTGCTCCATCAAAATATAGTAAGAAATGATAACCTCCTTAACCTGTAAAATTTGTTCAAGGATACATTAACGACAAGGACAAAGCCAGTTAAATCTGTCAGGGATATAGTGAGGCTTCATACTTCTTGCTGGATCACATCATCACACAAGTGAAGAAGTGTTCCTCTCCCACTATCAAGTTGTTTATCATACATTGACTTTGTAATCAAGTTTTGGTATGCAGCCATATTTGCTTGGAATCTGTTTGGAAAGAGAGAAATCCATCATGCATTAGTGTAGTACTAGGAATTTCGTTTGAAAAAGTGTAGTAGAAGGAATTTTACCAAATTGGTAGAGTTAATATTCTGTTAGGGGCTGGCTTACCTTCAGACATATATAGTTATATAAAGTAACGTACAAGCAAAAGAAAATGTTCTTGTTAGGTATTATAAATGAAATCACTTACCCGAAGTATATCTTCGCACAGTATCCAATGAGACCAGATAAGATAGCTGTGACAACCCATATGTCAGCCTTTGGCATTTCTAGACTACTTATTAGAGTGACCTGAAAGGAAACACTATTCAGATGGTTGAAGATAAAGTAAGCAGCAGCATGTTTTCTGACCAAAGCATCAGTAACATACCAAACCAATCACAGCAGAAACTAGAAATGTAACCCAATCCATTGGTGTTAAACTAGGGTTCTTCTTCTCTGGCTACAACACAAATACATATTGATGAGTCATGACAGATACTCTAGGAGAGAATAAAAATGAAAAAAGATGCTTAAAATTAAGGTACAAATTGTGGTTCTGCCAATTTATATTGTATATATTATTACCAGGACTAGCTCCATATCAGCCATCGGAATGTGCTTGAAGTGCTTTACAAATATCCCTCGATCTGGCTTACTTTCTGGGCTAGCCTTCCTATAACATTAGGATCAGAATAAGCAACTATTTCGGCATGTCAACTCCGAAGATAAAAGAGATTGAAGAAGGCTAAAGGAAATGATATAACCCATATCGATTCGCATACCTATACACCACGATAATCCTTTCAAATGTAGGCTCTTGAATTGTCATTTTTCTTAATAGATTCTTTATGCTGTCATTAAAGATGGAATATATCACACATTAGCAAAGAAGATCAACTCTAATTTACCAAAATTCATGTGAAGGAAAGCTCGAATCTACAACCTCAGCTCCATTTTCTCTAGACGGACACGTTCGACATAGAGGTCTGGCTCTTCTACATCATCATTTATTCCGTCAGTCTTCTTTGTGTCATTTCTTGACAGTACTTGTTTCTTAGAGAACAATCTATCGATCCTGATATTAAAATATTGCATTGGTGATGCATTATCAAAGGAATAACCATTCACTCTAATCAAAAAAAGGAAAGAACATTGATATCAGCATGTTATACCTTGTAACTCGAAGTAATGACCTCCATACTCGAGATATGATGACATCCACTTTTTCCATGAAGAAATAGTCAGTTGTCCGATCAATTCCAATGCCCCGACGGAAGATAATATACTGTAAAAGATGTGGTTATTGTGAAACAACTACTAAAACACTATACTGAGCTACGAAGGAATCAGGGGAAAGCTAACTGGATGACCTCGCGGGCAATGAGTACCAAGCAAAGAATACTTGTGAAAAGAAAATTAGAACAACAGAACAAATTTCCCCACCTTTTACATCTGGCCCTTAATGAAGAATCATGGGCATATATAATAACAAAAGTAATTGTATAGTTTAAGTAGGAAAGATGACTAGCAGAATGAACAACAGAGAATGCACCTACCTTATTAGCAAATGCTGGAAGGTTGTCATGTGGGTGCTCCCTAAAGTACCTTGTCAATAACTTGCTGTCTACCTATAATTTTTTTCAAATAGCTAGTTGAAGTGAAGTAAATTGCAGTGTTAGCATACATATTGGAAATTTTTAAGTGACTTCATATACCTTGGATTCATCAACCTTGATCGGGAGGTTTAGAAGATACTGACCAGACTGCGCTACTTCATACTCATCGTCAGATAACAGCTTGAAGTTGCTCTTTTCCATAATCTACTTAAGACAATGAGTATTTTTTCGAAACAGAAGTATTACAACATATTATTGTATAAAATCTCAGGTACCATATTCAATAGGGTGGAAAGGAACAGGAAGTGGGCCAACCTGAAAAGGTAGGTTAAGAAATTGAGTTCCAAAGTTTCAAGCTCATTGGATGTCATTCCCTGCTGCTCCAAACTCTTCTCGCCATTAACAGGATCGAATAAAGCATACAGTTGCTGTATCACAGGAGAAAAGTCAATAAACTTGACTAACTTGGACCGTAAACAATGAATAGAAGAATAGGTACAGACCATTAGATCATCAAACTGCAGAAGGTACCAAGCACGGATTGTGTACTCCACCCTCTTACATAGCTTCATGAACTCAGCACGATCATTCTCACGCTCTGAAGAATAAATCAAGGGTATGGCATGCATTATGGTGATGCAAATTAAATCACAGAGTTTGAATTTCAAAATAAAAATTTATAGATAGTATCAGGATTAGCATGGAGAAATAAAGCAATAAGTCTATTTATTATCCAATAAAAGTCACATTATTCACTATAAAATAAATATTTAGGATTAGCAGACGACAGAAACTACATTCAGGATTAGCAGACAAAAGAAAGTGTTATATTCACAGTCTCTACAACCCATGCTTAAACTGTCAGCTTTTAGGTGACAAGGCAGTTACTAACACATAAAAAAAAATTCTAAATACCAAGATTTATTGAGAAAAATACATTGTACTGATAAATTTTTAGTTAGAAGATTGTCTCATGATGGCAACCGCAATAACTAAACCTTGATGAACGATAAGTTTTTTTTCTGGCACCATATTTCCATCCTCAAGAGCTTATCAGATCAGTTATCAGAAGGTGTGACAGACCAGACTCGACAGAATAAGCCAATGGTGTTTTCTTTAGTTCTTTATTTACTCGGTAGTTGAGTGGAATTCAGAGAATTAACGAATCTCTGTCACAGTTGCCTACAATGTGATTACAGGAACTCGTTCCAGTTAACGCCTCCAGAAAAGAAAGGAAAATAAATAATAAAATGATCACACAACGGAGCAGAGACAGCGTTTCAGAGGGAGTGCTGTCAATCACAGCTAGCACGATCACCGCATCCCATCACAGATTCACAGTACGATCACCAAGAAACCCGTGATATCGGATCTCTTATCCTTTTTTCCCATGGAAGGCGGTGGCGGCAATCTATCCAATTCCAACCCATCCACGGCAAATGTAGCCACGCAGCGCAATAGGAGCAGGATCATCCATCCAACCAATGCAAACCAAAACCAAGAAGAAAGCAGCATGCAGGCAGCGGCAATGGCAGGGCGATCGATCATAAATAGATAGATGGATGGGTACCGATGAGGTAGGCGAGCTTCATGACGAGCTTGGGCTTGAGGATGGGGATGACGGACTCGCGCTCGAGCCGTATCACCTCCTTGACCACCCCGTCCCTCTTGGCCTTCTTCATCATCGCCTCCGCCTCCGCCGTCGTCGCGGGCCTCGCTCCCGTCGTCGTCTGCGCCTCCATCAGCGGCAGGTCCAATGTATAGAGCGAGGAGGCGGCCGCGCGCGCGGGCGGGATCGGATGCGATTCGAGGAGTGGAACCGGGGCGAAGGATGGCGTCGGTTCGCGGGAAGACGGAAAGCGGCGATGCCGGGAGACTCCTGGAGGGAGGACGAGGACGGGGTCGGGGAGGGGGAAGATGGTGATGCTTCGCGCCTTTTCGCGGTGGCGCCACGAGGGGTGGGCCGGTTTGTTGGTTGGTTCCTGATTTGGCAGGGTGATTATAATATGTGATAAGTTGATAACCGTTGATTAACCATCATGAGCGGTTGTGATTAATTAGCGACGCAAGCTGTGATTCGTTGCGTTCAAGGAAAGGAACAGTTGATTTTAAGGCCTCTCATCTCTGTCCTTTATTTGGCTACCTCGATCGATGATATGTATATCAGATATGAAACACGCTTGAGTGTCATTATAGAAAAACAAAAGACTCTTTGGATCTGTTTTCTCTAAACATGCATAGAAAAAATAGCTCCCTTGCAACAACTGTAGCCATATTTTTTTTTTTTTTTGGATTAAGTCCACTTTTGGCCTTTCAACTATTGGGTTCGTCTAATTTTCACCCTCAACTACAAAACCGTCTAATTTTCACCCTCAACTGTCAAAACCGTTCACTTCGGCACTGGGAGCGGTTTTGACGGGGTTGAGCGGTTTTGCATGGCACTGTAGCATTCTTGACATCGGCGATAGCGTCAAGATCGCTTTTTAATTTTTGAAATTGATATCTTTTTATTCGGAGCTCCAAATATAGCAAATAATATATTAATTTTGATCGTCTCGACGAGCTCTTTGCAATGGTGTACTCCGTTTTGTTGTTTGAGATAATTTTATTTCATGAAAAAATAAATACTTATACAAAACAAGTGAGAATAATTAATATTATGTGTATATATATATGAGGTACGTCACCTGATCGTCATGCTTCCGTAATCCGGCCGTATACATATATATGAGGTGCGTATATGTATATTCTAGCTAATATACGGTAGTGCATCCAATTACACATAATTAATATTAGGTGTATACTTGACCGGATAAAAAACAAGTGAGAATAATTAATATTAGGTGTATATATATATGTCTCTGGTCAGTTTGATAGTTAGGATAGTGCATCCAGTATATCCAAAGTATACAATTAATATACGGCCGTACCTCATATATATGTATACGGTAGTACACATAATTAATATAATTAATATCCAATATATGGTGTACACATAATTAATATCATTAATATACGACCGTATATCCAGTATACGGTAGTACACACACACACACATATATATATATATATAAAATATTAATTATGTGTACTGGATGCACTACCGTATATTAGCTAGAATATGCATATACCGTATATTAGCTAGAAATTTTCATGAAATAAAATTATCTCAAACAACAAAACGGAGTACACCATTGCAAAGAGCTCGTCGAGGCGATCAAAATTGATATATTATTTGCTATATTTGGAGCTCTGAATAAAAAGATATCAATTTCAAGAAATAAAAAGGAGTGCTTGACGTCATCGCTGATGTCAACAACGCTACTGATGCCATGCAAAACCGCTCAACCCGGTCAAAACCGCTCCCAGGTGCCAAAAAGTGAACGGTTTTGACAGTTGAGGGTGAAAATTAGACGGTTTTGTAGTTGAGGGTGAAAATTAGACGAACCCAATAGTTGAGGGGCCAAAAGTGGACTTAATCCTTTTTTTTTATATATACATAGAAGAGCCGAGAAAAAAAATAGTTCCTCTTATCTAATACAAGTTTTAAAAAAATATAATGGAAAACGTTTTGGCTAAATATTTTCTAAAACGGAGCTGTGATATCCTAGAGCATTAGCATTGGACACATACTGCAGTTGGATACTCGTGGTACCTGCTGAGCTGGATACTCGAGACCCTACCGAGCTCATATCACCTCAATCCACTCGGATACTATGCACGTAGATTGGGGAGGATAAGAGTGCAGCCAAAAAAGCTGGTTAGGAGCAAATAGATTTTTCACAAACATTAATGTCATGTTACAAGCAACATCCATTGATTTTTTTGTATGTACCACCATTCTAATCAAGTCACCTGAAATGTTGATGCTATGTTGTATATGTTGTAAGGGTTGGGTTTTATATTAGCTGGGTGTGGTACATTTTAATTCAATTAGTATCAATACATCTCAAGGGCTATAGTAAATGCTAGAAACATTAAAGTCATGATCTTATATACATCTCAATGGTCCGAATGGATGGACCCATCATTCTTGCATCGTTGATCCAATACACACCAAACTTCGTATACACAAACCAACTCTATCGGATAGATTTTCTTATATTCGATTAGAAAACCTATATCTCAAATCCAATAGGATCTAATATGTAAATGGTTATATAACGCGAGATGGGGATCCCACATTCAGTACACGATAACAAAACAACAAACACTAACATTCTAGGCAAATAAGCACGCCTTGCCATTAGTGCCCCTATAAACCTTGAGCATACAAGATAAGAGATTGATTCTCCACTTGTAGGGCACCCCTTAAATAAACCAATATTAATCCTTAACTTGTGTGCTACCCATCTGATTTCCTATACACAAATTTGCTGATCTTCATTGTTGGAGTTAATCCATTTGACATGCACCTTTGGTGCCTTGCAGTGTCTAGGGCTTGCTGGCTTTAGAAGCTACTAGGAATTAGTAGTTATTGGGCTTTGGTTATGGCTATTCATTTTGTTACAAGGCTGCGAACATAATATGAAATTACAAAGTATACAAGATAAGGGATTGATTCTCCACTAGACATAGGGCATCTTTTTTATCAATATAAATCTGTGTCTTGTGTGTTACCCACCTACTGATTCCCTATACACAATTTGTTGATCTTTATTGTCGAAGTTAATCCATCCAACGTGAACCTTAATTTGGTGCCTTGCTATGTGTAGGGCTTGGTGGCTTTAGGAGCTACTAGGAATTAGTAGTTATTAGCTGTTGAGCTTTTGTTGTGGCTATTGATTTTGTTATAAGGGTTGTACATAATATAGATAGTGATGCAACAGATAATTTATTTCTCTTCTTATAGGATTCAGTTCTCCTGCTCGTTGAAGGATACACATATAGTAAAAAAAAAAAAAGAGAAAAATGATGAACTAGCTTTCGGAGCAGCCGATGGTTTTTCTGCAACATTGTGTTGTATAGAGCCAAAGCCCAAATGGCAGGACCTCTGTGGCATAACTTAGGCCTCGTTTGGCCGGGCTTCTGCACCAGAATCTGTTTTCTGCCAAAGGGGTCAAATGGAATGGCTCTTTTCATGAAACCCCAAAAAATATGCTCTCACATGCGTTTGGAACAGGATAGAGCTAAAAAAGTGGCTTCTCCCGACTCCTTCGCTGGCCCCTAAAAACATGCTCTTATAGGTGAAGTTGTTTTTCCAAATAGTATACCAAAACGGCTTTATCTCCACTAGTAGAGTCATTCATGGAACTCAAACCAAAATAAATAGTTTCACCAGTAAAGTGAAACCCTGCCAAAAGAATGATTTCTTACCCAATCGAGTACATATACAAAAATTTCAATGCATCCCACAAATTATAATGGATTCTCTTTAAAGTGAAACCCTGTCACATCAGATATTTTGCAGAATAACATTTTCTCTCTACTTTCCAATTTGGAGTACCACACTACACTCACTTGAACCAGGGCATCTTTAGAAGCTAGAAATGGGAATTTTCCTGACGGGTCAAAACCCATAGATAGGTTAAGTATGATTTTCCCTAGTGTTTAGTTGTTTTCTTGTGTGTTTTTAGAAAATTAACAGGTTAATATGTACTTCCTCTGTTCGTTTGACCATAACAAATTGACATCCACAAGGATGGACAACATAAGGCTTGCTGAGATTTCCCATAGGCTTGAGGATGGGGGGACTCGACGATACTTGGTTAGTCCACAGATGAACTGTTTCAAGTTGGAACCCCAAACTAAATGCTGGATGGTAAGTAAAGTACTTCAAGTTAGCTGCTAGTTAAGTAATTTGTGGTATTTCGAGATTAACGACGACTTGTATACAGATACAGTCTTGGATCCCTAGTAGTATATATGTAGCAAGACAACACATTTGCAGTGATAAAGGAAAAAGAACTGCAAAATGGAACGAATCCTGTTCCCAGCATCAAATGGATCTCTTCTTTGTTTAGCTGTAGACATTGTTGACGTAGTAGTACAGGCCAGCCAAGGCAATGATCCCAGCGACAATAGCAATAGACAAGGCTTTCCTGCAAAATATTATGTCAACTAAGTTAACTGATTAATTAGTTGTACAAATATTGCTGAATCTATGCGTATACTAATGGTGAATTGCTTTATGTGTTGGTTCTGTTTTGTGTCTCTGATTTAGGTATATTACCCCAAGGATTCCTCTTTCTTCAGCTGCTCCTTCCTTGCCTTCCTAACATCAGTGGCGTTTGCATTCTTAGAGACTGCCGGCTCGTAGGGTCTGAATCTTCTCTTTGGAGCTCCACAAACTGCATCAGCGATGTGGGAACAACAGATCAAAAATTGGAGGGAGCATCTTCTTGTTTTACTGTACTGATTAAATAATCGAAAATACTGGTTTATATGTATGATATCGTTTGAAGTTAGTGCACTCCGAAGAGTCCACTCAGCTGTAAATTTCGAATGGTGTCTGAAATAGTATGCAGTATCCACTATTTGATTCTTCTAATTGTTGTCATGAAAATGCAAGCCAGTTCTTGTGAGTTGCGACAAATATATATTCATGCTGGCAACATATGTAGCAGAGTCCCTTAAATTAGCACTACTTTACACAAGTAGTATATTCCAGTTTATTTGTAAGCAGGCACATGTTGTTCAAGTATGCATAGCTGCACAGACAAACACATGTTGTTCATTTTTCTTTAAAAAAAAAATTACGGAATAAACACTCCGTAGTCCATTTGTCATGCATTGCACGCGGTCAATCCTCGAAACACTTGGAAGTTACCATCATCCAAAACCAGAAACAAAGCTATTTGCAACGGTTGCATATATCAATCAAGTCAAGTGTAAAAAGAAAACAAAATCACCCAGATAAGAAGAAGAGGAGCCGAGGACAATGGAATGGAATTCATGTATCCTCCTCACCAGGGCAGAAGTAGTTGTCAGCCAGCTTGTCGAACGGCGTCCTGTCGTTGTAGATGTACCTGCAACAGCACCGACATCCAGAGACGAATCAGGCATGAACATAGCAGCAACTGAGCATGCAGGCCAAATGCACGGCGAACCGCAGAGCAGGCGCTAGCTAGAAGCGGTTCATCTCACCCGCAGTCACGGCAGATGTAGGCCTGCTTGGACGCGACCCGCATGGTGATCCGCGCCGCCGTGGCCGCCCTGGCCGTTCGCCGGGGCGCCGGCGCCGGCAGCCGCAGCGAGCACGGCGCGGCCAAGAACGAGGACCGGGCGGCGCGGGCGCCGGCGAGCGCAGGAGAGACGACGACGGGGCCTGCAGGGCCATCGCTGCACGCTGCAACGAGAGCTGAGTGCAGGTGGTGGTGGCGACGAGGAGATAAGAGGGATGGAGAGGCGATTGGTGGCAGGCAGCAGGGCAGCTCCGTCGCTGGTTTTTCCTCCTCCTGTCCCCGCTTTTCGCTTCTTGGCACGAGCGTGCCTTGGCTTGGCGTTGGCGTGAGGTTGAGGCGGAGGTGCAGGTGCTGCTGGTCTCTGCTACTGCCACTGCCACTGCGGGGTCCCCTTCCTTCCCTCCCTGGGCCGTGTGGAAGCTGCGTGGCGTCCATGGTGACCCTTCGCTCGCTATCCCCTTTTTCCTTTCCTCTGGACGCCCTCCGTCCGTCGCCACATGGCGCTCTGCGGCCTCGTGCATACGTGGACCTACCTCTCACCAAGGTGCCAAGGTGCCGCCAACCCAGCAGAGCTAGACCACATCCACACCAGCTGCTAAAAAAGTTGACGGGAATATACTACTTTGTGCTTTTTGGAGTTTTATTAGAAATCCCATTCAGACTGTTTTTCTAGACTATGAATTTGCACATATCTTGTTTCAAAAGACTAGGGTCTATTTGGTACTTTGTTAGGCCTTTTAACCAGCTCCTGATGAAAAAACATATTTTTAAGAAAAAAATATGGTAGTTAATTTATTGAATTTCAGTTTCCTGCATCGTAATCTGTCTTCATGATTCTCCACGGGATTTTTGGAGGTCTTTCATATTTTCCACAAGCTATTTGGAACATGGAAATTACTTTAACAAAAAGAAATACTCTTTTATATACTTCAAAAAAGAAGAAAATCTTAAAGCGATTAAACCTATATAGTCAACAAGCCGTGTGCACATGATTTAATAGGTAGTCATGCATGGTGTTCTAGACCTATATCTAACGACACAATATAAATTTAGGAACCTATGCTGAAATCCCCTTTAAAAGCTCCCTCCCTCTGTTTGAAATTATAAGTCCTAATTTTCTTGTAGAGTTTAAATCATCTCAGTTTGAGCAATTTTGTATACTAAAATAATATTAATAATAATTATAATATCAAATAAGTATTGTTAGATTCTATATTAATTATATTTTCATAGTACACCTATTTTATATCATAAATATTTATCAAATAAGTATCGTTAGATTCTTTATTAATTATATTTTTACAAAGTGCACCTATTTGATTAACTTTAGTCTAACTTAAAATACTTTGACTCTCCAACAAACTTGAAATGACTTATAAATTGGGACCGAGGGAGCATGTAACAACTCCCAAAGATTTTTTTTTTTGAAATGTAAGAATAATTTCATAAGGATTGATCCATTTTCACACAAAAAAATTGTCGGATATCAGAATAAATCCCACAATCTAATAAGGCCTAATTCCTCGATGAACTTAGGGACCTATGTTGTAATTCAATGTAAAAGCTATAAAATACTAAAAAAAAAAATCAATTGCACTAATTATAGATGGCAATGATGAGGAGTATGGATTTTTTAGATAAGGGAACAAAGTTCCCACCTCTATCACCTATGGGTGGTACACAGCTGAGAATTCGAATACAAACCACAGCCATAAGGCTCGCACACTCATAAGAGTAAAAACATAGTTTTAGCCCACCTAGTGAGCGTCACATAAGAAACTAGTTACAACTAAAACACAATTTGATTTCTCGAACTTTCAACCAAACTTTCGCAAATACACATTACGTATTTAGTTGGTTCTACCTCCACATGTGCAAGTCGCATAGCATAATTAGAGGGTGTTTTAGGACTGCTTTTTATAAGCTTTGCTCCACAAACTCCATCGTAGAAGCAGACTACATAAAATCTGAAGTTTGTGAAGCACTCTTTTTGTTTTAGGACCGCTTTTTTGTGAAGAATCTTTTAGCATGAAGCTGAACCCATTAGCTAAAAAAAACATGGAGTGAAGCACTAATGTTTTTCAATTTATGCTTTGTAAATGCACTAAGGTTCTTCAATTTATGCTTTGTAAATGCTTTGTAAAAACATGGAGTGAAGCAGTCCTAAAAAACATTTTCCCATTCAACTTTGTAAATGCACTAAGGTTCTTCAATTTATGCTTGCATTTTGTTGTGGTATGTCCTTTGGGTTGTAAAATTGTTGAATCCATTCCAAATGTTATGTATATCATGTATATGGCCTTTTCAAAGTTTTTGCTTTTGCTCTTGCAATTCTAGCTAGGTCATGTGTCCAAAATGTTGAGTTGGTAAAGTAAGAATAACCGTGGTTCTTTTAAGATGACCACCAATTTTATTACCAAATTTCACAAGGGAGAAAAATCAACTCTTAACATCAATCCAAGGCTCCTAATAACTTCTTATATAGACAAATAAACCCCACTTCATATGAGCTCATTGAAAGCAGCTTTGCTTGGAGATTGTCTTCCTAGTACTCCCTTTCCTTCTCACTCTATCCACATATTATAGGTTGACACTCTTTTGTGCCTCGACCATGATGATTTTTTTCTTCCAATAAATATCATGAAAACAAACAGCTTCCATGAGTCATTGGGGTTCCTTTTTCTTGAAACTCATTGGGGTTCCTATTAATGAGTCAACGACAGTAGGTTTAAGAGAAATTTTCATTGGTGGTCACTGGTCCAATTTGCACAGCAAAATAATAATGGAAAATCGTGGAAGCAAAGCATTGTTCGCGTTAATCTGTTGGGCCGATTTGTACTCCTTTCTGGGCTGCTCACCTCCACAACTCCATTGGGCCAGAGCCTGATTACACCCGCTCGGCCCATTTCCGGTGCTACCGACTTCGTCCATGCCGCCTCCCCGCCGCTGCCGCCTGCCGCGGGCAGGCTTCGGCGTCGGCGGCGTCGTCGTCCCCGGCTCTCCGCCCGCGCTGCCACCACCGACCGCCGCGTTGGTGTGGTACGTACCGCACTTCCCGTATCCCTCTCGATGTTGTGAAGGCCCTGGTTCGTTTGCTTTCGAGTGCTTGTAATTGCGGTTTGGTTTTTGCCATGATACGGCCGGCGCTCACCGTCGTTGTGGCGCTGCTGCCACTTATGTCGGTTCCGGAGATTGGATTGGGGTTTCTATTAGGGTTGCTATCTGCGCTGCGGTCTAATTCAGGGGCAGTGCTCGCCCTCTCCCCAGTGTTAGTCCAACAATTTGGGGGCACATGGGCAGAGCTCTATTTTTAAATCTATTCTCCCAATGTGTACCACTGCAGCGTATGTATGAGCAGCCACATTAAGCCACAACTCACAAGTTTCCAGCCTAGCATACATGCACACAGCTATTATCATTGCAAATTTAGCACTGCAGAAATCAATATGTCCAGCTCAAGAACAACTTCAGAGCACACTCTTTCAGTCTTGATCTGTTGAACGCAACGCGAGCTTTCAGGTCAAAGGGTTCTTCTTCGTCTTGGTCGATCACCCACCTGAACATATGTGCCATCTGCGGAGAGCAGATGCAGCCGGAGAAAACAATGCGCAAGGCATCACCAGGAGGAGGCAGTTGGAATCACAGCAAGCATCTGGCTGACTTGTTTTTCTAGGCTGCACCAAAATTTATCACAGATGCTGCATGCGCGAATCCCATCTTCGGCAGCTTCCCGAGACTCAAGATTGGTCGGCGGTTGTGTGAGCTAGCTAGCACACTAGCAGCATGATCGTGCATGATTGGCAGCACATCAAAGGATCCATCATGTGCAGTGCTCATGTGCAGCTTCTTGGAGGAAGGATTCAGGAGCCTAGTTTAGTGACACCACCCTTGGGTAAGGCAGAAGGGGGCTTTGTTTATGGGCATTGCACCATGTGAGGCTTAGGCTCATTGAAGGAGGGCGTCGCTTGTGCTCATGTGGCCTGTCTCCCGTGGTGATCTTGTAGGCCTTCACAAAGCACAACTTGCCCTGTTCTTAATCGTTTTTTTTTTTTTCAGCGCTTTCTTCTCTTCTGTGCAATCCTTTTTGTTAGTTTTAGGACCACCTCCTTCTTGGATCTGGTACCCTCCGATCACTGTGCCCGTCCTGTCAAAATGATTAGTTTCAGAGACAGCTAACAACTGTGGTCAGGCTAGTGCGACTTTACATGTACTAGTCAGTATAAATGTGTAGCAGCTTCAGACCAAATACAGGGTGTGCATAATCAGAACCAGACCAGGTTTTCCAAAAACTGAATCCCACATGGAAGTTTCGTTTTTATAAGAAATTATGGGTTTATAAACACTCCAAATTTCCTAATCAGTTGTGAACTTTGCTGGATGTAGCGTTTGCTCAAGCGATGGAACGATATTTTGTCCCTGTTTCTGCACAAGAAACAAGGTCTTCACAAATGGTGATCTCTAAAGTCCAGCCAAGCTAGTAGCCTATTAGGTAGTCAATAGGACATGCAAGCATGGTGTGCGATGCAAGTTTTTAATCCAAAAAGTCGCCTGTACTTTGCAATCTTTCTCTAACTCATCGGGTTTTGAGTATACCAAACACCAATACAAATGCATCCCAATGGGAGGCAAGGAGATGGTGTGAGCTCACCAGTGCCCTGTGGTCCTCAGGACAAGATTTTGCTGTTGTACTTCACATAATATTATCTCGTCAAACTAGGAGATGTGTTAGTGGTGGACCTGTGGTCTGTCTATCTATGCATCATTGGAGGTTGTTAACATTATTATCATTGGTCAAGGATCATCACATTTAGCCACCACAAAAGTGCCAAGTGGTTTCAAAAGAGCTATCATCCTGGTGTCATATGTCAATAGAGTATAACGATGACACGATCACAAGATCTATGGACAATCATAAGAGCGTTTTTTTGGTAGTTTGCTATATTACTTGATCTCTTCTCGTCAGTGGTTCTTTGACCGTGCAAAATGATGATCAATGCTTATGATTGAACTTCTAGTTCTGTGATGAGGTTTCATCAATTATCATATGGTGCTGGTCCTCAATTATGACAACTCATAATCCACACAAGTTTGCAATTAATGCCATGTACGATCATTTTGCTTAGTTGTTAGAAGAAGGTGGTGAGGCAGTGCTGTTTCATTGAATGTCCGTGTTCCTGTCCAGTAAATTATCCAAACCATAGGGCACTTTTGAAATGAAGGGGAAGAAAAATGTAAGAGTATTAGAGCAGTGTACACACTTGAGTCACATTGTAGGCCAGTGCTATCTTTTTTTTTTCTCAGATCATGGAGGAGACCTGCATGTCATTTCATTAAGAACGTATACCATTGCTATCATACAGGAACACAGAAGTATCATACAAGAACACAGAACATATCAGTGTTCAAATGAATGATATATATAATGTAAAGTAGACAAGGGAATCAACGCGACAGAATCTAATTCATGCTAAAATTTCTGTGGATTAACACCCCCACCCCCTTCCCCCCCCACCACCACCATAGGATTCCACTGGTTCGATATTTATATTCAAATTCCTATTATTCCCTCAACTTTTTCAAGATCTCTATCTTCATTGTAATGAGAAACCTCCTTCAATGTAGTCAGGTCAGTTTGGATGCACATTAAAGGTCCAATTTATCCCATTTTGAGCTTTGTTATGCCTGGGTAACATATTTTAATTTACATTAAGACCAATTTTAAGAAACTGACGGGCTCATGTACTCTAATTTACTAGACTTGTGAGTACATAGGGTTCAACTAGCTAGTTGGGCTTGTGAGCCAATTACAAAAATAATAAATTTATATTTTATTTGTCAAAATTCAAATTAGTGTCCCTTGTCACGTCAAGGGAATGAAAAACACTAAGATGTCTATCTGGAGCAACCTTTTTGAGGTAAAAGGAACTGCACCACCAACAGTAAATAGACCAATATTTGATAACAATTGACTTTTGCCAGAACCAACAAAACAAAAGTGGTATAAAGGAACTAAAATCATATCATACAATTTTCGTTGTAAAAGATACCATTGACCAAGTCATTATGTTTCATCACTCACCAGGTCAAGTTATCACAATGTCGTTGATCTCCTAATTAAATAATTACCAATCATGGTAATGTATATTTTGCTTCCTGGACTTCGTGAACATGCAGATTCTCTATCATGCATGTTTGTTGTGAATGTGAAAGAATAGTGACTAGCTAATACATTGTTTTGGCACTTAGTACATCAAACCAACCGCTCTTGGAACAGTTGGTTGTTGCCCTTGTTTTCCTCCCCCTTTCCTGCTTTTTTTTCAAGGATCTTCTGTCTCCTTCAAATTAAGCCTTGCATATTTTTTTTCCAAAAAAATCCATTGCATATATTTTATTGCTAGTTATTTCAACATGTGAGCCACTCAATCTAGCATATCCAGATTTTATTGATCTATCCACTAAACTACAAATCTGTCTTCTCCCTGTTACTGTGAGAATTGTCGTGTTAAGGAATAAATAAAAAATATAAAACCTGACACATGTATTTGGATTGGACCAATTATTTCCTGCTTAGTGACTGCATTAGTTCTGTTTCCAGTGTAGGGTCCTAATTTTTACTGAGATTCTTTTTACTAAGAGAAAATTATCTATTGTAATTATCCAGGTAATAAAAATAACAAGTCGCATAATGCATAATGTGCAGAAGTTTGCTGATGTCAGGTTGCACTTTGTAAGAACCAAGAATCCAGTCTGCATTTCACGCTATGACATGAGTTGAAAACAGGTAATCTATGAGGCCCTCTATAAAGGAACACCTATTATTATGTAGCAGAAAAAAGCTAGACATCTGCAGAGCCCACTTGGATGGTTGGTTACGAAAAAGACTTACCTGGATCTACAAAAAAAAAGTCACAATAAAAGGCCTGACCTATTATGGGATTAAGAGTTATATACACACTATATCTTTGAATTTGTCATGATCTAGCCATGATCATGGTGTTTTTTTACCGAAACTTTCCATATGTCACCAATGCAACCTGAAAAGCACACACCCAAGGTCGCGCTGTCACTTGTGTGTATGTACTATGAAGGATTTGCTAGGAAAAAAAAATCAAGAATCAGTTCAAGTTTGAAGTAGAAAAATTCAGAAAATTTCCAAACAGGTTGCCCTTGGATACCATCCTGAATGCCAAACCAAGTTGGACAAACAATTGGCTTGCAATTTCAGTGCCCAGTAGGGCTCCAAGGACACGAGTGTGTACAGTTGTATCAATATCTTGTCACACGGTGCGTTTGACTGCTACGGTGCTACCACCAGCACAGTTGCTTTGTTATCTGGATCATACCTTTTACAACTCTGTCTTTGAATTAGTATCAGAGCAACAAGTTGATTGGAAAAACATGAAAGATGAACATTTTTTTATGAAACTACTAGGCACAGTTTGTGATGCCAATTTGATCAGCTCGACATGCATGGCTAACAATCCCAGATCTTTCCCATGGAAGCATGCCAAATTTTTAAGTTTGTTTATGTGGACAGCTGGTGCAAACCTGACCTCATGATCTCTCTAAATCTTCTAGCTGTCTGCACTGACTAAATAAATCATCTGACATCTGATTTAACAGATTTCCCAAATAAAGAACCAACCAAAGTTATTATCAAATGATGTAACAGTGCAGGGAGCAGCATGTAGTTTAACCCCATTCTGATATATAATTTTATATTTTTCCATGATGAAGTGGGATCTGAGTGTGCTTGTGGGCATCGATGATTAGGTTCATATTTAAATCCCCAGCAAAAGTGTGACAGCTAGGACTAAGTGAGTAGCCATGTGTGTCATTCTACTTCTGAGCCTTGACTGGAATTAAGATGTTCCAAAACGGTCAGCTTAACATTCTAAAATGTTTTCATGACAGGAACCCACATAGCATCAACTAGAACCAGAAGAGACACACTTCAGGCATTAAAATAGCCCCAGAGAATAGGTCATTGGAAGGTCAGAAATGGTACTAGTCCGCTTATTTTTTGCCTGCAAATATTTCTGTCAAAGTCAGGCTTTGTTTGTGATCAGTTCAGATTATTGTGTCCATCACAGCCGTAAGCAGTCCATTTGACGCCTAAACACTGATAGTGCAAGAAGGAAACAAGAAACTAAACAAAAGCATCATACAAGATTAGCATTGCATATAAAAGTTCTTGACAACATGGTCAGTACATTCCTGGTGACATGGCCATCCAACAAAAAAAATGATATGGCTGATCAAGGTAACAGTTCTACCCAGATTGGTCAAGGAATCAATTGGCTTTATTATTCTACACCTGGAAGGGCATCAAAGAAAATCTCTTATTTCTCACTAGAATCTGCAGTTGTCAGAAGGCCAGCTAAAGAAGGGCAAAGCTCTAAATTTCAGATGCGTACATACATAAACTAAAAATAAATCATGTTCCTGTGTTTGTACAGGAGAAGGGATCTGATTGATCAGTGGACCTAGCTACCAAGATTTTCTTGAAATTAAGAAGCCTCAGTTTATTTTGTTTACACAAGTTTTTCAGTATGATAGTACTTTTTGTAAAGTGGTAAAAACTAAGTAATTTTTCCAATTCATGCAAAATTCAGGACAATAAACTATACTTGTGTTTCCTTAAAAAAAGAATTATCAGTGTGAACAAATGTATGCATGGATATCACTGTCCTCAAGAGATCAGAGAAGGTGGTACCTTTCACATTCTGTCTACAGAAGTGATGCAACTTATACTGAAATCAGGTGACTCATCTGATAAGAATTTTGACTGTGTCTGCCAAGAAGAACACAGACAATTGCAGAAAACATAAAGGAGACACCAAAAGTTGAGGAGGCAGCCATATGAAGCTTTGACCCATAATAGATGCATCTAATCACAAGCTCCAAGACATGGCCACATGTGTAGGCCATTGACAGAAATGACTTACACACTACCCTGTGCTCTCTTCCCCATAAATTTGTTGCACTTGTTGCACTAGCACTACAGAGAGAAAAAAAGATCAAAAGGAATCACTCACAGCTTAGCTTCTTTATTTGCACTGTATCCCCTCCAACTCTATCAAACAAATCACTCAGTCACAGCATACATCCACACTCACTCTCACTCTAAAATATCAGACAACACCTCTCTTTCCCTCTCTCTTCCTCTCTCTCTCTCTCTCTCTCTCTCTCTCTACACACACACATAGACGTGTGATGAGATATATATAGGACATGGAGAGCAAGAGGATTTCACCTCAGCAACAAACAGTAGCTGCACCTGCACAAGAACAAGGCAGCAGTGCAGAAGCCTCTCGTCGATCCATGCCCTGGCACGGAGAGTGCACGCTTGCATGGATCTAACAATGTCAACCACGACGATGTCCACGCCCCCAGTGCTCGACCATGACCATGGTCACCACCACCTCGCCGTCTCCTCAACCTCATCCACCTCCACAGAATCGCTGGCGGCAACGGCGGCAATGCGATCGCCGCCGCCGTCTCTGCCGCCAACGATCCCGGCGTGCGACCCGCACGACGGGCCAGCGAGCCTGCAGCTCATCGAGGACCTGACCACCCACGCTGGCGCCATCCAGCAGCGCGTCCTCAGAGAGATCCTCGCCATGAACGCCGGCACGGACTACCTCCGCGGCTTCCTTGGCTCCACCGCCGACGATGCCTCCGCCGACGAGCTCGCGGTCACGTTCAAGGAGCGCGTGCCGGTCGTCGAGTACGAGGACGTCAAGCCGTACATCGAGCGCATCGCCAACGGCGCCCCCTCGTCGCTCATCTCCTCCAAGACCATCACCGAGCTCCTCACAAGGTACATACTGTCGTTGCACAACTTGTTCAAGAAAACCCCATCGGAATTCTGGTCACTCACGGCGGCGGTCCTGCAGCTCCGGCACGTCCGGCGGGCAGCCGAAGCTGATGCCGTCCACGGAGGAGGAGCTGGACCGCAAGACCTTCCTCTACAACCTCCTCGTCCCCGTCATGAACAAGTACGTACATACACACATGCGTGTCAGTTGGTTCAATCTAGCCCATCACTCCATGTCTCGATCGATGGCACACGCACGCACGAACGCACACGTGTGTCTGGGATGATCTTGTTGATGTCGGCACGTACGACGATATGCAGGTACGTGGAAGGTCTGGACAAAGGCAGGTGCATGTACCTGCTGTTCGTGAAGCCGGAGATCACGACGGCGTCGGGGCTGGTGGCGCGGCCGGTGCTGACGAGCTACTACAAGAGCCGTCACTTCCGGGAGCGGCCGGACAGCCCCTACACGCGGTACACGAGCCCGAACGAGGCCATCCTGTGTCCGGACAGCGCGCAGAGCATGTACGCGCAGCTGCTGTGCGGCCTCGCCCGCCGCGGCGAGGTGCTCCGCGTCGGCGCCGTCTTCGCCTCCGCCTTCCTGCGCGCCGTCAAGTTCCTCGAGGCGCACTGGCGCGCGCTCTGCGATGACATCCGGCGCGGCCGCGTCGACGCCGCGCGCGTCGCCGACGGCGCCTGCCGGGACGCCGTGTCCCGCGTCGTGGCGCGGCCGGACCCGGCGCTGGCCGACGCCATCGCCGCCGAGTGCGGCGGGGCCGGCGCCGCGTCGTCGTGGCGCGGCATCGTGCGCCGGCTCTGGCCGCGGACCAAGTACATCGACGTCATCGTCACGGGCTCCATGGCGCAGTACATACCGCTGCTGGAGTTCTACGGCGGTGGCCTGCCGCTCGTGTCCACCATGTACGCCTCGTCGGAGTGCTACTTCGGCATCAACCTCCGCCCGCTGGACCGGCCGGAGGACGTGGCGTACACGCTGCTGCCCAACATGTGCTACTACGAGTTCATCAAGGTGGAGAAGGACGGCGAGGAGGTCCGGGACGGGAAGGTCGTCGACCTTGTCGACGTCGAGCTCGGAGGCTACTACGAGCTCCTTGTCACCACGTTCACAGGTGAGCCACCCGTATGTACGTGCACATTTGTTTTTCCCCCATTATTAGCATGCTGCGTGTACATATGGCTGGATGCTTCTTGGTTCTTGCTTCCTTCGCTTCTTCGTATAGCTACTGTTCACAGGAGTATATAATTCACGATGCACTGGAGTTGACTGGAGGTTTGTTAGAGAATTCAATTGAACTCGTTAAAGGCTGTCGGATGGTGCCAAATCAACGGTGCAGACTGGCATACTGCATGATCGAGCGTCAAGCTAGGAATTCAGTTGGAAAACTAAATAAATGTATGCTATATTATATACTAAATATATTTCCACAATATATGAAGCCATTTTTTTCTTCACCAGATCATCTCCGGGAATAGCTCAATCAGTAGAGTTAGAACTGTTCTTTAAACTATTTGACAAAATAGTTCCACGTATAGAACTTAAAACATGCTCTCAAAGAACCCTATGTAGTGCCTGAGGCGAAGCCAGGTGCAGCCACTATTTTTGATTTCATCTCACCTTAAACCATAATGAGAGCACTATTAAAAAAGGTTTTTTGAGTGAAGCCGTTTTGTTTTAACCCGTTTAGTGAAAACAACTCCAAACGACTTATGAAGTTTGTAGAAGCCGTGGGCATGAAGTTGGTAGAAGCAGGGCAATGTAAGGAGAGGTTTGATTGGCTCATTAGGCAACTTTCTGGTTTTTCTGCCTGAGTTTTTCCGTGCCACAGAAACTTAGTCCGTGGTCTCATCTTTGATAGACACAATTTTACATGCAAACTCATTTGAAAAACATACTTTTATTGCTTAATATTTTTAAACGCACATCCACTGTGTACCCATGTTTATGTGTTTTTATTGTAAAAGTTGGGATTTAAATTCAATCTAGAAAAGTTAATGAAAAAATAGGAGTGCATGTACACAGAAGACGAAACTTTTAGGGATTTGTCTTGTAGTGGACACATACATCCAAATTTGAAATTTTTGTGTGATTTTTTATAAAATGGATTTGAATCTTAACTTTTTCAACAAACCACATATAGATACAATATGAATGTGCATTGTTTCAAAATTTTGGAAGCGAGAAGTATATTTTCTAAATGAGTTTTCAAGTTTCCATCTATATATGCGTCATATTTTGCCATAGACGGGGAGGGTGGGTTTAGGAACGCTACACTTCAATTCAGAAAAATACGGCAATCTATCTTACCACAATGCACCCAGACATGCCCCAAAACATACTGCTTTGCCGAGGCTGTGCCCCATTTTATGTGTAAGGAACACTAAGGTGTTTTTAAGCAATCGCTTTCTTGAAATGACTTGGTGCTTGTTTATATAACTGAATTTGGGGCTACGTACTCTTTTGGCTGAAAATGAAATTAATAGTATGCATGTTGAATTACGTTTTGGATGTGATGCCGCGCTAGCATGGTGGTTACCCTTATCCGGCCGCATGCCAAGATAAGTAGTGTAGGTGTCTCGGTTGAAAAAGATGAGTGCCTTTTGTTTTGCTTTCTATCAGATGTTTATTTGGCTTTTTGCGGTCTACTCCTACTCGCTGTGTTCCTCTACTGGTGGACAGAAGTGAGTCTTGCTTCCCTCATCCACAGTATACTAACTGCATATTTTTATACGTCTCAATTGTTTCTTTATTTACTCTCGTATTTTTATAATTAAGCAATAAAGTTAATGATATTGCATACTCCCTCCATACTAGTAGTTTAAGTCACTTTGAACAAGACTTGGATCAAACATTGAGAATATAAATCATGAAAATCTTTTAAGTTGTTGAGTATAAAAATACGAAAGCCATATGAATAAATTTATCTTCGAAAGTCATACTTTCATAAAGATATAAATATATCTCTTCCCAGTAAAAGCTTTCATGAAAAAAATATGAAGTAAAAAATTATGCTTTGAAAACGGTATCATTGTCTAAAACGATTTCTTTGATCAAACTATTAGAGGTTAGAGGGAGTAAGTGCAAAAGGCTAAGCTTTTTGTACCAATTTAAATGGTGTATGAATTCATGATTATCTCACCACAAAATATCCATTTTTGGCGGAAGCAAGGAAATAAATAAATCATATATATCTTAAATTTACCAAGTGTTTCTAGTGCATTAGAAAAGCTAATTTTGTATGAGTGGTTATTGTTTGGGATCTCCCAGTTGGCCAATGGGGTGTCAATTCTTGACTCCCAGTCTCCCACTAGCTTTGTTCGATTGACAGTACAATCACGTTCACCAAATTATCGTTGACAGTACACTAATCCCAAAGGTAAAATAACTTTGCCTCCTAGCTTTCGTGTTTGCATTGGCAGTACACTCACTTTCACCAGACAAGGAGATATTAATAGACTCATTTTATTAGGCAGTTGATAAGAAAGGTCAGGCAGACCTGTGTCCACCTCATGCTGTAGGCTAAAGGTCCCTTTTCCTCCAAATAATATTTTATTTATCCCTCCAGGTACCAATGATATTTCCGTAGTACTGCCTCTTTTGAAAAGTTTTTAAAAACACTTTTTCTGCTATTTTTCAAAAGAAATGAACTATGTGTCTGGAGATGCTGATGTAAATGCTGGTATCTTCTGAACATGATGGAGTAAAGAACATAGTACAATTCACCTCCTGTAGCAGTAGCTAAGGTAAAATGCTACCCAAAAAAAAAAATTGCCACAAGAAGTAGAGAAGATCCAAATGTGACATGTAAAAGAATGATATCCAGCCAATGCGACCTCCATCTCAACCCCCACAAACTTTCATTTTTCAATTTCATATACAGACTTGCATTTCCATGAATAAACTGAACTTTGCTCATCATTTGATGGATGATACCTCAAACAATGCCCCTGAAGAGAAAGTGATTAATGCAACGAATTAACATGCATATAGCGCCGTTGCATCTGCATGTGGAAATGCTCTACGCAAGTGTGCTAGTGGGGCACAAAAGTCAAAGTGCCCATTATTGCATTGTAGCATGCACGGCTAGATATCTGCCCCCAACCAGTGGATTCGTCTGAAATTTTCTTTTTATTAGCGAACAACTTGCGTTTCTAATATAACTGAATATATATCACCTATTCCTTTATGGCTAGAAAAAAGTCAAAAATAAGAAGAAAAAATGATGCTAATTGTTGCTGTATTTAGGTGCATATGAAAACAATATAAGAATATTGTGACTAACCGTGAGGCGTGTGTGTGTCCTTGCATTGGTGGTGCATGCAGGTCTGTACCGGTACCGCGTGGGCGACATCCTGCAGGTGTTGGGGTTCCACAACGCGGCGCCGCAGTTCCGGTTCGTGCACCGCCGCAACGTGGTGCTCAGCGTGGACACCGACAAGACCTCCGAGGACGACCTCCTCCGCGCCGTCACCGCCGCCAAGCGCCTCCTCGCGCCGCTCGGCGGCGCCATCCTCTCCGAGTACACCGCCTACGCCGACACGGCCTCCATCCCTGGCCACTACGTCCTCTTCTGGGAGCTCACGCCGCCGCCGCCGGCATTGTCGTCCGGCGACGGTGATGGCGACGACGCCGTGACCCGCCGCGTCATGGCGGCGTGCTGCGCCGAGGTGGAGGCCGGGCTGGACGCCGTGTACCGGCGGTGCCGGAGCCGCGACCGCTCCGTGGGGCCGCTGGAGATCCGCGTGGTGTCCCCGGCGCCTTCGACGCGCTCATGGACCTCTGCGTCTCCCACGGGTCTTCGGTGAACCAGTACAAGACGCCCCGCTGCATCAAGCACCCCGACGCCATCGCCGTCCTGGAGGCGCGCGTCGTCGGCAGGTTCTTCAGCGACACCGTGCCGCACTGGGAGCCCTTCAACGTCGTCGACACCGCCGCCGCCGCCGGCAGCTGAAACGAAATAGGTGCGGTGCGGTGCGGTATGCACAAATCAAACGACAGCTTAATTAATTCGCTTATTATATAATATGATATGATTACGTAGATATATGATTGTACGTCCATGTGCATGTGTCTAGTGTGATGTTCAGTTCACAGGATGTGGAGGGGGTGAATCGTGATGCGTGCGTACGTGTTTGTTACTGTAGTGTATGTGTTGTTCGATTGCATTTGAGATTGATCATGCATTTGTTTATGTCATCAATCAACTGGTCATTGACTCACTGGCAATGTCATCGATTGTTAGCCAATACTATTCAGCATAAATCTGCCTGCTGGCCGCCTGGCCCCTCCTTTTCAATCCTTATGTTTTACCTATGTACTCTTCCAGTTTCAAAATGTAAGTTTCACGAGTCTGTTTCTTTTTTAATTTTCTTTAATATGTAAAAAATTTACGATAGAAAATTTTACCAAACAAACGACGCGTCTGAAGAAGCATGCTGAGGTTGACAAACAGCCTGAGGCTGGACCTTCCTAGCATACGAAATTAAGTTCTAATATTACATACAAGGTATACAACCAAAACTGCAGTAGTGCTACCTAAGAGCTAGCGTGGCCTTGCGATGAGTCGTTGTTTGAAAATGAAAAGCTGTAACATGTGCATGGGTCAGAGTGTTTTAATTAGCTTGCCTAAACACAGGTGTTGTTTTGGTTAAACCCAAGCACAAGTTTTGCACAGCAAGCTGGAACTGGGAGAGATACCCAGGTACATTAGTCTGGCCGGCAAAAGTGTGGGTTGGGCCGTCTTATTTGGACCTAGCCTATAGTCTTCCAACCCAAGGACCTTTGGAGGGGTCTCAGACTTTTTTTTTTGTTACAATACATCAACTCGGGCAAGAGCAACTCCAGCAGAGCCCAACTTAAACCTCCATAGCTAAAATGTGACTCAGTCTAAAAAAAAACTACTTTAGCAAGGCCCCTACTAGGGACCCGAAATTTGATTGAGCCCCAAAATCATCCCCTCAGGCCCAATTCTTTTGGCCCAAGCCCCATCCCCCATCCGAATATTTCCTCTCCGCGACGTACGGAACCGCCCGTCTTCACCACGAGCACAAGCGAGATGCGCGCCTGTCCGCAGTCGGCGGCCACTCGTTGCTAGCACTGCCCTCCACGGTTGGCCTGATCCTACTTCTGCGGTTGTGGCTTCCCCAGCTAGAATCCACCGGCTTCTATAGCCTCTTGATCCGATTCTTGCCCGACTTCTTCTCGGTGGTGGTGATGAGGGAGACTCCTCTTCCCCATGGTGTCTGCCCAACTTCTTCCCCCATGGTGGCTGCCCGACTTCTTCCTAGTGATGGCAAAGAGGGAGACTCCCTTCTCCCACGGCACCTATGGCTTCACGGTCGCGACTCCCCTTCCCCACGGCGCACTCCTCTCGGTGGCCGGCCGCAAAAGCAACCTATGTCTTCGTTGGCCAAATTAGTCTGACACATGGGTCCCAAATGTCATTCCCTACTAAAATGACTTTGAGGGCTTTATTTTGGGGCTATTGTTGGAGTGCAGTCTAGAAAACTAAGCCCCTACACAAATGGGGAAAGCACCCAAACAAAAAATAGAGGTCTTGTTTTAGGGTTTACTGCTGGAGTTACTCTAAGTAAGACTTTAAGCTAGTTGGGAATCACATTGCAACCTAACCTTAGATAACGAATGGGCACTCTATATATGGTCCCATAATAGGAGAGTCCAGTAGGACGTTATTCAACTCATTCAAACTCTAGTTTCGGGTTTTTTTAGAAAAAGGTAGGATACATACACCACATTTGCATACACACACACATCGTGTGGGTTTGGTGGTACTGCGTGTTTTCCACACACACGCCATCAGACAAGCCACCACTGCCTCATCATGACCTATGACAGGCCGTCGTGCTGTCGTATGTGCTCCAAGACGAGCCAGTGCACCTGTGTGCCCTAGGACGGTCATCACCCCGCCACACATGCATGCCTCTAGGATGGTCGTCGTGCCACTGCCGCCTTGAGAGGGAGTTGAGGATAGGAATGAGAACAATGAAAACCCTAAGTGCTACTTATACATATGCAAGAGCGACAATTAAGTCTCCTCAGTGTTGGGCTTATTTAGTGTGGTAGGCCAATTAAGAAAGATTTGTCACTGAAAATGGGGTGTGCACGTCTAAAAATCAGTTGCTATTTTTGGTGACTGGCTCTTGCCTCTATTAATCAATGGTCATGTCATCTTAAATCAATTTTGTGGAAGAGTTATAGCGTTATTTTAATAAAAAATCACTTTCTATATTGTTTCACCACCCCTCCCTAAATCTTGGAGCGACTCCAAGTGTCTTTCTATATATCTTTTTCTAATTGATAATAGTTTGGTAAAAGTACCTTTTCATATCTTCTTTAGATCTCCAAATATAACGGCCCTGTATCTTGGATTCTTGTTTGCCAAAGTTGAAGAACAGAACTCAAGGGCGTGTTCAGTTCCTAAAATTTTTTGAATTTGGCTACTGTAGTACTTTTGTTGTTATTTGGTAATTATTATCCAATTATAGACTAATTAGACTTAAAAGATTTATATCGTAATTTCCAGCTAAACTGTGTAATTAATTTTATTTTTTATCTATATTTAATGTTCCATATATGTATCTAAATATTTGATGTGATGGGAAGTTTTGAAAAGAGACTAAATACAGCCTAACTTTCTATAATGTACAAAAGGTATACAGAAACTATTGGAGGATGGAAAGATACAAAGAATGATTTATATTAATTGACACTCCAAATGATGATTAATGCTAGCCGCTTGCAACACGCTATTGCGCTATCCCCTGGTACGGAAGACATACAAGGCGCACCTACCCACCTCAGCATGTGGCATGTACCGACGTAGTACGTACATATACGCGCGGACCCCAGCGACACATCCGGAGCCAACTGCACGCTGCCTTATCGAGATCGAGATGGGAAAGGTTGGCACGGCGCCGCGATCAGGATGCTGATACATATCGTGCCCCTAGGCTAGCTGACCAGCGACGTCCACGTCCCTCGCTCCATCTCTGCCTGGATCCATCCACCTTAACATCCGTACTACCATCGGTACTCACTACTCCCCAGGTAATTTAAGCGACCATGCCGTACACGTAGTAACGGTAGTACTGTAGAAGAGCCGCGTGTGGCCGTAAACAGAGCCGGGTGTTTGATCTGCGTCAAAAGTTTTAGCATGTCACATAAAAAATACAAGTAGACATTTAAAGTATTAAATAAATTATAGAACTCGTAAAGAAATCATGAGATGATTTTTAAGCGTAATTAATCCATCGTTAATAAATGCTTACTATAACACTATATTGTCAAATCGTGAACTAATTAGTCTTAAAAGATTCATATCATAAAGTTACTGTAATTTGTACAATTAATTACTTTTAGTCTATATTTAATATTCTATACATTTGTCCTCTGTCCAAACATTCGATATGATAGGTGAAAAGTGTTGGATAAAGGATCACCATAAACTTCTGGTTAGGTGTAAGGATTTAGATCAAATTAGTTCAAACTCAACTACAAATATAGATATTGTTAATACTAATGCAAAGCAGAGATATCTTGAATTTGGATTCAAATTTTGATATCTGTCTAATTTTGAAGGTAATATATATATATATATATATATATATATATATATATATATATATATATATATATATATTTGCTTATCGACAATTTCATAGTGTAATAAAATCATTATGGATGAAGAGATTTAAAATATAGCTATATAATACCGTGGATTAAGACAACTACCAAAAACAAAATATTTAGTAAGGAAATCATAGACCAGATATATTATTATTTCTTGAATGATATAAATAAAAATAAAGTTCAAATTATTAAATTAAGTAAAATAATAATTAATATTATTAGCCACATTAAAATTAAGATTTGTATGTCGCTAATAATATTATAATTATATTAGCCTTAGTAACTTTTAAATAATACTACATTCATTTGTTAGATTATTAAATTTAATTTTATAGTTAATTAGTCGTAACCTTAGGATTTAGATTTTTTAAAAATAATTTGTACTTGTCGGATACTAGTAATATTGGATATTTCACTTTTTTGTCGAATACAGATGTGGAATTGGATAGACAATAATATTTACATCCATTTAACATTCATATTTAAATAGAATATAAATACAAATATTAATATTTGCACTAAGACGGATTAGAGTATGCCGCATGGGATCTTTTGGATATCTGGACATCCTAATCCATCCTTAGCAAAACAGAGCCATTACGTCGTCAATAGATTAGACCACCATTAACTTACTGGTTAGGTGAGCTCCCTCCGTAGCCACCGGAGTGCAGTGCTTGCACAGCGACGGCGACTTTGCGTTGCTTCCTCGACGCTTGCGTCTCAACTGAAACGACGCGATCGAACGTACTACTAGTATATTATTACCGACGCAACAGGGGAGCAGAGAGTTGACCTACCTATGTTTATTATTTGGAGCGCACACGGTGTACCCCAAAACAAAAAAGTCGCAAGCCTCGCGGGCCGGCCATTTCGCGGTCGCCACCTACACAGCGGCAGCATCTAGCAGCAGCCATGGAGGATGAAGAAGCAGCCGGGAGAGGGATGGGGAGAGAAGGCGATGATCAGCTGCGTGGGGCGTCGACGGGCAGCAGCCGGAGGGTGGCGCCGGCCATCTTCGGAGCTAGCGACGGCGGTGGTGAGATCGAGATACAGATGGAGCCCGCCACGGTCGGTGGTGATGGAGCGGCGCCGGCGGCGGAGGCGGCGTCGTCGTCGTCGTCGGGTCAGGAAGAAGGCTCCCAGCAGGTTCGACCGCTTTACAGTTCCCCCCACCCCCCTTCTTTCTACATGCAGTACTTGTGTCGGTGTGCATGCATAGAAAAGATTTCGAGACTGCTTTGCTATCATGGTTGCATCACCGATATATCATATATCTGAGCGTTATATATTCCAACGATTTTAATTTGATGTTATTAGTGCTACTGGAGTAAATTAATTGAACGAATTCTTTTGGAAAGCCATTAGGATATATTTTCTGTCTACGACAAAATACGTTATAGTTTACATGATTCTGTAAGAGCCTTGTTGGGAGGGGCTCTAGGGGCGGCGGTGGTGGCTAGGGATGGGGACCCCTTTGTTCGATCAGCGCATACTCGCGCTGTATGCGCTGATGAATCCTTACACATTTGTTATCCTTGGTCGGACGTGTGGTCCCCAAAAACTTCCCCATAATTAAGCTGAATCACAAGATGTGTCATCTTGTCATTCTCGGTGCCATTGGAGTTAGTGAAAAACAGGAAGCAGCAGTTAAAGATGCCAAAGTAACAATGGACATGGCGGCTGTAGGGTTTGTAGTCCCTGATTGGTTGGGAGGGGGATGCTTGTAATGCTGTGTCTGTAGGATGCCTGAAAGATGCATTGTTTGGATGATCTGTGGGGGCCGTGGGAATAACCGAACAAGTCCAGTGATGACTTGGCCCCTGATGCAACGATGTAAAGCAGTGGGTACAATAGTTGGTGGCAACATGTAGTAGTGTTGTAAGTTATCATAGATGAGGTCGCTGGTGGTGTAGCCTGTGGGTGATAGAAGCAGGTTGTGACCCCCTTGCCCAATGCACACTCCCTCGTGGGTGTCAGGTGTGGTGGTGGTCGTCATCTCGCGATGTGCATGCTCCCCGGACAAATCCATCGCTATCTCCAATGTCTTCGGGTGGTGCTGAAAGAGAGTTCCCCGAAGTGCCTCCGAAAGTCTAGAGAAGAAGAGGTTGACCAAGTGAAGCTCGCTAGTGATGCCGACGTGGAGCACGTATGCTGTGAAGGTGGTCGTGTAGTCGTTCATAGTAACGGAGTGCCAGGAAGAGCGAGGTTGTCGGTGATGTACCTAGAGATAGGCAGCCCGAAGTCATGACGGATGCGTGGAGAGAAGTGTGCCCACTCCATCAAGGGGCATCCTTCGTCGTCCTCATAAACCAGAGTTGAGTTGTTCTTTTGAGGTGAAAGGTTGCATATGGGACTTTCTAATCTTCCGAGATGTTATAGATTTTGGGGAGAATCTACGTCCCAGATACCTATGGTAGTGGGTGTGTGGAACTGTCGAATGTCGATGTAGTCATCTTCACCAAGTACAGTGGTGCTGGAGTCATGATGTTGTCCCATCGAAGTGGTGGCATCGGGGCCTATGGGGCTTGAAACCACGGGCCTGGCTGCTAATAACGATGGTCGCCCTAGGGTAGCGGGTCAGCAATCGGGCTGGCTAGCGACCGACTAGGTATGTCGGAGCATGCGTGGGAGAGAGAGAAAGAGAGCAGAGTAGAGCCCAAGGCTATTTTTTCTTGATCTTAATGATTACAATGCCTATATTCATAGTTCTGAGTAGATTTGTATTTACAGTAATCTAAAGTCCTTATAGATTTAGACTCATCTAGTTTCAATCTAATGTAATCAACTCTATTTCTATTTTGTTTATCCTTTCCTTTATTCTCTATTTGACGCAAACAGTGGTGGCAAGGCCTAGGGGCACCCCTAGGGGGGCACCACCCCCTTGTTATTAGGCACCTGATAGATTCTAGGGCAAGTTTCAAGGAAATTTTCAATCTCTTTAAATTTAAATAATGTGTCGTACAACTTATACATGTTCGTACATCACTTGCACTGCTCACAATGGACTCAACGACGACAATGATGGGTCTCATGGTGTTGGTTCAGCAACTCAGGCATAAATTAAACATTTATTGGTAGTGATAGGCTTCACTGTCAGGGTTTAACTTCTAGTCAACAATGTAGGGTCACTTCTAGGTCAATGGCTTCAACCGGTAAATAACTTTCATTTTCTCATTTTTACATATACTTTACTATAGTTATACAATATTATACTAGGGTTATCTCCGTGTGTCACAATAGGGAAAAATCACAATAATCTAAGTTTAAACACATCGTACATGTGTGCTAGTGTAGACCAATGAAACTTGACAATATCAAAGAAGCTAGGAAAATCATTCTAGAAATTCTCAAACTTGAAGGCGTTGAACTTGGGAAAATATCATCCAATTTGATTTACTTAGAGAATACGATAAGAAATGGGCCACAACAAAGTTAGGGTGGAGGAGTAAGGATAAGTTAGGGTCCACTAAAATGAATAAAAATCTAGTTATGTTCTCCGGTAAAGGGTCATCTTGCACAATGCTCTATGTATATTTTCTCTCTTAGAAAAGGAACATTTACTAAAACCAAATGCTGAATTAATTCATTGAATAGCATCATGTCACTTGCACTCCCACCAGGCTTGTTATAGTCTATAAGCGATCAGAAGTGATTCAAATCTCTAAGAACAATCCAATTATCAAAAAAAAAAAAAAAACTAAATTGTATAACCTTGTAATAAAATCTGCCTTTTCACTTGGGAAGAAGGGTCATATACATTGGTAGCTCTCCATTTAATAAACCTAGCTTTACTAAGGTGATGAGGAATTCCACATGGTCATATACACTTGGGAAGAAGGGTGATCGTGTGACACATGCTACCCCACATCAGCATATGGATAGTTTCGCCTACAAGAAATAGTTAGAGGACTTGAGTTTCAAGTTTGATGCTTCAGAGACTAACTGAGCCTTAAAGAAAAGTAGGGTGCAAGGATGGGATTAAATTTAGCTATTTTCCAAATATGTTACAATGAAGATCAGTTCATGGAAGATTGGTACAATCAGTTAGTCATAGAAGGCTATAATTTTCTAGGCTTTCTATGACTAACTAATTGTGACAATTCTAGGCTTTTTCTTGTCATTGTACCCCTTTTGTGACTGATGGTAGACGATGGAGGCCTAGTCTAGGAGGCTAGGTAAGTGATGGAAGTAAATGATGGTAGACGATGATATGATTATTTAGCAAGTATAGGCCTAGTAGGAGTCTAGGTAAGTAAGACCATAACTTCTCTTTTTATAGTTTGTGGACCAAAATTCCATTTGATAGAATTGAAACTTTATTTCCGTAGGTAGCTATTGGTTTGTGCCCCTTTGTAGAAGAAGCAATGCATTTTTCTTTATTTATGACAACAAAAGTAAAAACTTCAAAATGTTGGTCAACAGTAAGGTACACAGAGGGCACTTGATTGTAGAAGACATGATCATAAGTCATTATAATGAGCAATATAATCACATTCCATAGAAAAAATTGCATATTCAAAGACAAGAGCAACATGATGATCGATGCAGCTAGAGATGATGAATTCTCACATTCACCTTTTATCAAATGAAATGGGTGTTGTTTTGATGTAGATGTAGACACTCAATTTGTCCAACAAACAAGTGTACTTGAATGGTTAAATGGAATCATATATATATATATATATACACACACACATAACATGGATATTCTGCTAAACAAACATGGCCAATTCAGTCATGACCATTACAGTGATACCTATCTACCTAGTTTTAAGTCCTGGACTAGTCATGACATTCTACGATCTTATTCATTGATGGAATATTACATGTACTAAAAATGTTAGTTTGTTCATTCTACTTATATATTATGGTATGGTATATTGGGTGATGGATCCTTTATGAGGAACCTTAAAAGTATTTTTCTATATTGTTTTTGCGTAATTCCTATAAGTATGGCCTCATCATTTAATTAAGGCAATATTATCTCTAAACTGTTATCATGTCACTATTCTTCTTGATAAATATACCATCAAAGTTGTGACATTTCCCAAATAATTCTAGCTTTGTTTGGAACATGTGGCCTTTTTTCATGCTACATCTTAGCATGAGTTATATTTCAGCAGTATAGTTTCAACATAATTCATACTGTGGATTCAATTTATTTAAATATATGTTAGATTTTTTTCTTACCACTATGTTCTTAGCAGACACAAACATGGAAGAGATTTCTAGCACATGCTGGACCTGGTTTCCTTATTTCCTTGGCCTACCTTGACCCAAGCAATGGTAATAGTATCTCTCTCTCTCTATGTGTGTGTTATATTTCCTTTCCTCATCAATAACGCTACCTGTGCTCCATGTTTGCTTGGTTATGATGTTTTATCTAGTTTTTGGAGTTGTTTTGTTTATGAGAACTAGTTGAACTTGTGACTATATGCTGGTCTAGTTTTTTATATGTTGTGCTCATGTTACGCTTCATTCAAGTTTTCTATAATAGCTAGGCTAAGGTCTTTCGTCTACAATAATGTTAGCTAGTATTTCTAAGAAGAAAGACTTATTCATTTGCCTTTATTTATTAATATTTATGTTTGGTTGCATATTTGGAACAGTACAAACTGATTTACAGGCTGGATCAATTCACAAATATGAGGTAGATCTCCCAACTATATATACATCAATTTGTCATTTTTTATTTCACTAAAGGGAACAACTATGACATTTCATTCCTATATAATTTCCTTCTACAAGAACTAGAACTAAACATGTAAACATGACTTTTCTTCAGTTGTTATGGGTTCTATTCTTTGGGTTCTTTTTCGTATTGGCCATACAATCTTTGGCAGCAAAACTGGGCATCATTACAGGTGAGCCTTTTCTATCAAGTTGGCTATCAATATAATGTACTCTTTGAAATGTAACACAAATATCAAGTTCTAATAATTGTTGGGACAAGTATCCTCTAATAGGATTTGGCAACAAATTGAATTAGTTCCTAATTTAAGTGGTAGTTGACATCTTCCTAATTCAGCCATACCCATTACTCAACCTAAATTAGTTCGAATTGTAATTAAACATTCTACTTGTCAAATCACTATACCTGACCCTAAGCATAAACAAAATGTTCGAAAAGCCTCTATTAGTGCATATAGTACTATTTGTTATTAAGTTTTGCTATTACAAATAGTTATTTTATTGAAAAATTTATTTCTTTGTTGTTGCATATGAAAATTCATCCCACATGTTGATGGTTGTAGTTAATGTATTGAAAACCTTCTTAGGTCCATGTTAAAGTATTATATGCATCACGTAGACAATGGAACTTCCAGCGCCATCAACATGAATCATGAAATGTCTGTTATTTTTCCATATCTTATTGATGAAAGAATTTTTGAACATTTTGACTTTGATAAACACAATACAGTTTTCAAAAGTTTTGAAATTCACAAGTTTCATATTGTTATCATATAGTAGCAAGTACCATCTTAATTTCAATGTAACTGTAACAGGAAGGAATCTTGCTGAGATGTGTATGTATGAATATCCAAAGTATGTGAAGTATGGCCTTTGGTTGCTCATTGAGGTTGGCGTAATTGCCGCCACTATACCAGGAGGTATTTGTTTGCTCTTGTTCGTCTTCTCCCTAGTTTGGCTGCTATGAATGTACAAAAAAATTAAGAGCAGGAGTGCAATTAGTTGTAGTAAACTCTTGAAGATGTACTATTGAATCCCAAAGTGCATCCACAGGGTGGTTTGGGGTTTTGGGCCAGTAATTGCTGCCTATTAACACAAAAAGGAATCAGCTATAGATGTGCTATAGTTCCATATGAGCCATAGAGGAAGGGCTCTCAAAATACATGGTTAACTCTTTGAGGATACATAGATGAGAAACATCATGTGGTTGAGATGGAAAATATATCCATATTTTTGTGGACACTACATGAAAACAAATCAATACTAACAAGCAACAAAAAAGTAGTAGTGATGGGCATTTTGCTATCGCATATGACTCATCATTAATGACTAGCCATGGTGACAAGCTTGAGCCTATCAGTTTCTATAGTAGGTAATGCTAGGAAATAAAGCACACCATCTTTTATCTTGTGTAATGTGTGATAGCTAAAAACCTTTGTTGAACACTGTTTATAGGAGTTGGATCCATGTGGTAGACACGGACAAACTCGACTGAATATTAGCATAGTTATTGCTCAGTGGCAATGGTGCCGGAAAGCTAGCTAGGTAAACTTCATGGGTGATAGCTCACTATATCCACACATGGGCCACATCATCAATATTACCATGTTTATTCAGCAGCAAATTGCCCTGTCATTTGAACTTGCAAAAGATCATTTGGAATAGTTCAAATGGGTTTTTTATACCAGAAAATAATGTTATAAAAATGTAAGTTTTATACGTATATCAATTTGAGCACTCATTGTAGCATATTTTTTTATCTTTGTATAGTTTTAGGAACAGCTTTGGCATACAACATATTGCTCAACATCCCTTTTTTGGGGTGGTGTTCGATATGTGGAGCAAGCACTTTCTTGCTTCTAGCTTTGCAGACCTATGGGGTAAGATTCTCATGTCATCACAAAATATACAAGTTTTTCACCACCTAATAAGTTTGGTAAATATCATATACATATTCATTTTTAACTAAAAGCCCTCATGATACTTTCGAGGAAATGATATGGTTATGTGTCTATTCATATAGTTCTTCCATTTCACTTCAAATAATGAGGGTATAAATGTGAGAAGAATTATGTAGCACAAAAATTTTGATGCCTAAACAATATCATATATAGTTCTTCAATATTGGTTATAATTAGCATATAACCGACATGCAAACCATTCTTTTTTTTTTTTTTTCTTGAAGGTTAGGAAAATGGAGCTCATAGGAGTAATTTTTATGTTCCTTATCTCCATCTGCTTCTTTGTTGAACTTAGTAGTGTCAACCCTCCTATGGGTGAGGTAATTGAAGGCCTATTTATCCCAAGATTGCAAGGGGTTTATGCCATGTCGATGCAATTGCACTATTTAGCGCCCTCATTGTGCCGTAAGTATATACAATTTTGGATTAGGATCTTGTTGTGAAATAGTCCCTCTGTTCCAAAAATATGTCAGTATAAGCTTCAAAATTTATTCCACAATCTTATGATTGTAGCATATGGACAACTAATCAAGCTATCAGCATTAATATCCCATCCCTCGCGCAAACATGAACTGGGGAAGATTACAACCTTTCCCATTTCTTAGTGCGACAAACAATATAGTATCACTACAATATTTATATAGGGCACCTAGGTAAATTAGCTTTAGCACAAATTTGTCTTAAAATATGTATAGTGACATGCATTTTGGGATTGAAGGATTATCAAATATGCATCCCTCACTACTTTTTGATATTAGGCATAATCTCTTCCTGCATTCCTCATTGGTGGTATCAAGAAAAATATCACCTTCCCCAAAAGGATTCAAGGTAAGTGACCAACATTCATAATAATTTAGTTCCAATGATTAGAGCATTGCAAGTCAAGTTAAATTTGGAATCTAAGAAGGTCGTGCGCTATGTTAACAAATTCATACACAATTTTAAGGTTGGTGTTTATGCATTAAGGATTGTAAAAAGGAAAATCATGCAATACTTGGCAATTTATAATGGAAGTGCATGGTGCATTAAAGTTTATATCATTGCACGTGATGTGTGCCTTATATTCTGAGTCAGATGGAGTACTGCAAGATGTACTTTTTTATTTAAAATTAAAATTTTTCCTGAATTTTTCTAGTCATATAGTTTTACTATGTATCTAAGTCTTGTCTATTTATGTAATTTTGAAACAGAGGAAGTAAGATGCAAGGAAATAGTGTATAAACCAATTGTTGATCAATTCTCACCAATGCGTAAATGATTTACATTGCCTGCCTATATATCACAGAGTTAAATATCACTTGTTTGAGTTTCTTCTGCAAAAACAATTATATTTGATATTTCAATTATGGTTTAATTTGGCCCTTGTTTATCCAGGACACTTCAACATTCTTCTTGATTGAGAATGCATTTGCTATGCTCCTTGTGCTACTTGTAAATGTAGCAATTGTGTCAACTACGGGGACTATATGTGCCAATAATACTCAAGTGGTTGACAACTTCTATGCATGTAGTGATCTTACACTGAACTCAGCTTCAGTATTATTAAAGGTTTGTACTTTTTGCATTAAACTACTATAAGTTAGTATGTACCCAAACATTACATTGCCTATGATTTGACTTTAATTAGACACAGAGAAGAATGTTAGAACTTATTATACCTATTCATCGCAACCAATTAACCACACTGCCAGAACCAAATGAAAAGGTTCTCATCAATTTTTGTATATTTTCTCTTTTGTCTATATATATTCCTCTCAATCTTCTATGCTCCTTTTGTTGGCCAAATAAATTTTCCCTCATGTTCTTTTCAGTGGTGCTCATGCAAGATTTAGGTCCATTGGAACCTATAACTGTTTTGTAAAACATCTGTAGCATATAAATTAACAAATTAAACTAAACTTTTTGATAGTAGAACACTAAGGAAGTAAAAACAAATCCCATATGGATCTTTATTAATTCTATATTCTTTTGACACATTATCAAAATTTTATGTCCAGAATAGGTTTGGCAGATCATCTTCAAGAATATATGGCTTGGCATTATTAGCTTCTGGTCAGAGTAACACAGTGACTACCAGCTATTCTGGACAATATATTATGCAGGTAACTTATAATGGATGGCTAGATGGGATGTTAGTTCCTAGAATTGTGCATACATCTATGGAAGGGGGTATTGTGCATTACCTTGTACTATATTAATTCTTATATTACATATATGGAAGGGTCAGGTTCATAAGAGAGGTGTGGGAGGACACTAAAAATAGTGCATGGATTCTAGATGGTGTAGGTCATAGGGAATGAACGATGCTCGAAGGCAATGTAATATGCATTGTGAGGACAACCCATGGTGTCCAATGTCATAGTCTTATAGGAGGTGCCCATAGGTTTCGGGGACAGAGATAGTGAGTAAGAGTGGAAGAATAAACTTATAAACCTCTTGCCTGCTTAATTGATCTTACTACTCAAGTAGTCCATATCCTTTCTTTATTTGGTGAACAAGTTAATTTGATCTATTAGCACTAAATAAGTTACAAATATTTAAATGACCTGATCTATAGATGTGGATATCATGTGGTGGATAGTCTAGGTATGGCCAACCACATGCCCTTTGACTTGTGCTACTGCTTTAACTATTTATGGGGTTAGGTTGGTGACTTGGTGTGTTGACTTTAGCCCATGGGATTATGCAACATGTTATTAAGGGTTTGTTTGGTGCAGCTACCCGAGAAAAAATTGTTGTTAGCTATGTGTTATAGAAAAGCTATAAGTTGTTTGGATGAAACAACTATGCCCCTATTTGGAACCGATTAAAATCGGATTCTCGGCTGCCCCACCATGAGAATTGAGAAAATCCTGCCAAACGTGTTGCAGTATCAATCGATGATTCTTTTCACCATGCATGACTCACCCACCTCAAGAATGAAACGTGGTGCTTGATATATTTCTTGTACCTGTCTCCATTACCACACTGTGCGGTCACGCAGAACTCATATCCAAATATGACCTATGAAACCTAGCTCATATATCTCTATCTCCCTTAAAACAACTGTTAAATATCTCTCTATTTCCACCCATTTGGAAAAATGCCAAAAGCAAGATGTAAGGTGTCACGAAAATTGGACTGTGACAACATCAATCTGCAAAAACAGCTTCAAATTGCACTGATGGGTTGGTGTTCCACTCTTTGACAGCAGAAACACTTTGTAGAAGCTAAACTAAACACATCCTTATGTTTTGCCTTATTATATTGTGCAGAACACAATTCATCATTGAATTTGGATTATAATAGATCACATATACTAGAAATTAGTGTATTATAGGCAAATTCATGTCATGCACTTTATTTTACCAGAATTAACCACCATCAAAAGCATTAATTTTCACAGAAAGAAAAGAGAGTTTATTAAATATTTAAATCTGTCACAAATTAACTCATCATATAGTGAATTGTGCTTCCCTTTTAAATCTATTTTTATTAAAAGTATAATATATACTTGCAATTTTTTTTGAATGTCAGTTGAAAAATATCTGTCTCCTTTTGCTCCCAAATTTTATGGAGTGAAAACTTTTGCCATCTTTATTTGGTACAGGGTTTCTCCGGGATGAGGAAATGCATCATTTTTATGATTGCTCCCTGTTTGACCATCATACCTAGTTTGATAATCTGCAGTGTTGGTGGTGTCACTTACGTGCAACAACTAATCAACATATCTTCAGTAACTACTGTGATAACCATGTTCTCATCAGAAATAAATAATCAATATTAGTAGTGGCATAAAAAGTCTGATAAGTTTTCTTCATCTTGCAGGTCATCTTAGCTATTGTGTTGCCATTTTCCCTAGTTCCTCTCCTAAAATTCAGTAGCAGTTGTGTGGTGAAAGAACCAATCAAGAACTCAAATTGTGTAAGCTATCTAACTCAATGGATTACTACACAATTTCTCTATGGAATTCATGATAAACTATCAACATGTCGATGGTAGGACCATACAACAACACAATAAGTGTCAGCTATCTAATTCAATTGTGTATTGTGTGATTTCTCCGTTACTAAACCAAACCAAATATCAGTTTTGTTAAATTAAATGAAAATATTACTTAGGCTTTTCTTTAGCATTATTCACGCTCACACCTGTAGTATCTTGCATGCTGAATAATCGGCAATGGCATTCTGTGTCCAGTGATCCTCAGCTATACTTACTGTTATATCATATTTCTTAGTTACTTACTATTGAATCATATTTCTTAGTTAACACTGATATAGTTTCACTAGAAAGAGGAGAAATAACAAATGGAAAGTTTTTCATTGAATTTAGAGGAAAGCATGATAGAATTTGATTATGGATTCACTAATAGTAGATCGTCTCCTACAAGTGGAATCATTTGGTTAGAAAAACTTTAACTTTCTTGCCAAATATCTCAACTATGCTTTGCATTTGTTAATGTAGCATTACTTTTGTTATTTTTTATACTCACATCAATTTCTCTCTTCATTTTTAGATTGTCCAAGTCACATGGATTCTCTCCATTGTAATTATCGGGATCAATATTTATTTCTTTTGCAATAGCTTCATAAGCTGGCTTGTGCACAGTGAACTCCCAAGGACAGTCAATGCAATAGTTAGCACCCTTGTATTCCCTTTTATGGGGGCATATGTTGCAGCTTTAATCTACTTGGCTTTCAGAAAAGTTAATGCTGCTAGTCTATTCCCTTCAGTGTTAGTTTCCAGTGGGGCTCAAGTAGAAGCATTGAGGCAAGCTGGCAGCGTTGATGATACTGGTGTACGTTGATATGTTTAACATAGTTTATAAATCTGCTCTTACAGGAAAAAATTAATTTGTTCACACAGTACATATTCAGGGAAGACATCAAACCATTCAAAGATGTACATATATAGATATACATATAGTTTGATGATATGGTTAGGTTTGTTGTCTAGTTAGGCATGTACTATAAGCAATTTAGATTTTTTTAATCTACTTTGGCATCTAATATAAAGAATTTCTCTGTCTTTGGTGGTTGATCATATTATTTGGTTGGAGTGATGGTTAGGACCCATGTGAAACAATTCTATATATGTGAAACAATTCTATATATAGAACACACCAAATGTATTTTTTGTTGTCAATTCATTCGTTACTTCTTAAAACATGGGGTAGATAATATAATCTCCATGGTGATTACTCATTGTTGGTATTTCTTATACACAATTAAAATATGAAGGATTACCACTGGGAAACAATGGATAAAGACATTGATAGTTCACCATTATATATCTACTAACTAATATACCAACTAGACTAGAGTAGGGGTAAATGATAAATGATAGGAATTATGCATATATGACACACACAGGAGAATTCTATGATAAAAGGGTAGATAGCTAAAGTGAGAGGACAATGGAAGAGTTCAAGGTTCCTAAATACTTCTCTATTACTAGGGTTCTATAATAACTGATTCATAGGTAGATATAGCAATCACACAATAACACTTTAGAGCATCAATACCTTTCCAACTCTCGAATAAGACTGGGAAGAAGGTAGTCGGGGAAGACTGTCTAAAAGCTCAGCGAAACACCAACTCCGACGTGGTGGAATATGAAGGCCTAACAGAGCTGTCACCTCTAGGGCTACCACAACTAACCATAAGAGTTGAGCGCAATCTCAGGTAACCTGTAGCCTAGACTCCATGTCTACACTACCGATTACTACTCTAGTCACGATCTATAACTAGAGCACCCGATACAGGCGAAGATCCTATGCTAAAGTATAACAACTATACTAACCAATCAAATGTAATTCATAAAAGTAAATAGAGAAGATAAAATATATTAAAGCATAAGTCTTACAAGAATAGATACAAAGACATACCAAATCTCTGAAGACTTCTCCAGAACCCGAGCGTAGTTCCGCTCTCCCTAACTCTCAACTAGAACTAATCTACTACATTGAAAAGTCTAACCCTAATTCTCTAGAGAAGAGAGATCCTTTCGAGGGACACCTCTACATCTCCATAATAATATGGTGCCCCTAGGGAGGGGGGTCTGGCCTTATATTTATAGCCCGGTGGGAGAAACGTGAGCCCTTTGATCAAACCGACTTAAGGTACGGTGGAGATGCATCCTTGAAGGCGGTGGATGAAGGTTCCAGAAGATGAAGGCGAGAGGCCGTAGGGGGGGTGCTGGCCGGCCACAAGCCCAGTGCCGGCCGGCTGGGCCCAATCCCAATTGGGCTCCGCTTCGACGATGTGTTTTCTTGTCCCTTTTAGGGCCTAATAGTGCATGTTTAAATGTAGAGTTGATATCTCTTGATTCTGGACTCCGAATATAGCAAATGATATGTCTGTTTCGATCGTCTCGACGAGCCCATCGTAATGGTGCAGTCCAATTCCTTATTTAAGGTACTTTTATTTATTGGAAAATTGCATACACCTGCAAGACAAGTGAGAACACTAAAACTCATGGAATTCGTTAGAATCAAGACCTACAACTATGCTTTGTAATCCATATCTTATCATTTCATGCAATAGTTGATGATTATATTTGGTGTTTAATGATCGTCAACACTCATATTATCTCATGAAGCAATTTTTAGGAGCACTGGATCAGCATTGTTTGTTTTATTACCTCATTAGTTGTACCACTACAAAAATAATCTGTGGTGATCATCTGTCTGGCAATAACCCTCAAGAATCACACACTAGGGACATTGGATACATTTCTGACGATTTCAACTGCCTTTTAGTCTTTCATAACACTACTTCGTGACGGTCACCACCAGGAAAATGATGTGATAGTCAGGTTTTGTAAGAACAAATATGTTAAGGGCGACCACCAGAAATGTAATTGACAATATGTCACAAATAAATTGTTATGTCACCCATAAGAATGATGGGTTTGCAGCCAATATTTCTAACCACGATGATTCAGGTTGAAAATACATACAATCGCCCATAAATTGTATTTATTTACCAAACACATATACAAGACAATCTATCCAATACAAACCCATTTATGAATCTCAAGTGTTCCATAATTAAGAGAAATATAATACTATATGTGTACCGACTTCACTGCAATATCTCTATGGTCCAATGCAGGGTCTAACCCACTATCATTGCTGTAATTGGAGATGGAAAAAGACAATTGACCGCAATGGAGCTTGCCAATGATTGCTGGTTCCTTACTCGATGGTGATAAAATTGTCTAGCATCTACTACATAAATGATTTTGAGGCACTGCCGTGGGATTAACGGAGGCAGGCACAATAGGGTGCTGACTCCTTAATCAATGGCATCCTCATAGCTAATACTTGAATTGTTAATGAAGGCGGCCGATATATGGCGTTCGCAACCATTAATAGTCCATTAACAGATTGACAACAAATCAAATGCTAACGTAGGGGTATGTTAAGCCTTGGGATATAAGGTCCCTGACCAAGACTCTCGATCAGAAAACCTCCCAAACATCCCTCCAGGATTGCCCGGGGGGCCCAGGGAGCTACACCCCTAGGAGCATTCTCACGCACCATCCAGCTTTGGATAGGACAAATCCCAAGTGCGCGCTCCGAGCCCGAACCTTAGGCTGATCAACAGGAGTCTAGCCCAATCATTGGCCCTCGGCCTCTAGCACTAGCCAAGGCCAAGGCTAGATATACACGCCCTGAGCGCCCAAGGCTTAGGGGCTCCCCAACACTGCCTGTTGGTATTTTTTAACCTCACTAACAGAATAGGGATTCTGCAAGCGCACAGAACTACTATGCAACACTTTCTTGTTGAGTACCAAGTGTCGATTTATATTTTCCAAAGGAAGGCGGGATAGCGTGTTGATTGATGTGGCTAGACAGGCTTAGCAAAGGTACGTAGCTAACGAAAGTGTAGTGAAAGACTAAACTACACCTAATAATAACTGACACTCGAGCTAAGAGTAACTAGAAGTATAGTGAAGCTGAGTATAAAAGTAACCAAAGTAATCTATAAGCAAACAAAGCTAACTAATGCTAGAAAAATGATCCTTAATATCAGAGGCATGCAAGTGTTAGATCTAACCTAACACTATACACCACGATGCCTTACGATTCAAGAACTAGATCTAGAGGGGTGGACTATAAAGGAAAGACAGAGTTGTCACCACCTGCCAACTACCACGACTACCCGAAGACCTATCACACCTAAAGGTAAGTAATAGTCTAAGCACCAACTCACTGTATCAATCTAAGCTCTGATGAAATGGGACTGACACCTTAATCACTCGATAGGACAAATACTGTTGACACTTCTAACGTCGTTACTTGAAATAGAGATAAATCTCTGTCCCCGGCAACATCGCTAAAAAATGCTTATTGGTACTGATTAACTTGTCTTTAGCAACTAGCCACCTATCTCTTACCCTTTACATACTATTATGCATGGAACTGGGTTGTCATCCCTAATTGTGTAGCTAGGAATATTTTATGATACTAATCTATCATCTTATGTGACTAGGCATAAATAATAAAGATGTATATATAGAATGAATGATTCTGTAAGCAGACAGATAATTATACCATTGTAGCATTTTACCTAGAGTTTACTAGGTTGTCATTTATATTCTACCTCTGGTAAGGTATAGCTAAACCTATAATCTATAGTATCGATAACACTTATATGCGGTGAATAAGAGATGTAGCCAATGTATAAACTCTACTCATAATATGAATTGTGTCACAGGATAAAAGATATATATATAAGATAAATGTGATCAATCATAATAATAATACTGTTGATATTTCTAACATCACTTCGTGTTAAGTTGTTATCCCTAACATGATGCCAAAAATGCTAGAAAAGAATCTACACTTGTCTACCCTAAAAATAATGCTATAGAATATATCCGCAAGCGTATAGATAATTCTCTGTTGTAGAATTTCACCTGGTAAGATTCCCAAGTATCGTTGATTTGTTTTAAGCCAAAAGGAAAAATCATTTATTGCGTTGGATCTACCTAGAAGGGGATAGAAAAGAATTATGGCTATGACTTTAAATGTGCAAACCTATAGTAATCAATCACTCTAGTGCTTTTAACAGGGGGGTAAGTCAAGATAAACAATAAAGATAAAGATAAACATGAAATAAAAAGGACTTTCTAGAGACAGAGATTAAAGACTCAACTAATATGATTTGATCAGACAGGGAGATTCGGCAAAAGTAAAGAACTTCTAGATTATCTCTAAATAATAAGTCTACGAGATCACACCAATATACACACTTTCATCTATAGCATAACCAACTCGAAAAAAAAAGCATAAGGAGCATCAACTAGGGAGGATATTGAGACATAAGTCATCTCCTTCGCGACCGCGCTCTACTAGCCTACATGCGAGGGGTGAAATACAGAGGACTCAATAGGTCTGTACGCCTACGATCTATCACACTACCCGGCACATCAGGATGCAATCGTAGGTATATATGATATCTAAGCACCATGCTTATATAATACATACCACCTAACCCACTCGAGTATTGAATTAGGCACTTTACGAACATATGACTATAATTATTACCAATCATAACTATATCAAGAATGCAACTAGAGCAAACTAAGAACTTAATAAGTAGCAATATAATAATTAAGAACAAAGTCATAAACAAGATACAAATTACAAATCTCTTGACTGCAGATCGGAAGCTCCGAGCGAAACGCCCAACTCTACTTGAACCTTGCTAGCTAAACCTAATCTAGAACTTGAAGAACTGGAGCTCTAATTCTAATCTCTGGAAACCCTAGCTTCTAGTCTAATCTTGACAAATGAATTGAGGCAAAACCCTAATTGCTCCTAGGGGGTGCAGGCACATATTTATAGCCCGGTGGAGGAAACGATGGCCGTTGGATCAAACCGACTTCATGTTGGGCCAAGATTGATCCTCAAAGGCGGTGGAGGAATACTCCCGAAGCTCGTGAAAGACTATGGAAGGGGGGTGCCGCCCGGCACCTGGCCCCATGCCGGCCGGCCCCACCATGTGGGTCCCGTGCCTCCGTTTCGATTCGGTGTCTTCTAGACCCTTCCTGAGTCCAATGATGATATTTTCCATCGCGGTTAAGTTTCGTGTAAATCTTGCAATGAAATCCTCTAATTTCTCTTTTCTGGAATAATCCTGCAGAAAATGTGAAATCACCAAAACTTGTGAAAATTATCAGTTAAAACCCCTATGTTTTCTAGTGGTGATCTCTTTTATGCATTTAGTTGACGGTTAAAAATGATCGTTATCTACCGTCAACAAGCTCCCCCAAGCTAAACCTTTGCTAGTCCCTAGCAAAGCTAACTCTGAAAAAATGATAGAAAAAAATTAATACTCAGGGTTTCTCATATTTATTCAATAACTTCCAACAAATACTCAGTGATTTAAACTAAAATTCTTCTCTAGGTTGAAATTCATGGGCCTCAATTTTAAACTTACTCTTATTCTTTTCAACCATGGAGCTTAACATCTTTCACCTTAGGTCATGAGCAATTAGAAAACAGACAGATCAAGTCAAGCACTATGTCTCAAACTCTTCTATTCAACCAATCTTCCGGAGTTCTTATGGATTTTTAGAAATAAAACTTCGAGATACTTTGCATGACACTCTCAAATCTCTCATATATGTGGTATTTTTGGTTCCTTACCAAGGCAATGAAGCTTATGCCTTTATTACAACCTATATGTAAAGGTTTATATGGAGCTCATAGGTATGGAAATAATCATGAATGACTTACTTGCAAAACATATATTGTAAAATCAAACAAAGGATCCAGAGAGAAACAAGTCATACAATCAAATCAAAATGTGCATGTGTGTGGAATATGGTGGATATTTGGTGGAAACTAATAATCCTAATTTTACTATGCTCATCCTTATCTCTCTTTTGGAATTTAAAAACACTGCCAGGAATTGTGAGCTATCTCTTTCTTTCTTCTTCTCTTCTCTTTTTTTTCTCTCTCTTTTTTTCTTGGACACTTGTCCATTTATATTATTTATTCTTGCATAGCTCACAAAACTTTCTTTTTGGCACATAAGATTGAGAGATCACAATGGAGATATTTTGAGCATTTATTTGGTGGCTATCCTAATAGAATATTTTTGGTGTTTTCTCCCAGTGTAGGAGTAAAACATTTTCTGACAAGAGTGGAATGATATGTTGTTGCGCCTACTCCAGTGTAGAGTAGTGCATATATAAATGGAGTGCAAGTGAATCTTGATTTTAAAAGCATGACAAGTCTCTCATTAGGGTCACAAAGGTTGATCAAACTCAATGTAATGACAAGCAGTAGTACGTAGAAAGCTTCCTAGCCAAAATATTCAATATGGCTCTGGTAGGAATTTAGCATTGTCATACAAGATCTCATCATGCAACATTTTGCATTTTTCAAAAAGTAAATCTCCAGAATTTTAGCATCTTTTTAGAGTAAGATAAATAGCAGCTTAGACCTTCTCTAATCATGTCCAATGATTACCTAGACTTAGGATCAAGAATATGCTACCCACAGATATCAAGCTTCAGAATAAATTTTCAGATAAGGTCAACTTCATTCAATCTGTAGGAGAATCTCAATTTAAATACTAAGCATGTGAAGGAAATTATATTTGGTATTTTAATAGCTCAAAGGAGTCTAGCCTTCAAGTTCTACTAACAATTGAAAATTAAAGCAAACCTTTTTACACACTTTGTTTTTGGGTTTTCATTTTTATCATGTATGAATTAAATTGCAGAAATTTAAATAAAGCAATAAAAGCATTTTTATTTTATTTTTTTGTTTTACACATTTTTTTAGTAGCAACTAGAAATATGAAAGTAAATGCTGAAATTAAAAATATATACAGAGGTGAAGAGTGCTTACCTCGCGGGGGTCCTCCCCCAAGCTATCTCACTGCTCTGGTGGTGGTGGTGGATACTCGAGTCCAAGACTCCGAAGCAAAAGTGCATGGGTCTCCTGCCCCTGATCCTGAGACTGCTGCAGTGTGTTCACCCTGTTGTCCATCTGGTGTTGCCACGCCACTGTGTGGTCCAGCGTGGTTTGAATCCTCTCCTGTCCTTCCCCCAAGCTAGTCAGCTGCTGTCCAAACTGCTCGAAAGGAGGAGCTCCACCATAGGTTGCTGGAGGTCGTCCATGCTGCTCTGGAGGCTGGTAGTAGTCATCCTCTGGGGGTGCATGGAATGCAAATGGGCCACCGGTACTGAAGTCTGTGCGTGGGCGTGTAGAGAAGGATGCTCATCCCCTCTCGTACCCTGTTTCCTGTGAAAAAGAAGTATTACCTTATTCCTATTGTCCCCATCCTGAAGATGACTCCCCCTCCTGATAAGAGGTGTAACCCTCCTATGCAGAGTGGTGTGTCCATGGTTGCGTAGTCTGGTGTGACAACTGTGGCTGATCAAAACCCATAAAGGCAGTGTATGCTGGTCCTTGTAGTGTGGAATCTGCTCTTTGGTAGCTTGGTCTCTGTGTCCCAGCAAAGCGTGCTGAGGGACTCCTCCCAATAGTCGCTCTACCTGTCCTGGGATGATGATTCATGGATAACGGGTGATGGTGTATCCATGTCCATCTCGGAGTCGGCTCGTGAAGGTGCACGTGATGATGTTTGACTCTAGGTTGAGCGGAAGGAGTGTGCCCTTTCCAAGGCTCCTTGCTGCACTCTTCAATTTCTTGCTCATCTTCAAGAACAAGAACAAGAGCAAACATAAACAACTAATGGAGAAGGGTTAGAGAGGGTGAGGGATCACTTCCCTTGGATGAAACTTTGAGCAAAGCTCTAATCTCCTTCTCTTTTAATTTTTTTGTATTTTTTTCTTAAGCAAATGATGGGATTTCGGTGAGTTGAGTTCTTCGTAATGAAGAATAGAGGGGAGCAGAGTTCTCTGGACTTGAGAATGGAAGAGGAGAGAATGAGTAAAGAGAGAGAGGGAGAGGAAGAAGGGGGGTGCCGGCCGGCATGTGTGGTGGGGCCGGCCGGCCCCACACCTTGGCTGCTTGCTCTCTCCTTTCTCTGGTGTCGACATTGCTCCAGATGCTGCTCCTTGGGATGCTTTTCGTCTGCAGAGTGATTGGAAAACGCCAGGAGGAGAAATGGTGAAAGTTGGTGCATGTGAATGTGATAATTGGAACTTTGGATGGTGGTGAATGATGGTGGGTGAGATGGGATATGGGGTGATGTGTGTAGGTCCCACATGTCTCCCATATTTATACCGTATAATAACACAAGAATGAAAAACTAAATTACTTTTATGAATCTACGGAAAATAAGAATTCCCATGACAGTATTTTTGTATTTTTCTGTTTCCAGAGTAAAAATCACTGACGGGGGTTTTACGCTCCGTAAGCATTAATTACTCGGTGCTTATTCTAACTATTATGCCATGATTATTTTTATTTCTTTTTAATAATGCAAAAGCTAAGAAAGTAAATATGCGAAAAGTAATGCGAAAAAAATTAAATTACCGATAAGTACCGAATTACCTCCCGGCGTAGGTTCGGGTTTTTTAAGTCCACCGAATCAGACTTCTCTAATTTGATTATTCTTCATGCTGGATCTCCAGTCTCGGAGATGATGACCTTGATTCTTGCTTCTTATGACACTCTAATATTTGGCATTGTTCCGGTCGTGGCTTGAATGTGAATCGTTCTTCTTTTCCATTAATAGTGAATTTGATCTCTCCAGCTCCAACATCAATGTGTGCATTTGCAGTGTGTTGGAATGGTCTCCCGAGGATGATTGGTGTCTTCATCACTTCCTGCATATCAAGTACTACAAAATCTACAGGAATGAAAAAGTCTTGGATTCTTACCGGAATATTTTCCGTAATCCCTGCGGGATAGCGAATCAATTGGTCGGCTAGTTGCAAGCACATCGAAGTGGGTGTAAGCGTAGCGTAGTTGAGCTTGTCAAAGACCTTCTTGGGTATAACACTAACGCTAGCTCCAAGATCACATAAAGCATTCTCAAAATTTTGATCTCCGATTGAGCAATCAATGGTGGGACAACCTGGATCCTTCTTCTTGACAGGAAAAGAATTCAGAATTGCCGCACTACACTCTTCTGTAAGCTTAATGACTTCCATAGAAGGCAGTGGTCTTTTGTTGTTTAGGATATCTCGAAGGTATTTTGCATATGTAGGCACCTGCATGGCATCTAGCAACAGAATGTTGACATATAATTTCTGAATTACCTCTACAAACATACCAAATTGTTCATCTGTTTTGGCCCTTCTATTCCTGCGTGGAAATGGTAGGAGATTTGTGTCATGAAAGTCTTGGCGCAACTCTTGGTCTTGCGGCAAATCTTGTGGTATAACTTCTTCTGTATTAGCCTTCTCTACTTCTTTTTCTACCTGCTTGCCCCTTTTGGGTAAGGTGGATCACGTGTTGATTTATCTCCTCTAGTAGATATTCCTTTTACCTACTCAGGGTTAGCGGTAGCAGACAAAGTAGAAGCCAAATGGGCTATTTGCAATTCTATCTTCTTATTAAATGCTATTTGTTCTTTCACAGCAGAAGAAAAATTATCTAATTTAGAGTTTATTCCTTCTAAGATTGCATCATTGAAAGCAAGCTTCTTATGAATGTTCTCATTAATTTTAGCTTATTCTAATATTAATTCTCTTAAGGGTGGTTGCTTTTGATTGGAAGAATTACAATTATTACCTTGATACTTACCTTGAGGTTGACTCCATCCTTGCTTCTGTGAAGTGGACTTGATAATAGTATTGATCTTTTCTGGGGAGTTATCGAATTTAACTCCTAAGTATTCTCCACATTGATTCTGAGAATCGAATGCGTCTTGAATGGCTTGTCGATCTCTTTTATAGTTAGCTCTTTGCTCTAGCCAATTCAATAGTGCATCCATTCTGGTGTATAGTGCGCACACTTCCTCTGAAACTTTTTGACTCTTATGACAAGTTTGGCTATTGTATGTCCAGCTTTGATTTTCTGATATCTTGTCCATAAGACTTCTGGCCTTCTTAGGAGTGAGTGACATAAATGATCCTTCAGCAGTGGCATCTAGTTGTTCACGTGACTTTGGTATTAATCCATGATAGAATGTTTGCATGAGTAACCATTCTTCCATTCCATGATGTGGGCAATCTGAGATATAATCTTGAAAATGTTCCCAAGCTTCTGGAATAGGTTCACATTTCTGCTGACAGAATTCTGATATCTTCCCTCGTAACGCATCGGTCTTGCCTACTGGGAAAAACTTTTCTTGGAAAGCTTTTGAACATCCTTCCCATGTCTCAATCTAATCCTTAATTTGATAGAACCACTGCTTCGCCTTTCCTTCCAATGAGAATGGAAACAAACGAAGTAGCACAATGTCTTGATCAGTGCTATAAATCTCTAGAAAATTCTACAAATGAGCACTAGCATCTTCATCCTTCTTACCACTGAATGTGATAGCTTGCACCATCTTGATGAGGCTTGGTTTAAGTTCATAATCATGTTCTCCAATATTGAGAGTTGGTCCAATGTGAATGTTCTTAGTGCTTGGAGCAGAGAATTCGCGCAATGTCTTCTCAGCCATAGCTTCTCAACTGGTGTTTAGCTTCTTTAGGGTCTTGGTTGCTTGTTATTGATGAGAGTTAATAGCACACAACCAATCCTGCACTTACCCTGCATAGAATAATAACAAAGACAAAACAAGGGTAAGCCTGCTAAAGCAAAAGGTGTTGATCTACCAATAAGTATTTATGTCTATAGCCATATTACTCTTCCTTTTGGAAAAATATTTTCTTTGAAAGCTTGAATACCAATCATGAAATTATCCTGGCAAATAAATGTTGATTTTCCCGGCAACGGCGTCAGAAATGCTTGTTGACATTTCTAACATCACTTCGCGTTAAGTTGTCATCCCTAACATCATGCCAAAAATACTGAAAAAGAATCTACACTTGTCTACCCTAAAAATAATGCTATAGAATATATCCGCAAGCACAGATAATTCTCCTATTGTAGCATTTCACCTGGTAAGATTCCCAAGTATCGTTGATTTGTTTTAAGCCAAAAGGAGAACTCATTTATTGCGTTGGATCTACCTAGAAGGGGATAGAAAAGAATTATGGCTATGACTTTAAATGTGCAAACCTATAGTAATCAATCACTCTAGTGCATTTAGCAGGGTAAGTCAAGATAAACAATAAAGATAAAGATAAACTTGAAATAAAAGGACTTTCCAGAGACAGAGATTAAAGACTCAACTAATATGATTTGGTCAGACAGGAGATTCGGCAAAAGTAAAGAACTTCTAGATTATCTCTAAATAATAAGTCTACAGATCACACCAATATACACACTTTCATCTATAGCATAACCAACTCAGAAAATAGCATAAGGAGCATCAACTAGGGAGGATATTGAGACATAAGTCACCTCCTTTCGCGACCGCGCTCTACTAGCCTACATGCAAGGGGTGGAATACAGAGGACTCAATAGGCCTGTACGCCTACGATCTACCACACTACCCGGCACATCAGGATGCAATCGTAGGTATATATGATATCTGAGCACAATGCTTACATAATACATACCACCTAACCCACTCGAGTATTGAATTAGGCACTTTACGAACATATGACTATAATCATCACCAATCATAACTATATCAAGAATGCAACTAGAGCAAACTAAGAACTTAATAAGTAGCAATATAATAATTAAGAACAAAGTCATAAACAAGATACAAATTACCAATCTCTTGACTGCAGATCGAAAACTCTGAGCGAAACGCCAACCTCTACTTGAACCTTGCTAGGTAAACCTAATCTAGAACTTGAAGAACTGGAGCTCTAATTCTAATCTCTGGAAACCCTAGCTTCTAGTCTAATCTTGACAAATGAATTGAGGCAAAACCCTAATTGCTCCTTGGGGGGTGCAGGCACATATTTATAGCCCGGTGGAGGAAACGATGGCCGTTGGATCAAACCGACTTCACGTAGGGCCAAGATTGATCCTCAAAGACGGTGGAGGAATACTCCAGAAGCTCGTGGAAGACTGTGGAAGGGGGTGCCGTCCGGCACCTGGCCCCATGCCGGCCGGCCCCACCATGTGGGTCCCGCGCCTCCGCTTCGTTCTGGTGTCTTCTAGACCCTTCCTGAGTCCAATGATGATATTTTCCGCCGCGGTTAAGTTTCGTGTAAATATTGCAATGAAATCCTGCAATTTCTCTTTTCTGGAATAATCTTGCAGAAAATGTGAAATCACCAAAACTCGTGGAAATTGTCAGTTAAAACCCTTATGTTTTCTAGTGGTGATCTCTTTTATGCATTTAGTTGATGGTTAAAAATGATCGTTATCTACCGTCAACAAATACTAATTCACTCAAAGCAATCTAGCATGTTAACGTTCATCTACTCTAAATATAGAGAAACAACTCCTATGTATTCTAGCTACAGTCAAGGCTACTCCATCTAGTGCAAGTACATCTAATAAACATCATTAAGTAATACTACTATAAATTTCAAACACAACAGAGCCATGAACTGGAAAAACTAAGTATAGAATATACTCATGTATACGAATATACTCTTAACCCCGACAATCCCACTCTACCAAACCACCGTATAGGAGGAGACTACAACAGACTCAAAGGATCTGTCAATCTACGATCTACCTCATGACCCGGTACAACTAGGGATATTCGCAAATAGGTAATGCATCTAGGCACCACATCTACACACAACCTACCACTCACCACACAATTGAATAGATGCGCTATACGAATATGTGTATGAATATAATAGCAAACTAACTATACTAGATGTATTGATGTAGACATTGAATAATGTAATCAAGAACATAATAATGAAGCACAATGTTGCTAGTAATGATCGTACAAATGTAGATATTAAAATAAAAAAGAAGAGTTTAAGATCTATACTGAACTCCTCTATTCTTGATAACTTTAGGATTTCAAGATCGATGAACTTGACTTCCTCTAATCTATATCTAACTAGACTAAACTATGAACTAGAAAGGCTCTAAATGAACTAAGGCTTTAGGCTCTGGATGACTTGATCACCAAGTGACTTGAATGAATGAGAGATGCTCCAGGGTGGTCTGGCCCTGTATTTATAGCCGGTGGGATGCATGATGATCGTTGGATCAAACCAACTTCACATAGGGCTGAGATTGATCCTCAAAGGTAGTGGAGAGAGCTCGGGGAAGATGACAGGTGAACCCCACAAGGGGGTGCCGGCCGGCCTGATAGGTGTGGCCGGCCGACCACACCTGGCGGCAGCCCTGCCTCCCGTTTGCTCTGGTGTCTTCTGGATGCTTCGGAGTTCGGTAGAGTATTCTCGCCACGGGATAATTCCAAGATGTATTTTGATAATTAAGTCCTTATCCGTGGTTTTCAGGATTAATCCCTAGAAAATCATAAATCACCAAAACTCGTGGAAATTGTTAGATAAAACCCTAGCTTTCTAGATATTTAGGTGTTTCTTGTGTTTAATGATCTATTAAATGTTAACACTATCCACTATCAACAAATACTAAAAAGGATCAAACTAAGCATCCTATACTCCTATAATGCAAAGACCCACTAAGGGGTCCCATCCAATAAAAAATTAGGATTTCCAAAAAGTGATGTATGATGGTGTCATCAAAGGAGTTACCCCCACTTAGTCTTATTTATCTCCCACTAGCTATTTTTTTGAAATAGAAAAAAGTCGTTGCACCTAAACCAAGTATCGTAATTAAAATTCAATTGCACTATAGTGTTCCTCACAATAAACTCTTTAAAATAAGACCCCATATGGATATATTTTGATATTTTTTATAAAAATTTAAACTGTTTCTAAGCATAAACCTATTTGTAAGTAAAAGCTAGCAAAACTGCATATCACATGGATTACATGTGATCCTCCGAAACATGCATAATTTTATGAAGGAAAACTCCTAAAATTTTGGGAGGGGGGATGACCCTCAGATATAGTAGGGGTAGGGGTTCGGGTAGATGAGATTTGGGTGATGCCTAGTTCAAATAATCTATACCATGTATGTCAATGGATACAACCTCCACAATTGACCTACTACATCCATATATATGTATCTATTAATTCATAGTTTTGACCATTATAAACTTCTTGCATTTCTACTCCATACCCGCCTACAGCAACACGTGGGGCATCCTACTAGTTAAGATAACTATGATTGCAAACACTAAGCATAAGATCCTAAGCTCACTAATGATGAACAAAGAACATGACTTGAATTAAGCATAGCTATATTACTTAATGAAGTAACACATAAAGTAAAGTACTAAGAAAGTAAATGTTGAAGATTACAAAGGAGGAAGAAGCTATACTAGACCAGAAGACTCTCTTGAACTCCTAGGGAGCTCCTCTCTACTCTTCTACTACAAGCTAGCTACTACTATGCTACTATAGAGCTTCACTTGTTGGAAGACTAATGCTTGAAGGCTTGATGAGTGTCTCCTCCTCCAGTGCACCGAGCAATGCCTTTTATAGGCTCATGGAGGCAAAGGGTACTTGTAGACGAGTGTGAGGCTGTTTGGTGCTAGAGGGAGGTCAGCCGACCTAGGGGGGTTGACCGACCCTCCGTACCACGGCCATTCCATCTTAAAGTGATGGATGGCCTCTTGGAGTCGGTGGAGTGGTAGGTACGTCAGTTGGTAGCTATCCTAAGGTGATGTTTGGATGGGGATAGGGATAGGGATATATCCCACCCTTCAAAGACCACATTGAATCCTAACCATCCATTCTTCACACCTCATTAAATTATAACCATTCATCTATTTCCATTTCCCTATTCCACCCATCATATCCCAATATCCAAACAACTCATAAGGTGGTTGGATGGTGGTTGTGTCCTCCAAAGTGTATGACAGTAGCCCTGGTGATTTAGGGTTGCCCACTGTTTACCCTTTTTTTATGCAAGCCCATTGTTCACCATTGGATCAATCCGACACCATCCTTTGGCGGGGATGCTCCTGAGTGTGCCACCTGGATTTGGACGGAAATAGGTGACGTGGAGGCGGGGCAAGTGTCGGGTCGACCGACCTAAGGAGGGTCAGCCGACCTGGCTAGTGGCCCTCTTGCCATTCTGCCATGTCACACTCCTTCCCTTGCTAATATTTTGTCCATTTCATGCTTGATTTGGGATATCTCCTACATACAAATAGAATGGGCATATACAAGTGGAACCAGGTGAATTCAAATCAAATGTAATTCTTTAGGTGATCATTTGCCGAGTTTCTAGGAAATTGATGGTAAAAAGAGGGGTTAAGGACCACCAACACTGGCCAGCATGTACAACAATGTCAACCACACCGCTCTAACAAGGTCATGCATGGGGCATGATACAAGGTGACTGTTGACATCAATTAAACGCTTATTTTACACTGTCAACTAAATGCATAAAAGAGATCACCAATAGCAAGATAGGGGTTTTAACTAACAATTTCCACAATTTGTGGTGATTTCATATTTCTGCACGGTAATTCTAGAAAGCATACAAAGGAGGATTAAAAGGTGTAAAAAGACAAAACTTAACTATGATGGAACATACGCCATTGGACTCTAGATGGTACTAGAAGGCTCCTCGATGAAGTGGGGGCCCAGAGCCCACAATGGGGTGCTAGGCAGCATGGCCCATGAGGCCGGTTGGCTTGCCACCTTTGCTGCCTTGCCTCCACCTTCTGGAAGCTTCATCCATCGCCATTGAGGATCGATATCCATTGTACATGAAGTCAGTTTGATCCAACGGCTCGTATGCATCCCACCAGGCTATATAAGGAGACCCCTAGCCCCTATCTAAGGTATCCCTATAACCCTAATTCATTATCTCAAGTTGGATCAGTTGAGAGGGTCCCTATGAAAGGATCTACCTCTTAGAGTAGCTATCTAGTCTTTAGGATTAGAGAGAGGAGTTAGAGAGTAAAGTTTTCAAGGAGTTCCCGCCTGTTGGTGCTTCTCTTGCTTCTGAGGTTTCTTCGATCATCAACATTTCAAGTAAGCAACATGTTTATATTATTCTTCTACTTTATAATTCTTTTGAGTGCTTTAGTCTATAGATTGAAGTAGTAATTATAGGTGTAAGCGTGGTGTTTAGATCTAGATTACTTGTGAATGTCCTTATCTTTTTAGATCGATGGTAGATCGTGAAGGTGACTTTATAGCTTCGTTGAATCCTCTATAGTCCATCTCCTATTAGAAGGTTTGGCAGCCTTATAGATGCTGGTAGAGGAGAACTTTGATTTCTACCCCTATTCAAGTTATCAGCCGTGTTAGAAAATTAGAAGACACTGTTTACTAAGATTTGAACAAGATAGGTTTTAGTGATATCCTTTTATCTCTATCTAGTCTTGAGTTTTACTCCAGGTTAGCTTGGACCATAGTTATACTCACGTTTCCTTATGGATATGATATTTCAAACCTCCGGGTGAAGTGCTACAACGGTATTATACTATACGCTTATGGATAGTCACATTTTCTTATGTGCATTTAATTTGTACCAATAAGCATTTCTGGTGCTATTGCCAAAATAATTGCTGAGTTAATTGTGAATCTAGCTTAACCTTGTATCATACTTTTATCTTTTCTATTTCATCCCTTTCTCTTTATTCTTTTTGTGTTTATCCTTATAGATGCTTTGAACTTCACTCCTATCCACTTACATGGCCTGAGATTTGGGCCACTAAAATCTATAGAGCCTATCATAATATCTGGCTATGAGCTGCGCCCATGTCTAATAAATATGATTCAGGATAAACCTTTATCAGGTGAAGGCAACAAAAACCCATACTTACACCTATGAGAGTTCAAGCAAACCTGTGTATGCTTGCGAATTGCTAGCATGTCCGATAAGACCTTAAGATGGAAGCTTTTTCTATTCTCTTTGATAGAAAGAGCTAAACATTGGTACAATCAAGCCATAGAAAGTATGCAAGGGGATTAGAAAACATTGTTCTCTAAATTTTGTTTACATTTATTTCCCATCCATAAAGTAGCTAGTCTTCAAAATGAGGTTCTACCTTTTAGACAACTAGAATAAGAATCTCTTAGTACATCATGAGACCATGTTAATGAACTCATCACATTTAGCACTGACCTTGGTTTTCTAGATCTGGGCTTCTTTAATATTTTTATTTAGGTCTTGCCAAAGATTATAGGGAAACCCTTGATCTATCCTCTAAGGAGCTCTTCTTCATTTGCTTATAAGTGAAGCAAGACCTATGTTTGTAAAGGTTGTTGAAGCCAAATCTGAGCTCTCCGATAAAGAAAAGGAATCGTCTCCTGAAGAAGAAGAGAAAGTTTTGGTAGCTAAAACACAAGCACTCCAACCCCTGGATTTAGTTGTCAATCCTAAACCATCAAAACTCCACAACGATGATTTAGACTTCCAATTAGCTAATATGCTTGTAAATCAATATAAGTCAAAACTTCTTAAAATGACATCTTAGAAAAATGTCCTTATCTTCCTCCCCTAAAAATATAGGACATCGAGAAGAATGCATGGATGACATGTCTAGTGAAGCCATAGAAGGAGAGCTGTCACACCCCAAAATTTCTAATTTTGAGTTGTGTTTTAAAAAACACTAAGTAAATGAATGCTTTTTAATATTGGGATAAAATTTATCAACATTAGTTTAAGTTTCGTATACTTTTGTTAAAAAAAAATATGATTTTTAAATCTTTTAGAATTAATTTCAAGGGCTCTCTCTGATGGTACTTGATTGTTGCTTCATTTTGGTGTTTTTGTATGTGGTAAATTTTTATAACATGATTAGATGTCGCTCGATCCTTTTGGGAGATTTTTTAGACTCTTCTAGAACCTTTTTCTATTTTTCCTATAACAAAATCTAATTTCTAGATACTTCGAAATCTCTTTTTTTGGGCTCCAAGACTTTATTTGAATTCATCATCTTCCTATCTATCTTTTAGTATTTTTCTATTATTTAGAGTTTTAGAAATATTTTTCAGAGATTTAAAATGATTTCAGCATTTTCTGGAATTTGTTTTAACTGGAAATAATTTTCTATAATTCCTGAAATTATTAAGAATACCTGAATTTTTCCTGCCTTCAAACCCACTATATAAATATATGCCGGCGTTCTCCTTCTCACGTTGATTCCAAAAGTACAACTGTCTTCGTCATCCGCTACTCGTAGCCTCCTAGAACTGCCGCCGAAGTTTCGAAACCGTCCAACTCCGGCGAGCTTTTCCGGCCACCTCGACCGTCTCCGGCGAAAACCGTTACCACCATGTGGTAGATCTCATCGTCCTCTACGCTGTGGTATACTTGATTGTTTGCCCGTTTGACCCTTTTCCATTTGTTTCTTTGTCTTTGGTGTGTTTTCCGGCGAGCTCTTCCATGCGCAGTTCAAGTTTCCTTCGTTTTCCGGCGAACTCCAGCCATCGCCGGACCCTCCCGCGCCTTGATATCCGCTGCAGCCGCATGGACTCCGAGCCCCGCACCCCGGCTTCCAGCCCCGTGAGCGAGCAGGCGTGGCCGCCACGCCGCCCTTGGTGGCCGTTCGGTCACCACCGCGCGGGCCGGTGAGGCCTCCCCGTGGGACCAGCTCCTTGGATCGGGCGAGCGCCTCCGCGCAACCTGCTGCCCCAGCCGGCCATCCTTAGGCCCCTGCTGGAGTCCCCTCCCCATGGAGGAGTCGGCCATGGCCACCAGGCCATCACGTTCTGTTCTACAGCACGCAAGAGGAAGAAGACGAGGTATTTACGAAACTGCCACTGGATCATATAATCTCTATTGCTCTATCGTTTGATCTCCGATTCAAGTCATTCCAGTTGCGTTTGTTTTCAGTAACGATGCGATATACACCATAGTGCAGTTTCTATCATGGTACCCAATTCTGAAATTATTGATTTAAAGTGTTAATTTGATTAATAGAGTATGCACAAATGATTTTCTACTTAAAAGTAAAATAGGGTTAACTCTCCGTTTTCATGCGTTATGGTCATGTCGACTAGAGCTATGTGTTAGTAACAATGGTTTACCACTGAATTCCATAATTCAAATGTTAATTTGATTAATGTATATGCAGCTGAGTTGTCGTTTATAATCCAAATAGTTAACTTGATTAATTCTAACTTAAATATATCTTTAGTATAAATTGATTAGTTTAAACACAAAATATATAATAGCTCAATTAGTGCTCTCACATGTTATATGCTTTATAATTATAAAGGTTTAAATGGCTTAATGAATATATATTATTTTATAATTAAAATATGACTAAGCTTATACCCATTTTATAAATTTAAGTTTAATTTGATTAATTCAACTTTAGGATATTTCTTTGCAATGTCCACCATCTTACCTTGTTAACTAAAATGAACCAAGCATATAGTTTGTTCTTTTAGTTATGTTGCAAACATATTAATAGTCACGCCTTTCTTAATGATAGCTCTTTTTGTATGTTGTTTTGTCTTGTGTGATGCCTATTCTTAGTTGTCTCTATATTGCTTCCATGTTTTCGATGGTGTTTGCTGCGAGTAGAACAAGAACATTTTGAGAGCTCTCAAGATCAGAAGGTTGTGACTAGAAGCAAAGCATCAAAGAGTTTGAGCAAGCATATAAGGCAAGTATATCATGGGATCATCCTTGATTCCTATTCACCCTAATCACTTTAATCATATGCATGTATCAATCTTGGCGACTGTAGAGGTCATATGTACCTTTGAATTCTTGTTCTTTGACACCTATGGGATGTGATGCATAGGATGTGATGCATTAAATAGAAATGCTAGTGCTCAGTTGTTACTATGATGTTGTAACTTGACTGATGTGTTAGACGATAAACCATAAAAGATGCTTTTATTAATATGCTGATGGAGGACTAGTGCATTGTGGATAATGTGCTAGCTTCCTCTCCATAAGGACTTATCTATGAGCGTTAATCTGGGACCTACAGTACAACCATGAGGGCTATATGGCTCTAGCTTTACTTAAGTATGAGGACCTTTTTCTAACTAATTAGTTGTTACCCAAAATGGCGCTAATTCGAGGGTGTAACCGGGTTGGGTGTAGTGCGGCCTCTGTCCCTATGTGTGCAGGCTGTGTGTCATTGAACCATACGGAAGGGGGCTCTACTTTCGTAGGCCACGCTCTAGCGGCCCTAACTTGTTAGACATACCTTTGAAAGACTTCATAATGAACCCCACCGACCTTCCTCGGAAGTGGGTCAAGAGGTTGGCCGCCTCAGGCAAAAGGGTACATCACGACTCAGCAGAGTGTGTTAAAAACTGATATATCAGTCATGCTCACGGTTACGAGTGGCCTTGGACCCTCATGGAATAAATGTTGATGTTTACTGTAAACGACTATTTATGCTAATCATTAATCATGCTTACCTGATCATGTGTAATTATGGGAGAATGTTGAATTTTGATGCTACACCACCGCTTAAAACTGATAATCCTAAAAGCTAATTGCAGTATAACATGTGTCAGCCTTTTGAGCTTCATTAACCTTGTGCTATACTTGCTAAGTACGAGGAGCACTTACACTTGTTTTACTTTCATTTTTGGAAAATCTCAGATGGGTACCAGAAGGTAGAGCTGGTGAGTTTTTCTGAGAAGTGCTAGGCATATGATACCCTAATTCAACCATCCCTATGAAGATGGCGTCTGAAGAGAAGATCAGTATCCGTTCCGCTTAACTTTAATATAAGTGCTAAATATACTTATGTTTACGGTACATTACATTGTATTTGATACTATTCCTTTTTGTTGTTGTATGTGTGGACTAAGCTTTGGCCCATGAAAACTGGGTGTGACAAGAGCCAAGCCACTCAGGAGGTAATCCCATCTTTTTCCCTTCTGTGTCCACATTAGATGACTTATCTGCACCCATGTTTAAACCCATACTTGACCCCTATGATCCTTCTTTGGAAATGCCTCATAGTGAACCCTGCTGACTTACCTTGGAAGTGAGTCAAGAGGCTGATCACCTCGGGCAAATGGGTAACACGACTCATGGTGAAAGTGTACAACCTCTGCAGAGTATAAAACTGATATATCTGCCGAGCTCATGGACATGAGCGGCCTAGATCCTTTTCGAGATAGATGTTTGATGGATGGCATGGACGATGATTAATCTTGATGATGATAATTATATATATTCACATGGGTGCTAAGCATAACCTAGCAACTCAGGTTTAATAAATAAAATATAACTAACTAAAAGTGCTTACCGTAGTTGAAATGTGTCTAGCCTTTTGAGCCTTACATCCCTCATGTTACGCTTACTGAGTATGGTGCACTGACGCTTGTTTTACAATCAATAAAATCTCAGATGAGTACCAGATGGTGGTTCAAGTGAAGTGTTTCTAGCGGAGTTCCAAGGGTGCTAGGCGAGTGTTGACGGTAGATAACGTCTATTTTTAATCGTCAATCTTCCTTGCAAATCACAATAATATCATAGAATAGGAGGTTACTACTAACAATTTCCACGAGTTTTAGTGAATTATCTATTTTCCAGGGAGTTATATATCTAGAAAGTGCATAAATGAGGATTAAATTAAAATGTATAAAAGCCACGAAACTTAACCGCAACGGAAAATATCGGTATTAGGATCAGAAAGGACCTAGAAGATACTAGAAGGAAGCGAAGACCAAGGGGCTTCCAGGTGGGGCCGGCCGGCTCCACCTGCCTGTGCCGCCCAGCCCCCTAAGGGGGCCCCACCTGTCATCTTCGGCGCACTTCTCCACCGCCTTTGAGGATGCATCTTGGTCCTACGTTAAGTTGTTTTGATCCTACGGTTGATGTTCATCCCACCAGACTATAAATATGAGCATGTACCCTCCTGGAAGAGAGCCAGATCAGTGGAGAGCTGAAGAGCTAGAAATCCAAATTTATATCTAGTAGATCTAGGCTAGCAATCAAGAGAGGCAAGTTTGTTGATGGTCGTTAATGTACGAACTCAACCGTCAACCAGCCATAGAAAAAGATGCAATTGTGATCACCAAAGTAGATACATGGTTTGCAATGATAGAATTTCATGAGTTTTGGTGTTTCACTATCTCTGCAGGTGTAAACTAGAAAAGATGCAATCCCAGGAGCTTATCGGAATATAGAACGGAAAATCAGGCACCGCAGCAACGCAGGAAGGTTCCAGAAGACACCACGCCAAAGCGGAGGCCCGGGGGCCACTAGGCCAGACCAACCGGTCTGGGCCTGGCCCCGCTGGCGGCCCGCTTCACCCAGGTTGCTCCACCACCTTAGGGTTTCAATCTTAGCCGTCCGCTAATGTCGGTTTGATCCGATGGCTCACGATCATCGCCTAGGACTATAAAAGCAGGGCAGGACGCCCCCGGAGGGAGGGGCACAATCATTGATTCCTCATTCAAAGTCTGATCATCAGCTAGAAACTCTAATCAGAGCTCCTTAGCTAAGTCCTAGATAGCTAGTTAGAACTAGAGGGAGGCAAGCGAAGGCTTGGATTCTGGAGCCATCAAGAGCTTGGATTTGGTATAGTTCTTACCTCCTCTCACCTTTGTTCTCTATCATTGTATAGTTATATGATTGCTATAATTGAATTGATGAATACTTATCTACTTATATTCATATTTATATTATTCTTTGTCTATTGTGGTTATATGCTTAGTATAGCTAGGTTAACATTATACTTATTCATAGGTTCGTATAGCGCTCATCCAATTGATCGTTGGGTGAGTGGTGAATATTGTGTAAGCATGGTGCTTATACGTTGTTTACCTGCGAATGCACCCTACAGGCCGGGCTTGGTAGATCACGGGTGTAACAATCCTGTTAAGTCCTATGTAGTCCAAACCTAGTCTATAGGCACAGTAGGGCTTTTGTACGAAGAAAGGGTGTGCTATGTTCTTAAACTTTTTTAGTATATCCACTATAAATAGATGTAATGTTAACCTTAGCTATGACTACTAAGTGTATTACACTAACCATAATATACATTGATATATAGCTAGGAATAACATAGGAATATCTCTTGATGTTCTGCTAGTAACCCTAATGATATAGTTAGGAGTCTCTATCTGTTTATGCTGATGATTTATACTTATCTTTACCATTTATTTTGTGACATACCCCTGCATTGAGTAGTGAGGACATGGTTATGCCTATCCATTACACTCTAGGTTATCTCGCTACCTTACACGTGTGCCATGTAGACCTTCCTTTGGGAAAATATAAATGACAACCTAGTAATACTCTGGGTAAGATGCTACAATAGTATTTGATCTGTACGCTTGCGGATACTATTTCTATATTCTAAATGGTGGCATGATTTAATACCACACCCCTTGGTGTTGTTGCTGGGATGACAACTTAGCGTTCTAGTATCGATGCTATACCCATGAGCATTTTAGCGTCGTTGCTAGAGATAACACTAAGAGGTGTCAACAAAGTTCAATCTAGAACTAGTTCTTGTTTAGAGATTAGAGAGATAGAGTTGGAGAGTAGAGCTATGGAGGAGTTCCGGCCTGTTGGTGCTTCTTCGTCGTCATTTGTATTCTTCAAGATCAACCTCCCTCGCCTTGGGAGGAGTTTGCATCTTGAGATCATTTGGTAGTCAAACGGTTAAAGTAAGTGTTTTGTTCATATTATTCTTTTTGTTTGCAACTCTTATTGAGTACTTTGATCTTGATAACTTTTTAATTGAAGTAGTATTCGTAGCATAGACGTGGTGTTTGGGCTATATTTACTTATGAATGTCCCCTGATTTTTCGAATAGAGGTAGCTCGCAAAGATGACTTATAGCTTCGTTGAATCCTCTGTAGTTCACTTCCCGTTAATAGGTTTGGCATGCAAAAGGTGCTTGGTAGGAGAGAACTCTGATTTTTACTCCTATCTTATTAAGTTATCGCTCGTGATCGTATGATATAAAATAGCTGCTTACAAAGATCAGAATTAGATAATCCATATTGTTCACTTGTTCTCACTATTTTTTAGCTTGATTGTGTATTGGGTTAAGTTTATAGACTTAGTCATCGTCATCTACTGTTTTTTTAGGTTCGATATTTAAAATATGGTTTATCTTGGTGAAGTGCTACAACAGTATTGTATCTGTGCGCTTGCGGATAATTTTATTTTTTATGTGTATTTAATTAATACCAACACTAGGTCATCTGCATACATGGAACCACGGCTGCTGACTGTTCGGCAGTGTCCAGAACACCACCCGACGGCCGGCCACCTAGATACCTAGATCAGTGCATTCAAAACCTCCAAGAATAGTAGCGGCAGGGTCCACCTGCCTGAGACCACGTGCATGGCAAAATGCGATTTCCTGAGCAACCATTAATTAAAATTTTGTATTCGAGAGCATAGCTGAGATCTAGTCGCGCCACGGTACCGGGAAACCAACTTGCTCCAGCACCTCAGGTAGGAAAGGCTAGGAGACCCAATCGAAGGCCTTGGTGAGGTCAATTTTTAGCAGCACCCCTGGGCAACCATGAGCGTGCAGCCATCTGTAGGTCAGGTGCACGGTCTTGAGGTTGTCATGTATCCTCCGCCCCTGGATGAACGACGACTGATTGGCCTGGACCAGCTGAGTAGATATTTTGGAATTTTCTGGATCTTAAGGTTAAGAGTGATGGCCTGGATCCTAAGGAATCAACCAGTTTCCCTAGGGTCGAAACCCTAGGGAAACACCCCAAAAACGGTAGGGAAATACTTTCCCTAGGAATTTTCGTAAGGAAAGGCCCCTAGGGACGATTTCGATGTGAAAGACGAAGTGCCCTACGGGTTTCCATAGAAACTCTAGGGAAAGAAATTTTCCCTAGGAATTTTGAGCCCTAGGGAAACATGCTGCTGTGGCAATATATCCAACGCGGAAAGCGAACTTTCCCTTGGGTTCGTTTTCCTAGGGAAAGGTTGAGGTAGCTTTCTTATTTAAATATTAGTAGAATATACATTTTATAGTGCCAATCATACTGATTTTTATCGGTTATTGACTCCATTTCCCCCAAATATACACCAATTCATAATGCTAGCAAATCATAAACAAAATTGTTGTATTCTCTTTTTATTGAATTTACATCGAGAACCATTTGTTGCATACAGTATGCATCTTTACAATCTTACAGAACATTAAGATGCACTACTATCATATTCCTATGAATCCAAGCACCCAGCAACAATGAAAAATCAACTTTTGCAGCTTGCAAACATGTCGCTGCCACAGCTGCACCAAAGACAAATCAAATACATTAGCAAATACAATATGAAGCAAGGAGCAAAAGAAACCAGATGCATTAGCAAAGACAGCATGAACTATGAAGCAAGGAGATGTAGGATTAATAAATACTACGACAGGAAAATGCTAACCCATTGGCTCTCCCGTGCATCTTGCTTGCTCCGACTCGGCTGTCCCACGCGCCGGCTCCGACTCGCTCCGTCGCTCGACGTCGCTGCAGGCAGAGGCAAGCGATGGTGGCAAAGGACACGGATTCAGCAGCGGCATGGGCCTGCCCCGCGCACCACCACCTCCTTGCCGCAGGACGGCGCCGACGGGAACGTGCAGCAGCAGGGCCGCCCTCACGCGCAGCTCCTTGCTGCAGCCTGCTGGCCGGTGCCGACGGAACGCGACGGCGAGGGGGACCGCTCGCTCTTTGCAGCACCACGTTGCTTGGTTACCACCACTCCAAGTCTCCAACCCTCACCCTCCCATGGTTTCTCTGGATCTGAAGCAGAGAGGGGAACAGAGGAAAGAAGTGAGGTGTATGCGGTGAAGAGGAAAAAAATTGAATGAGAGGTGTGCGGTGGAGAAAAGGAATCTGAGCTGAAGTGATAAAGAGAGCGCGGGCTGGCCAAAACAATTCGTTCAAATTTTTTTAGACGCGCGCCACAGAACACATTTCCCTAGAGTCACAAAATTTCCTAGCGAAATCGTCCAGCTCGCTGCTTACATGGCACTTTCATCCCGAGGAAACAATCAACTCTTAGGGAAAGAAGAGGATCCCTACGGTTTTGTGATGCCATCCTAGGGAAATATACTTCCCCTAGAGTTTCTTTATTCTTCCTAGGGAAAGAAAAAAAAACTCTAGGGAAACTTGTAGATTCTAGTAGTAATAAACGCAATCACTAGATGCCGGCTTCATTGTACACCTAGCAGTAATGGCACGGTAGTGATTTACTATTCCGCCGTAGTGTCATGTATATATAAACTATAATATAGAAAACTGAAACATCATTTGACACGAGATCATGATATTAAGAACACAGATTATTGATGGCCAAAGACCGAAGATTAGAGAACAATGATGATGGTTCGATCTATATCGTCGTGGAAGTAAAGTACTACTCCCTCCGGTACTAGTTTAGAGGTCGTCCTGCACCAGAGTCTGGGTGCGGCAAAAGAAGTCATTGGCGCACCTGGGATTGGTTTTTTCCGTCGCTGCCCCTGTTTAATGCGCCGCGGCGCCGCCGCCTGGTGACTCTCCGTCTCGCACGCTTCGTTTCTCACCCCGCTTAATTATAACGCGCGACCGCAAGGCGCTGCGCCGCCTTCCTCCGCCACCGCACGCTTGCTCACCGCTCACCTCAGCACACCAAGCGCCAAGGCCGGCGCTCCGCTAGCCATCGCCGCCATTCGCCGCCGCACGCCGGACGCCGCCTCCATGGACTCCGACTCCTTGGCGATGGAGTCCTGCTTGGCGCCCGGACTCCATGACGGAGGAGCTCGTGGTGGCCTCGCTGGACTCCGAGATGACGCCCGGCTTCCATGGCGCCCAAAGCAGTCCTTGGCGCCCGGACTCCATGGCGGTGGAGCTCGCGTCGGACTCCGTCGCGGACGACAACATCACGCTGAAGCTCGTCGCGCCTGACTCCATGGCGGTGGAGCTCGCGCCGGACTCCGTCGCGGGCGACAACATCACGCCGGCTTCGTCGCGCCTGACTTCGGCGTCCCCGGAGGTCGTGCGGACTCCATGGCACCCAAGCTCGTCGCCCTCGACTCGGAGTCCCCGGAGGTTGTGCCGGACTCGGAGGTGGTGCCGGATTCGGAGGTGTCGCCGCCGGCCGCTTTTGTTTGTCCTCGCTGCCATCTCATTCATGAAGACCGTCAATCGTGGGATCGTGCGCACTCGCGTTTTTGGCCATGTGCCCGCTGCGGTCTCGTGCACTTTGAATACATGGTAATGGCTATGTTTTATGGCTTCGAAGAGTTTGATTGCAAAATTTTCATTCCTGTACTGGACAACTTCGTGATGAATGGCGACGATGTCAAGTTTGATGAAGAGGTGCTCAAAATGCTCATGGAGAAGCATGATCTTGAGCGAGCTGCCAGGAAGGTATAAAGTTCATGCAAAATGTTCATGCTACAACATATTTAAAAAAATACAGAAATTCCCAATATCTAACTAATTTTTTCTCCCTACAATGCAGCAAGCGTAGCCTCGGCTTCCTCGAGTAAAGATGGTGGACACTGGATACTTGTTGGCAGCCTATCTTGCCTTTCTAATGTCTCCTTATTCATGTGAGCCTCAACAGCATGTGTGCGAGTCATCTCTTTGCGAGATACCAAAACAAACAGATGCTACAGAAAATAAATAGCCAATACTTTTACAGCAAAAAAAGGGAGATATTCTAATCAGTGATAAAAACAAAAAAATTATCAGTGGTAAACTAACCAGTACAATCAACAAAACATGTAACATGCTCCAGTCTTTGAAACAAATAAATACAAACGAGTGGTATTTTTTTCGATTTTTAGATCCATAAACTCCTAAGCTGCATATTCAACTCATTCGTATTACTATGTGGCTCAAACAAGTTAAGTCACAGACGAAATTAAACTACATACTCAACAGTACAATTTACAAATCATGTAACATGCTCCAGTCATTGAAAGAAATACAAGCATTGACATGAGTTCAAATAAATACCTGTCATGTTTTGAAGGAAGTCGAAATCTACTGCACCAAACTCATCTAGAGGTAAGTTGAGATCAAATTCTGTCCAAAAGGAAGCGTGAAACATGAGTGTTGACACAAAAAAAAAAAGGCAAATGAGAGTTGAAGTCAGTACTAGTTCTCACCAGGAACATCAGCTTCTTCTTCCTCCTCTACAAGACCGTCGGCTTCATCTTCCTCCTGTAAAGGAAAGTCGACTTCTTGCTGCAGTACGGCCTCCTCCTCTTGCAGCAGTACAGCGGCCTCCTCTTGCTCCACGTTCAAATCAAATCCTATCAAGAAAAAGAAAAGGATGATATATATGAGAAAGGAAATGAAATCAAACCAAATGCAAGAGGAAAGTACAAGAAGAAAGGATGGATTACCATTGTTGTTTTCATCTGCCAGTATGGGAACGTTGAGGTCGAAGCCACCATGGCCGTTTCCTTCCTCCTCTAAAGGAATGTTGAGATCCATGGAATATCAAAAGTTTGGGCGCTGGACAGAAGTGAAGTTTGGTCGTGGATAAATAGAGAAGCGGCGGCAGCGAAAAACAGGGGCACGGCAAAACTGGCGCCATGACAAAAAACCGCGCACTAAAACGAAAAAGAGAAGCCCTGGCGCGATCCAAAACGTCCCACGCGCGCAGAGAACGAAATTCCAGCGTGGCGAGCGAGCACGGCACGCGCCCAGCATCTCCCGTGCGCGCCATGCACCCGCGCCATGCTCCGTCCGGGAAGAATGGGGGGACAGCGGCCGTGCGCTACGGCCCGTGCCGGCCCCACCTCGCCACAACCGAGGAGGAGAGAGAGACCAGAAGCTGCACCGAGGAGGAGAGAGAGACAGCGCCGGCGCCGAGGAGCAGAAGGAAGAGGAAAAGCGCGCGCTCGCCGGCGCCACCGCGCGCCCTCTCCCGGCAGTCGTGCAAACTTCGCCATGGCCGTTGCGCCCTGCTCTGCCTCGCCATGGACGCTGAAGCCCGCCGCGTGCTGGTTCGCGGACGCGGCCGCGCCGCCGCGCTTCGGGGCGCAGCGCGAAGCCCTCCTGGCGCAGGTGGAGGCGCTTCGCCCGCCTGGGCGCTCGCCGGCCTGCGCGCCGCGCTGCCGCCGCCGCCGGGCGCGCCTCCCGCGCGCTCGCCGCTGCGTAGCCGCGCTTCGCTCGACGCCGTCGCGCCTGTGCTCCTTCGCCCGCCCGCTGCGCTGCAGCACCCGCGCGCCGGGCTGGCCGCCGCGTCACACCGAGCGCCCCCCGGGGCGCTCCGCGAGCGCCTTCTGGCAGTATAGCTCGCGCTGGGCGGAGCACGCCTGCCCGCTGAGCCTCGGCCGCCCGCCGTGGAGCCGCCTGCCGCCGCTGGGAGTTTCCTCGCCGCTGCGCGGGAGCCTCCACCCACCGCAGCGCCGAGCCCTGCCCGCCGGGGAGGAGAGAAGGTGGCCGTCTCCCCAGGATCCGGGCAGCCACTCACGCGTGGGAGCAGCTCGACCGCCGCCGGAGCCGCGCGCCACCCGCCGGGTTTTCCCGCCGCCGCGCGGCCTCCGCCGCCGCGAGGGCACGCCCGAGGCCGTCGCGCATGGCCGCCGCCGCCGCGCGGGGCCGCCGCCACGCGGGGGAAGCCCGCCTCCACCGCCGAGCCCGAGGGAGAAGGATGCGGCGGAGAGAGGCGGGGCGGGGCGGGGAAGAGAGAGGTGACAGGCGAGGTGGGGAGCAGCACCGGTGTGAGAGAGAGTGGGAGAGAGGAGGGTGGATTTTTGATTAAAAAAATTTGATGAGTGGGCCCCACAGCATATAAAGGACGATATAGAGTATGTATGAATGCGGAAGAAAGCAGTATAGAGGAAAGAATCTTGATGACCAGACTGGAATATTCCTTTTAGAAGATAAAAATAGAGGACGACGAGTGCGGATAGCCTCACATGCGGTGGCTCCCAGTCCGCCATTACAAAGCACTCTTCAGTCGTGGCGTCATCAGCGTGGACTTGTTGTCACTGCACGCATGCAACGCCATCACCTCGATGGTGAACCCCGGGCCGAGCCCCACCATGAACCCCCACTCGCAGCTCCGCTCCTCGTGGTTTTGCTGGCGACGGCGTATGACCTCGTCGAGGACGAAGATTAGCGTCGGGCCCATCATGTTGCCGTACTCACTGAGCACCCGCCGGCTGGCCGCCAACTTCGCCGGCTCTAGCCCGAGAGCCGCCGCGAAGCTGTCCATGATCACGGGGCCACCAGGGTGCACCACCCAGAAGAGGTCATTCCAGCCGACGCTACCGACGCCGAGCGGCGATATCGACAGCGCGTCCACCAGGCACCGCTCGATGTTGCCGCTGACCAGCGTCTTGAGCTCGTCCGGTTCAATGCGGTAGTCGATGCCGCCCTTGGTGAGCTCGACGGCGACCACATGCTCCGTGCCCGGCACCGTGGCCTGGGACGCCGACACCATCTCGAAGATGGGACGCTCAAGGGGTTCCTGCGGGTCGGCGCCGACGATGACTGCGCCGGCGCCGTCGCCGAAGAGGGCGTGGGCGATGATTCCGGGGGCGGGCGTCGTCGGGCACGTGGCTGCCGACGACGCTCAGCATGTCCGCGCAGGCCACCAGGACGCGCGCGCCGCGGTTGCTCTCGGCGATGTCCTTGGCGACGCGGAGCGCGCTGGAGCTGCCGGTGCACCCGTGGGAGCACATCATGGTGCGCTGCACGGTGGGGCTTAGCCCGAGGAGGGCGGCGACGCGGAGGTCGACGGCGGGCACCTGCACACTGGTGCTCGTGCTGAACACGAGGTGGGTGATGTCTCCGGCCGGGCGGCCCCACTGGGTGATGGCTTTCGCTGCGGCGGCCGCTACAAGCAACGGCATGGCAGTCGCCACGACGGCAAGCCTGCTGGGAAGGCTTGCGGCTTCAGGGTCCAAGAACTCCGGGTGCTCACGGAGGACGTCCTCGTTCACTTGCACGTAGCGCTTTTCTACCTCGGTCATCTCACCTGGGACATGTAAACAAGACACATCAGGTGCTGATCAAGAGTGATCTTTTCACATGGGAGAAACACTTTGGTTTCTGAAACCAAGTTTATGGTATGCTAATAAATTGGACGTCTTCAATGGTTGTCTAATAGTTAGTCTAGTAGAAATCGTATTGGCTATCAAAACGTTTTTAATGGAAATTTGCAATAGCTAGCTATATGAGACATAGAAATAATAAAAATGTAACTCTTCTACTGGCTACTAAAGAGAGATCGAATAGCTAGTGACTCCCAAATAGCTAGCGACAACTAAATAGCTAGTCTAGCACAATTTTCTAGAAATATTTCTCTCACATAACTCTCCGCTATAGTGTTTAATTTTTCTCATTTCTATGTCTCATCTGGTTAGTTATTTGCAAAGATGACCTGACATCCAATAGAATTTCTTCTAAACTAGCTATTTGAGAACCATTAGAGACGTCCTTATTTTCTAGAACTTTTAATAGTTATATGCCTCATAAGTTAAGACATTGACAGGTACGGGTACACAGATTAGCAAGTTTCTGTGTTTCACAAAAGCCTTCAATAAAAGCTTGCTGAACTAGGTTCTTGGTTCAAAAGGAATTGAAACTCGATCTGTAAATAATAAGATAGGTAAAAAGTTTGTTTTAAAACATTTTTTAAGATGTTGCATTGCTCAAATAGGTTCTTGGTGCAGTCATATATGTAGTATATATATGTATATGGTAATAATAGTACAGGGAGGAAACATCAGAATTAATGGAATTAATCACGTACATATTCTCTTCATGATGGATTTCATGTCTGTGAGATGATCACTCTTGGTGATATGGAAGTACCAGTCGGTGTACTCATCTTGCTGAATGCAGTTAGCTGGGTTGGCTGTACCGACGCCCAGGACACAGGCACGGTGGCCAGTAAGCTTTTGCCGCCGGAATTCACTGCACAAATCCAAAAGCTCATAATTCACTCGACCTCTCGGATAAAGATTCATAGTTGTCTTCATCTGTCCTTGGAGAAGAAGACATATTTGGACCCGATTCATGGACACTAGAATATGTGTTCTTTTTATATGTTTGTTTGATAATTGGTTGTATGCCTCTTAATAGGCAAAGATAAGAAATAGAATGATATATCGTCTTGTTCGCTCATTCTCGATCTCCGGTAGTCGTAATTTTGTCTTAAAATGGAAGGAAACAAACTCAATAGTGATGATTTTTCGTGGGATTTTTGAAATGTTGTTGTGGCGGTAACGGTGGGCCATGTTATTATCTTATGACTAAAAAGCTTAATCAAATACGCTATCAGCGATTGTGACAATAAAATTTCAGGCCAAGAGATATGTAGTGTACACAGGGCACATTAGAACTAAATTTTGGCTACCTGAGATTATTGCCATGATGAACGGCCACGGTAGGGCAGGTGGCGAGGTGGCTGTTGCCGCGTGCTATGGTCGATTGCATGGCTGCGTCACTGCTTCACAAACGGGACGACGATGGTCGCCTGGAGCGACGTTGATGGTGACGATAGTGGACACTGGACAGGTGACAGCAGTCTAGCTATGATGAGGCCCTGGTTTTGGTCATCTTTAAATAGCCCTACGTTGCGAGCGGTACATGCTACTATGACTTACATATGACGCGAGTGTGATCCTACGGAAATACAGGCAGCACGGCATGGCATGGCATACCGAGGCCAATCACATTTCTTTCAAAGCATCAACCACTAACCAAACAAGGCGCAACTGTCTTATTGATGAATACCACCTGTCCATGCCGGCATGCAGAAAATTAAAACCAACCACGCACACAACACCAGACACAGCCAGTTATATGCATAGCGAGATTAAATAAGGCTGCACCAGTGATCTGCTCACACATGCAGGCATGCGCTGCAGTGCTGTGCTGCACCAATGGTCTCTGCTCCAGCCAGCAGAGAGCGCAACATGATCTGCTCATTGCTCGGCAACGCTAGCTTCAGCGCGCTCCATCGTCTCTCAGGATCTGCTCTCATCAGGGATAAGAATTCATTGAGTTTGATGTTGGTTATAGTTGGTTGTTGGCTGATGGCCTGATGCTCATAATTAAGAAGTGTGATTGGCATATTCCATGGCGTGATGTCTCCCTTCAGATCATTTTTGACTGGTCTATCGAAATCTCTGCACAAGCTATCCTCTCCCTCCATCCTAATTTATAAGACGTTTGATTTTTTTATATCAAGTTTGACCACTTATCTATTTAAAAATTTATATAAAATATCATTTCTTTTGCCATGGCTTACTTTATCAATAAAAGTTCTTCAAGAATAATTAAATTTGACTATATTTCCATAAATTTTTTAGAATAAGACGAATGGTCAAACTTGAGACTAAAAAAAGGCAAACGTCTTATAAATTCAATATGCTTTTAATTGAAAACATAGCTTAAAATATGATGGTTCTTGTTGAATACCATATCCTTATGACATCATAAATCTAATTTCAGTTTTCAAAATTGTAATATTATTAACTGATACATTTTTTTTAACTTCAACTTAGGTTGAAATTCTTATGCTTGTTGTAACCTTATTAACTCTCCTTTCATACTTTTTGAAATAACCAGGCCATAGACTGCATACTCTTGGTTACTATGATGACATTCATTTAAAATATGTGCCACATCATCTAAGGTTGGTGTTAGAGCATGAAGTGAGAGGCCTATTTAGATAGCAACTGGATGATTATAATCTGGATTACACATGACATTATTATAATTAGGAGTATAATTATATTAATCAGATTGTTATATTTTTTTGGTTGGTTAAAACGAAAGTTTTTTTGTCATGCACTTTAGAAGATGCAAGGAAAAGAGAAGGGAAGGTGGGGGAGGGGGACAATTTGGACTTTCAGCACACATAAACCCCCCCCAAATAAAGTATTCCTTGGATTATGGTAGTCAGGGGGCTTCATTATAATCTTGTTAATTTGGGTCACAATTTGATTATACAAACTAATTATTATAATCTACATTGTCCAAACATAACTCTAGGATGGGGTATATTGACGGTAGATAACGTCTATTTTTAACCGTCAATCTTCCTTGTGAATTACAACAATATCATAGAATAGGAGGTTATTACGGACAATTTCCACGAGTTTTGGTGAATTGTCTGTTTTTTAGGGAGTCATCCAGAAAGTGCATAATTGAGGATTAAAGTGCATAAAAGCCACAAAACTTAACCGTGACGGAAAATATCGCTAGAGGGATCAGGAAGGATCTAGAAGACACCAGAATGAAGCGGAGCCCGAGCTGTTTTAGGGTGGGGCCGCCCAGTCCCACCACCCAGGCCGGCCGGCCTGACAGGGTGAACCCCACCTATCATCTTCTGCATGCTTCTCCACCGCCTTTGAGAATGCATCTTGGCCCTATATTAAGTCGGTTTGATCCAACGGTTGATGTTCATCCCACCGGACTATAAATATGGACCTGTACCCCCTGGAAGAGAGCCAGATCAATGGAGAGCTAAAGAGCTAGAAACCCTAATTTCTATCTAGTAGATCTAGGCTTAGCAATCAAGAGAGGCTAGTTCAATCTAGACTAGTTCTGGAGGAGTTTCGGCCTGTCGGTGCTTCTTCGTTGCTGTATTCTTCAAGATCAACCTCCCTCGCTTGGAGTTTGCATCTTGAGATCATTTGGTAGTCAACTTCTGGTTAAAGTAAGTGTTTTGTTCATATTATTCTTCTAGTTTGCAACTCTTATTGAGTACTTTGATCTAGATAGCTTCTTGATTGAAGTAGTATTCGTAGCGTAGATGTGGTGTTTGGGCTATGTTTACTTGTGAATGTCCCTTGATTTTTCGAATAGTGGTAGCTCGCGAAGGTAACTTATAGCTTCATTGAATCCTCTGTAGTCCACTTCTCGTTAATAGGTTGGCAAGCAAAAGGTGCTTGGTAGGAGAGAACTCTGATTTCTACTCCTATCTTATTAAGTTATCGCTCATGATCATATGATATAAAACAACCACTTTCAAAGACCAGAACTAGATAATCCAAATTATTCTCCTTGTTCTCGCTATTTTCTAGCTTGATTGTGCATTGAGTTAAGTTTATAAACTTAGTCATCATCACCTATACTATTCCTTTGGGTTCGATATTTAAAACCGGGTTTATCTTGGTGAAGTGCTACAACGGTATTGTATCTATGCGCTTGCGGATAATCTTATTTCTTGTGTGCATTTAATTAATACCAACAAGTATTTTCGGCACCGTTGTTGGGGAACGGTTTGTTGAGATTGACTTTAAGTTTAGCTTAATTCCTGTATTATATTTTTCTTTTTTTATTTAGCTTTTTAGTTTTTATTTTGTTTTTAATATGGAACCCGTATCTCAACTTTTATATCAATACGGAGCACCATCGGGCTCACGTTTATAGCTAGTAGAATCATCTAAGATTCATCTAACGCCCATTACATCATCGGCTATGAGCTACGCCCGGGGGGTTAATTCATTTAGTTCAGAAAAATATTTTTTCTGGCAGTTCTAGTGAAAACCCCTATTCCCATTTGAATAATTTTAAAGAAACTTGTTTATGTCTACACATTAAAGGCATGGCAGATGAGACGTTAAGGTAGAAGCTTTTTCCATTTTCATTAACGGGGCAAGCTAAACACTAGTATAAGCGTTATGTTGGGAGTAGTTAGGGAGATTGGGAAGCGTTATGTTCTAGTTTTTGTCTTAAATTTTTCCCTATCGAGAAAGATGTGTTGACGGTCCTTAAACACCAAGTATAATCATCAACTATTGTGTGAAATGATATAAACTGGATTATAAAGCATAGTTATAGGTTTTGATTCTAACGAGTTCCACGAGTTTTGGTGTTCTCAGTTGTGTTGCAGGAGTATATAATTTTCTATCAAATAAAAGTATTTCAAATAAGTAATTGGACTGCACCATTGCAACGGGCTCATTGAGACGATCGAAATGGACCTATCATTTATTATATTTTGAGCCTAGAATCAAGAGATGTCAACTTCAGATCGAAACATGCGCTATTGGGCCCTAAAAGAAACAAGAAAACACACAAACGAAGCTGGGCCCAAATGGGCTTGGGCCCAGGCCGCCCGGCATCTCCTCCGAGGTCGGCCGGCCTCCCCCTACGGCCTCTCACGCCTATCTTCTGGAAGCTTCTTCCACCGCCTTCAAGGATGCATCTCTACCGTACCTTAAGTCGGTTTGATCAAAGGGCTCACGTTTCTCCCACCGGGCTATAAATACAGGGGTAGACCCCCTCCCTGAGGGCACCATATTATTATGAAGATGTAGAGGCATCCCTCGAATGGTTATTCTGTGCGCTTGCGGAATCCTTCATATTTTAATTGTGCATAAGAAATATCAACAAGCATTTTTTTGGCCGATTGTTGCGGAGAAACAATTGGTGTAAAGATTTTGATAATGATCTTGATATACGCTAATCTAGTATGCCACTAGCTTTAGTATGATTACCCCTATTTTGTTGAGTTGTGCAATAAGCAGGATATCAACCGTCTCAACCTTCTAGCAAAATTCCACAAGAATAAGACAAAGAAAATATTGAAGAACTCAGTGTGCCCGAACATTCATGATCCATCAACAATGAAGCCCTGCCATCTCACAGGTATGTATAAATATTTATATATATTCATCTAACCATATGTAAATTAGAAAAAAAAAGTCGTCATCACATGAATTCAAAGTTTATCACATGTGACGAATAAAGACGCTGCATAACTCACAAATTTCATTATGAGTCATGGTAAGTATGATCAAAAAACGTGAGAAAGTCTTGGTCATTGACTTAAAATTTGATGAGTAGTTATCTTGTTGCATTTTGCTGCATGTTGTTGGTATTTCTTATGCACAACTAAAATATAAAGGATTCCACAAGCGCACAAAAAACCATTGTAGCATTTTACCGGGAGTATTCCAGGTATCGTTATTTATATTTTACCACTGGAAACCAATGGATAAAGACATTGATAGTTCACCATCATGTATCTACTAACTTAGTACACCAACTAGACTAGAGTAGGCGGTAAATAATAAATGATAGGAGTTATGCGTAAATGACACAAACACACAGGAGAATTCTATGATAAAAGAGTAGATAGCTAAAGTGAGAGGAAAACGGGAGAGTTCAACGTTTTTAAGTACTTTTCTATTACTGGGATTCTATAATAACTGATCCATGGAAGGTATAGCAATCACACAATAACACTTCGGGACATCGGAACACTAGTCACGGAAACAGGTGAGTAAGGACTAGAAAGCTCCGACTACGGTCCTACAAACACCAACCATAACATGGTAGAATACGTCGGCCGTCAGGGCTATCACCACCTGGAGCTACCACAACTATATGTTGGATTGGGTGCAATCTCAGGTAACCTATAGCCTAGACTCATGTCTACACTATCGATTACTACTCTAGTCATATATAATAACTAGAGCACCTAATACAGGCGGAGATCCTATGCTAAAGTATAACAACTATACTAACCAATCAAATGTAGTGCATAAAAGTAAATAGAGAAAATAAAATATATTAAAACATAAGTCTTACAAAAATAGATACAAAGACATACCAAATCTCTGAAGACTTCTCCAGATCCTGAGCGTAGCTCCTCTCTCCCTAACTCTCAACTAGAACTAATCTACTATATTGGAAAGTTTAGCCCTAATTCTCTAGAGATGAGAGGTCATCCATTCGAGGGATGCCTCTACATCTTCATAATAATGTGGTGCCCCAGGGAGGGAGGTCTGTCTCTTTATTTATAGCCCGGTGGGATGAACGTGTGCCGTTGGATGAAACCGACTTAGACAACGGTGGAGATGCAAACCCTAAGGCGGTAGGAAGCCGTCCATCGAAGCGGACCCCGAATGGGCTCCGGAGAGCGCCGGCCGGCCCAGAGAGGGGGCCGGGCGGCCCTACCCTGTGCCAGGTGGGCCTCGCCTTTGGTGGGTCGCCTTCTCATGTCTTCTAGAGTCTTCTAGTGTTGGTTTCGGTGTGAAATTGATATCTTTTGACTCCGTACTCCAAATAGGGCAAACCATATATCCGTTTCGATCGTCTCGACGAGCTCTTCATAATGGTGCACTCTAAATCATCATTTGAGATACTTCTATTTTATGCAAAATTGGATATACCTGCAAAACAATCGAGAACAACATAACTTGTGGAACTCGTTAAAATCAAAACCTATAACTATGCTTTATGATTCATTTCATATTAATTCATGCAATAATTGATGGTATAAAATAGGCATTAAGGACCGTCAACACATGTTTACTTTGAATAATCCATATGCATCCACTTCATCTCATATCAAATCCATAGCATGTTTAGTTTCTTGCACACATGTATGTCACTTGCATCTTTACTTGAAAAATGAAAAAACATTCTCACCATATATGATCATACTTTCATCTCTTTGAGTAAATCTCTATATGCTCTCATGTTACCTTTATCTATTATAGTATGCTTTGGTTTGGAAGTACTCGCCATACTTCCATAGGCTTTTAATTGAGCGCGGTGCTTAGGTTAAAATACCTTTCTTAATTAAAACTAGACAAGGAGTTTGGTTTGATTATTGAACTAAAAATTATTGTAGTAGGCATTGGATATTTTATTGGACTAACCCCTACAGGAAACTCTCAAACTCAATTTGGGTAAGTCAAGAGATGAACTCACATCAAGAGATGAATCAAGGCATGTGACGATGTCCAATAACTTTGCACAAAAGGAAGACAAGACTCATTCTCCAAGGAAGAACTAAAAAAAATAAATGTCTGATCATGGTTCGAAATGAAAAGTAAAGAGAACAAGTGTATAGAAAGAACTAAGATGGAAAGAAATGAATAAAAGAACACTTCAACACCTTCTAACCTTCACCATGACACCTTGCAAGA